>CM065918.1:23120835-23720835 GCA_033439105.1 Magallana nippona | reverse complement strand
CTTCAAATGGAGCCTCTAAATAACTTTTCCAAAAGAAATTATGACTTATAGAAGTCAATAAACCACATTTATTTTGTCGTTTCAGACTTGGAAAATAAGTATGCTTAGTATTTTGCAATTAAAAAAAACCTCCAAACATGAAAGATGCTTTATATAAATGTCATTTTGTGTAACACTATTACGTAGCTTATCATTTTTCTGAAGTAATATTGAAAGTAGAGATACATGTATGTACAATTCATGTAGCTATCATACCTAGGCCATTTATGTACCCGATGCATTGCTTGGAGTTCACTAGATACATGTACATGAGAAAATAATAATAGAAAACATGCACCAGACATGCACCAGGGTGTGTTTTCATATGTACTTTGTCCGCATGCGTAGTCTGCGTTTTGTCCATACATGTACATGATGTGCACGTGTGTACGCTGTGTTTTATTGCGGGAGCTAGCTAGGTCAATAAACTTTATATATATATTTTTTTCATGTTGCAGTTCGTTGGATAATGTTATGCTTGACGTAATTTTATATTTTACATTAAGTACTGTGAACAAAATAGAATAGGACAGTGATAAAAGAATGACAAATAACATACGGCACAACGACTGCAAGTCCAAGTCAATTAAAACATGAAGGGAATAACTGTTAAGTTTCAGAGTGTGACCTTATTTCAGCAACAAATACGTATATAAAACTTTGTTAATTTCCATTCGTTCATTCATACTGAAATATATAGACCCCCCTTTTTTCAATGTAGCACATACTGAACGCGTGACTTACCCTCTATCGTAATACGTGTACGACTTGGTCCCAAATTAAAGCAGGCTTCCTGGGACTCCTTGATTGATTTTGCATCTTTTTCAAAACATCGGTAATCAATTCAGGTGTGACAAAATGCAGGTGAAAGGCAAGAGGATTTTCATGTTTGTGTTGATGATGGTGCAGTGTGCATTTATCGTGACTTTTGTGCTGTGTATAGAATATGACAACAGTGCAAAACCAAACATTGACAAAAACCTGCAAGGTTCTGAATCAGCTGATGGCAAAGGTCTGGACAGTGACCGAGTAATGCAAACGTATCCAAGTAAGTGAATATACGTATATACATGTATTCATGCCCTTCCCCCTTCGCCCTAGGCCTATCTGAAATTGTAAATCAACGCCAAACGCCATGTAAGGTAAACTTTTGTTGCGTGATACGAATTCTAATAATAAAAGCAAAATGTAAACTAAAGATCCCTAAAACTAAAATAAAAGTCCGATTCATTGAATGTGACCAAGTTTAGAACTCTATAAATGGATTGGTCTTAAGTTACTTCTATACCACAACTGATAAAAAGTGTTTTACGATTACTGAAGCATGCAACTCAATTCAGCTTTTGTAAATGTTGATGAATACGATACTCTATGTTCTCGGATCCTGTCATGTTACTGTTCTTCTTACGTTGATATGAATTGTAATTCGGAGGAATACTACATCATCCAGGCATTTTACATATTTACCAAGCTGAGTTGCAATGGGAAATATTGAAAACAAATGGAAGATTTGTGTAATATATTTAAAAAGACGAATCAGTGGGTCAGGAAAGAATAAACAATTTCCGTATATTTAAGAGTAGTTATCAAATATACCTTTGGAGCGGACGTCGTTAAAAAGGCTTGTTGTAAATCAAATTAAAGAAATCATTATATAACATTTATATATAAATGCAAGTCAGCGCACGTGAAACGTTAACGCAAACCATGATTAGTCTGTTCAGCATGCAATAAAAATTTTAAAATTTCCAAAGCAAACCCAACACGCGCTATATCTCCTGGATACAGACCTAATATGCGAATGCGAAACTGTAGCTCTCGCTGTCAACTCGAATTTTCCTTAGACCTACAGATCTGCAGCAAGTGATGGAATCATTTTAACAAGAGCTTGGACTTTGGGAAGTTATATTCAACAGCGATTTGACGTAGGCCTGTCTATATTTCATTGTATAGGCCATTCAGCCTTGGCTCTTTGAAATCAACAAGATTTGTCTGGCTTTTGAGCTAAGACTTCGCAATCTATGTATATTTCACGCGAAACCCGCCTCATTTTTAAATTGTTTTGATGCAAGAAATAGTTACATCTTATAAGTCCAAAGTCTTGTTAAAATGGTTCTAATGAGGATCTCATTTATCACTTTCTTATAACTCTGGCATATGGCTGATGAGAATTGCTAGGATTTACATGAATTTTTTTAAGGAATAAGGAATCATTCTTTGAGTATAATGAATTCATCAAATCCAATAATATAGATTTGATCACGCCCGACCGTATTTGATCACCTCATGATATTCAAAGAATGATTCCTTATTACTTATATTTATATACTTTTCAGCAATTGTACGATTTAATATTGAAATACTCATTGATGAATTTTATTGGACCATACATTACAAAACCGATTGGTACTCTTATTATAGACAAAGACACTGGAAAATGTAAATATTATATTATACAAACAGGGTAATCAAAATATGAGCAGTATATAAAAGTCACTGAAAACTTCAGTCCTGTAAAGCAAATGTTGGACCTGACATTAAAAAGCAGAAGAAAGAATAAAGAAGACATCCCGAAGTCACAGAGAAAGTTATCATGAAACCAAACATTCTCTTCAGAGGTTCCCGGATGTACCCCACCCAAAACGTTATCCGTCCAATCACAAACAGCATGGAACATACAGGGATGACGACAAGTGATTGTGACGTCAGGTACGTGCAGAGCGCAAGTTGTCCAATCACATGGATGACTAGTTGTTCTGTAGTGTTCCGAAGATACCTTTGGTGGATTTCTATGATATGTTCACCCCTCCCCAGGACTGGGTTTATGGCGGAACTTTGAAACCGTTTGTACATTACGAACGAAACACCGATCAATAAAGAAAAAGCAGGGAGCATTTGCCATCTTATGGTATACACCAACCGTGTAAGGATCGAGTCTGTTTGTGGAATCGTCACAGGGAACAAAAAATATCCGAGGACACCGAATGCTATAGTAAAGACAACTCCAGCCAAACCTCCACGAACCACAAACGCGCGGTCTTCCGGAAAAGAACGCATCTCCGCGGTACGACACGCGGTTTAAGACCCTTTATTCAAGCTCCATTACATTGCATCTTCTTTATAATTCCATGTATGTACATGCTGCTGAATACTATGTCTTGCGCTCCATTCTATTTTTCACATCACTGACTCTAAGAGTTTAGCAAATATTACCCAAAGATAGCCCGTCGACTTATTTGTTAGGGGGAAATCTTAATCTAAATATAACGTGTTCTACCTGAGTAAACCAGGTATGTTCAGTTTGTTTAAAACTGGACTGGGGCCTCATTGGGGGAAATCTGAACGTTCCCAACAGTTCTATCTTAAAAACAAACACTATACGAATCACATCATTTAATAGGAAATACAAGCAAATGTGTAGCATGAAATGCAGAATAAGAGTGCGTATTTCGTTATTCATAAAAACTAATAAAAAGAGGCTTTATAATACAATACATACAATAAGCATAAACAAAAATCGTAGTAATTGCTGTACCACTCATGCCAACAGCTCTGTTGAGTGGAGCGTTCAGGTATCCCCACCAAAACACCATCCTGAATATCACAAAGTCGCACGACAAGATTGGAAGGATCTTTAAAGACGCCTCGTCCAGAAACGTACTGAGTGTCAACAGACCAACGGCATGAAGCAGGAACTGTTCCGTTGTGTTCCGAAGGATCCGGTTCGGAACATCCACCATGTCCTCTCCGCCACCTTGTACGGGGTCGATCGCTCGCGTGAAGAAGCGAGTATCTGCAACGCTTTTGAAGAGTGCCAAAACTGGAATCGTAGAGATGAAAATACAGCGGACGGCCAACACAAGCCTGTCGGCTGGTGACTTGATGTCCGTTATCTGTATAGGAAGGAAGTGGAAGGCGGTTAGGCACAGTCCGATGCTGAGTGATACACCGACGCAAATCTGGTTCCTGACCCAGATATGGGACTCCTTCGGTGCTTTCTTGCTTTGTGCTTTCTGCGACATAATTCTCCCTAATTCTCTCTAAAATCAACACACAACAAATTCTTATATAGATGACTAAATTAGATCGTCTTGATATTTGCTTTTCACAAAGCACTTACCACTTATGTAATAGCATTTTACCTTTCAGAGTTGTCCTAACGTGTTCTAACCCTGGAAACCGTTAGTTATAGGAGCACAGTCCTCGTTCCACAAAGTGAACTATCTCAGCCAACATGTACCGTCCCGCACAGAAAGTGGGTCATTTCTTCGATGTTGACATTTGCTAGAATTTCATAATATTTGTATTTAATCTAAATCGAAGGCAAAGATACCAATGCTGTCATGTTACTGAGTATTTTATCATTAGGATACAAAACTTTCAACGACTTATCACTCGAAAGTCTAAACTTACTGTTGGTAAAGAAATACTACGTGAGTAATAAGCAAATACTTAGAGAGGTACGTTGAGTAAAAACGATCTGAAATTGTAGCATGGCTTACCCAGTAGGGTAATGATATTCAACGTATTATCTACTATAATAAATATCATCGAAGCTATACAGATGGTACTGTGTTTGAAAGCCATCATGATACATTTACATATACCGAGTAAGTTCTAATGATACATTTACATATACCGAGTAAGTTCTAATGATACATTTACATATACCGAGTAAGTTCTAATGATACATTTACATATACCGAGTAAGTTCTCCATTGTTTCTTAAGAAAACCGATTGTGATTCATAGCTCTGTAGAAACTGACAGGGCTGAAATTTACATGATCCAGTTCTAACCAGTTTATTGATAGACCAAAACCTTCAGCAACCTAAGAAATCACGGACTGCTCAAAATAATCAAGATGATGTCAGACTCAAATCCATATAAGACGACTTGGCTATTTCTTTTATCTATAATGTACTGATGTACATTAACAGTAATTTAGTAACTTTTACTTAATCATTACGATCAATTCATTACTTTGTTAAAAGAAAGATGTAAATATAAACAATAGAATGCTTTTCTAACGCGAGTTATGTATTTTTTCTGCTTTGTCGCTACCTTCATATCCCTCATTAATCACCAAAAGAAAGCATTTTATTGTTTAAACAAGTTTTCAATTTCTTTGATTAGTTCAATTCAGTTTATGTATTCAAACCATATAGAATTACATGTAATAATATTTGTGGAACATCATTTATACTATAAAAGGACATTTCAACACACTTTTTAGAGGCACTATTAGATACAATATGAAAGGATATATGTTAATACAATATCTACTAAGTTTTGTGCAAATCAAATCATTATATTATATTTGCGACCTGCAATTAAAATCAACTATGTTCTAGTATGAAGTGCATGGCCTAAATCTTGATAAGACACAGCAATGCAAATTGATAATAAAAGAAATCGCAATTTATGCATGTACCTGAAGACATAGAGGTATTAACTAAATGATCAATTATCTGAAACATACACTATAATTTACAGGAAACCATGTATGTGTCAATGCAAGAATAATCGCAATATATCATTGATAAAAAATATTAAACAAATATAATACATGTATTAAGCAGATCACTTACGAATCAAATTTTGAATCATTTTAGAGGTTTCGTTTAAAGATGCACGGCCAGTTGTGTCATGAGTGAATTTCACGTGAAAAAAAAAATTCACATTGATTTCAAGTGAAATGTGTGCTTGCTAGATATCACAATGTGGTTATACATATGGTTTTAGCATGAAATTCATCATATGTAAAATTTCACATTAAATTCACGTGACACATACAAGCAAAATCGATGTAATTTTTGGAAAGAAAGAAAAATTCATGTGTACTTTTGTCTTTGTTCCTGAACATTCTAATTAGTCAATATCTTCATCGCAATACAAAATATACAGTAGGCATATACACCAATCGTCGGAAAGAATGTGCTGACGAATCCATACGCTCTGTTGGTCGGGGAGGACATATAACCTAAATGATACACAATTCTAGCGATAAGAAAGATCCCAGAGAGAATTGGAATAACCTTCATCGAACTTCCCTCCAAGAATACGGTCAGTGTAAGCATTGCCATCACATGAAGTATGAACTGCTCCGTTGTGTTTCGGAGGATACGGTTTGGAACATCCACGAGGTGTTCCGATCTGCCGTACACCGGATCAATGGCGTTCGAATTTCCTCTGACGTTGCCGACTGCCACGATACCCATTACAATGGAGAGAGAGGACACAAAGAGGCAGGGAATAGTGAGAGCGAGTCTGTCTGGCAGTGTTGTCAAGATCGAGGTGTCTATGGGGAGGAAGAGGTAGCTCAGCAAGAACACAATCGCGGTGATAACAATTGATAGCACGGAATCGCGTTCCATGCGCTCTTTCTTCTCTTTAAATATTTTCTGATCTCCTGTCCATTTCGAAGATTCCTCTGACATAGTGCTGACAAAAATACAATTTTTTTTCTCAGAAAGTTGATTTTCCTAGCTTGACTACTTACATGTACCGCCAATAATTTTAATTTTTCTTATCTGGCCTCGACGGCGTTATAAATTCCTTTTATGCTTCAACATGCATCTTGTAGATTGTCCAATAAATCATTGTTACTTGTCCCTCGGTTTTGGGTCCACGTGTTATCAGGGACTACCAAGATTAAAGTGTTTGGGGTGTATGGAGGAGCGATAATGCAAACGCGAAAGTTGGGTGTTCAAAACTATTGTCATCAGATAACATAATAATAATTCAGAATGAAGTAGTATTTTTATAAAGATGGTATGTTATCAAATACAGTTGTATATCGCATAAAGGGATAAAAAAAATCATTGTATTAATTAATGAAATTTTAATCTCTGCCTGTCTTTTTAAAAAAACTATTTTTTAATGTTACCAGTGCACCATTTATAACACGGTGGATAAGCATTGTCAAGTGACGAATACATCGTAAGCATTGATATGTAATGTAAGAAGAGAAATTCAATATTGCAGCCATAAGATATCAAAACCTATCTCTAAGCAAACGTTTTTTAAAAATACAAAAAATTCTTATCACTTGAATACACTGTCATGTCATGTGATGTGATGTGGTGATGTGAAAGAATGTGCTAACGCAAAGCTACCCCCCCCCCCCCCCCACCGAGATTTTGAGAGCTTTTGACATAAAATTAAAGCTAAGTCGTCTACATCGTTTTTATCTTAACTAATCCAACCCTTGTATTCAAACTATCAACTTACTTTTAAAGCACTCTCATCATGTCGAGAATTGTTTGACATATTTGGAGCTTTCGTTACACTAGTGGCAAATGTCATCTTATAATTAAACAAAACAATACGCACAAAGTAAGATGAATTTTAATCAGGTTATGCACGAGTAATTATGCAAACATTAAGACCAGGTGCGATTGGTAAGGTTTGTTTTCTTGCAAATGCACGTCTTATGTATTTTTTCGAGTTATTTTTTTCCTTTCAAAACATATCACGATTTTATATGTAAAATCATACATTTTCAGCTTAAGTCTTTGGTGACGAATTCTGATACACACGTAAAGAAATGGAAACTTCGTCAAACAAAGGACCAGCCATCATTGTAAGGCAAAGTTTGATTTCTTTGAGCGTCACCGGTGCATTCTTCCTTCTCAGTTTCGTCTATCTTCCCATAGACACTTCAAATCTCACGGAATTGGACGACAGATTAGGATTCACCATCTGTTGCCTCTTTCTATCGGCGCTTTCGATAGTAATGGGCATCTTGGCAGTCGCCATGCGAGGAAATTCGGACCCCATCGACATAGTGTATGGCGAATCGGAAAATCTCATGAATGTTACGAATAGAATGCTCCAGAACACAACGGAGCAATTCATTTTGCACATGATAACCATGCTAACTCTGACCTTATTCACACAGGGAAGTTCTATGATAATCATTCCTATTTTGTCTGCCATTTTCCTGATAGCTAGGACTGTGTATCATTTTTTCGCAGTATTAAGAGGATATGCTTTTATGTGCTCATTTTTGCCAACAATGATTGTGTATACTTACTGTATATTTTGTTGCATATCAAAAATATGCAGCGCATATGATATAGTATATATCTAATTACATTGATGTTTTTATGAAAGGTGCATATATATTGTACAGGCATTGCTATTTTACTCAAATTCAGTAAAGTGCATATGTGTGCTTATTGTTTGCTTTCTCAACAAAAATATTAATGGAATTTACATGTACTGTGGACTCAGTTGGCGACAGGAAGCTTTACTTGAATTCACAAAATGTAACTTTTTACCAAAGTGGAACTAATATTATTAAAAATTAATGATTAAAATATTACATCCAACCTGGTACAATGTATGTATATGTATATATATATATATATATATATATATATATGTGTGTGTGTGTGTGTGTGTGTGTGTGTGTGTGTGTGTGTGTGTGTGTGTTATAAATGCATAATGAAAATTCAAACAATGAAGTTCTTTTAAAAATGAATTAAACGGATATGTACAATTACATCTGATATTTTCAGTATCTTTATAACATTCTGCAAAACTCAAATACAAATCACTATTTTTCCCAACTCTTGCACTAGCTTTTCTGATTCCATTTCTTCTTAAAGCAATTGCAAGTATTTGTTTTTTAACACTAATTTTCCACCTTCTGCATATTTGATAATTGCTTAGGTACATATATGGTACAGCAAAATATGTGAATTGTGTTTTGATACATGTAACAATATTTAAGATACTATAGCAGTCTGCTCTCAACCGATTATCCGTGGGATTTTACCTGCATTGCAATTAATTTGATAACGGCGATTAAGATATTTTATTTTTCAAGTTGAATAACCTGATAAATAAATCATTTGTATCTTGACACCCTCCCTATTAAATCTATTAGAGTTATCAAAATGTTTCTTTGATTAAATTTCATTTTACACTAAGGACCCAGTCTTCGATTCATTGTAGTCACATTCGTTCAAAAATTAACTAAAAGTAGTGTGTTCTATATTTTTATACCCACAGTTAAAACATAAGACAACATTAGTTTTAATACTTTTTATTGATACTGTTTAATACTTTTCATTTATTTTCTCACTCTGGCGTTTTCTTGTAAAGCCAAAAACACTTGTGAATATTATGGAAAACGACGTTTCTTAGCAACGTTCGATAACTCTTATCCATATCAAAGATACGGCTTCTCTATGAATTGCATTTTACACATCGCTTTATGGAACCACAGAGAACAAGAATTCAATTTGTCTGAGGTATATGGGTTCGAACCCCCCCCCCCCCCCCCCCCCCCCCACCACACACACACACACACACACACACACACACACTTCACTTAGGGAAAAAGTACATAAATCTAAACTTTTCACATATATTTCATAGCGACTCCGCTGATAAAAAATGCAATAGATTTGTAAAATTCTGTTTACATGCATGGTATGAAAAACAGAGGAAGATAACAATACTTTTCTGAGCATTGAAGAACCTTAACATTGATCTCCTGATTTTTCATTTAAAGTTCCAAATACATGTAGAAAAATCACATAATGTCGTGCTTGTACATGTACAACGTGCAACCTCTAATTACAGGTATCGAAAATCTTTAAAATTGTTACGACATCGTCATCAGTATACCATATGACCATATACACCTGTAACTTTTTCCGTTCCCAGTAGAGAACCGATTTCTCCATTGATATAGCATTAATCTTCTGGCATTTATTTAAAAAAAAAAACCCGTACGTGCATTGGCAATTGACTGAAGTTCTATGGTTGGAAGAGTGGAACCATGCAATACATTGCTCAGATAATTTTTAATTACCTCCCAATATAGAATCAAATCACGATAACAAGTAACTAAATTCTGTTCCTTGGATGAAAACAAAAGTTAAACGTTGAAGCATCACAAAGAACTTGAAGCTAGCTGAATGAATAATTAACAGTAAATTACGCCTTGATTTAAAAAAAAAATATTTAAACCGATTACGCAATCATAAACTGACAATCCATATTTTTCTGTAAGGATCATCCACACAAATTTTATGTGGACAGTTACATTGCATGGTATATTTCCAGTATCCACTTTGTTATGCATCCAATTATTATAAAGATGATTCAAATAATTAAATCAACAGTAATCAAGGAGTTTGAATCAATGGAAAATCTTCGTATATTGAGATGGTCTATGACCACTGATTACGTCTTTTAATTAAAGAGCTTGTGTATTATGCAGCATGTGCAATATAAATACACTGCTAATGTTGGTAAAAATGTGCTGGCAAATCCATACGCTCTTTTCATTGGAGATGACATGTATCCAATCTGGAACACAATTCTAGCAATTAGAAAAATCCCGCACAGAATTGGAATAACCTTCATTGAACTTCCATCTAAGAATACTGTCAAAGTCAGCATGGCCATCATGTGCAGAAAGAACTGCTCCGTTGTGTTCCGGAGGATTCTGTTCGGAACATCCACGAGGTTCTCTGCTCCACCGTATACCGGATCAATGGCGTTCGAACTTCCTCGAACATTTCCGACGGCATGGATTCCCATAATGATAGAGAACGAAGACACGAAAAGGCAGCAGATTGTGAGAGCGAGTCTGTCCGGAAGTTCCGTTAAATGAGAGGTGTAGATGGGAAGGTAGAGATAGCTGAGAACGAATACAGTGCTGCTGATGCTGACAGAGATGAGGATTTGTTTTATAACTGACGACTTTTTCTCACCGTATGTCCTTTTGTCTTTTTCTCTGTCCGACATTTTGACCCTGTATTGAACAGTAAATTCGAACTTTAAAAATGCAGAGACAGAGTTTCATTGGTACTTTACATGCATATACAACATGAAAGAGATAAAAACAGATATCTACTTTTACAAAAGACTAAAACAATATGCTCGTCCATATATGAAGCATATATATATACCTGTTTCGATTTTGTCCTGCCGATGTAGTACGGACAGCTAGTGGTTGAATATTTGCCTTTTACAAACGGTTATTGAGGTTGAACAATATATGCGTACTGTTAGTCACGTCTATGAAAACAGAGGCCAACGAGGGGAGGAATATTGGGAAATTGACCGTGTTATCAAATCCATCTTTTAAATCTCTTTTAGATGGCTGCCTAAATATGGCTTTATCACAACTGGTAGTAAGATAAATTTATATATTAAGACAGTGACTGTGGTTTATAAGATCATATATCTCATTGCTCCTCGAAATACTAGTAGTCTGCTTTTTTAAAACGTATACTGTAGGATAATTTAATGGCGTCCTAAAATGGCCAAATAATGATAATGTTTCAAAGACACGAAATTATTACTAGTACTTCCTTGATAACTAATGCAGAAAGAACATGTAGATAGACTTTAAAAACAATGTCAACATCTGCAGTGTAAGGTACATGTAGGTTTTGCTTCTGCTGGATCTTGAACCCGTTTCCTTGGCACACAAATTCAGCACTCTTTTGATCAATCTAAAGGGTTTACTATGATATTTAGTAAGAATATCATACATTTGACACTACCATATTGCTCCTCTCCTTAGTAAGAGACGTGCGTCGTCAACTCTTTCGGAGTGCCGCCATCTGTGAGGCGAAGTTCAACAGACGATCTTTTTCACCCGCCAGAGAGTACCAAGGTACCATCATGGGCGCCAAATGGGTGCCTTTACCATTCGAGTCCTCTGGCAGATAATCCAATATTCCACCAATCAAGCTAAAGTTACCATACTTGTAACTATAATAGTATAACGTATTTTACGGTATATAATTTTTTTTTAAAGTTTAATAATACAGGTATTACAAATAGATATCAAACTTATTCAGTTGCAAATGAATATGAATAAGGTTATTTATCACCAAAAATAAATGTTTCCAGAGAGAAACTAGATAACAACACCTTGAGCTATAATCTTTATCTACAAGGATATTTTCCCTCCTTCGATATCTCAACCATAACAATGTGATGAGGTATAATGCAGCATGCAATATATTAAATCAACAGATAGACTTTAAAAACAATGTCAACCTATGCAGTGTAAGGTACATGTAGGTTTTGCTTATGCTGGATCTTGAACCCGGTTTCATTGGCACACAAATTCAGCACTTTTTCGATCAATCTAAAGGGTTAACTCTCTCTCTCTCTCTCTCTCTCTCTCTCTCTCTCTCTCTCTCTCTCTCTCTCTCTCTCTCTCTCTCTGAGCATAATTATGATACATGTATTTAGTAAGAATATCATTCATTTGACACTACCATTTTGCTCCTCTCCTTAGTGAGAGACGTGCGTCGTCAACTCTTTCGGAGTGCTGTCATCTGTGAGGCGAAGTTCAACAGACGATCTTTTTCACCCGCCAGAGAGTACTAAGGTCCCATCATGGGCGCCAAATGGGTGCCTTTACCATTCGAGTCCTCTGGCAGATAATCCAATATTCCACCAATCAAGCTAAAGTTACCATACTTGTAACTATAATAGTATAACGTATTTCACGGTATATAATTTTTTTTTAAAAGTTTAATAATACAGGTATTACAAATAGATATCAAACTTATTCAGTTGCAAATGAACATGAATAAGGTTATTTATCACCAAAAATAAATGTTTCCAGAGAGAAACTATAAGATAACAACACCTTGAGCTATAATCTTTATCTACAAGGATATTTTCCCTCCTTCGATATCTCAACCATAACAATGTGATGAGGTATAATGCAGCATGCAATATGTTAAATCAACTGCATGTGCTTTTCAAAACATTTCTAAAACTGACTAAAATATCAGTCTTTGTAAAATGCAAAAAATGCAATATGCGTAAACGCCTATTGTTGGAAAGAAAGTACCGGCAAACCCATATCCTCTCTTCATAGGAGAGGACATGTATCCAATGTGATATATAATTCTAGCGATCAGGAATATCCCACAGAGAATAGGAATAGCTTTCATAGAGTTACCCTGCAAGAACACCGTCAGAGTTAGCATGGCCATCATGTGCAGAAAGAACTGCTCTGTTGTGTTCCGGAGGATTCTGTTCGGAATATCCACGAGGTTTTCCGATCCGCCGTGTACCGGATCCATGGCGTTCGTATTTCCTCGAATTTTTCCGACGGCTTGAATTCCAATGAAGATAGAGAACGAAGACACAAAGAGGCAGCAGATGGTGAGAGCGAGTCTGTCCGGAAGTTCTTTCAGATCGGAGGTGTTGATGGGAAGGTAGAGATAATTGAGAACAAATACAGAACCGCTGATGCTGACGGAAGTGATGATTTGTCTTCTTACTGCAGATTTCTTCTCCGTGAAAGTTCTCTTGTCTTTTACTTTGTCCGACATATTGACCTTTTGTTGGGGGCTAGCCTAAAATTATATAGTTTGCTATAGAAAATGGTGTTTAACAATGAGAGAGAGAGAGAGAGAGAGAGAGAGAGAGAGAGAGAGAGAGAGAGAGAGAGTTTATGATCATACCTTGTGCGATTGCCTTGAAGACTGTTGCACATACAACTACTAGTGGAATGCTTGTCGAGTACAGACTGCTATCGAGATCAGGCTTTATTTGAACGGAGTTGAGCGGAGAGAGGGACAGAAGGGTTAAAAATCCATAGAGCATGCTAAATACAATATTTGGTTTTGCGTGTGATGCTCTCGCTTCAAATAGAAATTGCAACGGAACTATCATTCGTATGATACTTGTAGCATTTATAACAATGCAAATGAGTATTTTGTGTTTTATCTAAATCCAGCGTCTTTAATGTCCGAGTCAAAAACATGCCTCGGACCCCCCTGGCAAGCTCAAATAACCGTCGGACCCCCCCCCCCCCCCCCCCGGGAAAAATTTTCTAGACCCGCATGCGCTACAGTGTTTATAATGGACAAAATTATATTGATATCAAACATGGTAACAAATGATTTTACATGTAACGACACGTTTTCGAACTAACAGATCTGCCACCACTTGTCAGATAATTATTTTGGCTCGTCAGAATTTTAAGTTGACTAATATTTTGGACTTATCAGCAAATTATTATCATGCCTAGGAACTGAATATTATTTATTTAGATGTGTTTCGGCAACTAATTATATAAAATTGGCAAAATAAATATCACACAAGTCGACTTATCAATTATAGATCATGATCATTATTTTGTTTTTGGCATCATAACATCTGACAAGTCGACATAAATGCCCAACAAGTTAATTAATATCATTATCTACATGTAACAAGTCAACTTATCGATTATGACGACTTTCAAGAAAGTGATGATTTGTCATATCTTTATGTTGGCTTGTCGGGTCCTTGTACCGAATTGTCAGAAAAAAATAATAATTATTTATTAATTTAATGATAACTGGGCGGCACCAATTGGGCATGTACTCGTTTTTGTTTTAACATTTAAGACTCGTGAATAAGTCGTATAAAAGATCTGACAAGTCGAGAGATATATAAAGATATGACAAGATAACATTTAGATCTGACAAGTCGACATAATTAATGATCTGTCTGTGGCAGAACAATGCCATCATAACTTGTTATGATTTATATATGTATGTGTTATTGCATACAATAAGGTATCAAAAGACATGCAATTCATGAATATTTATTATGATAAATTAATACAATTTGCATGGAAGCATAATAGATGAAAGAGCACAAAAAGATACTATGTAAGCAAGTATTTAGTTCAGTCTAAACATGACTATATACATGAATTTACAAACACTAGGTATATTTGTTGTGATTCATACAGAAATTAATGTGACTAAAATATACGGGATCCAGTAAACAGCATGTCTGCGTAAGAATAAAAGCATGCCTTAAACCCTCATATTTCCATTTGCAAATATGCTTCCTTTTTTGAACCTATATAAAAACGAAAACGTTCATTGACAATTCTGCATGTGTGAACTTTTTATGACGTCACAATGATTTTCGCACGCGCTCAGGTTTGACGTTTGCATTATTGTAAACGTAAACACACCGTTATATTAATGATTCTGAACGATTTGCCATTCTCAAACGTAAATATAAGCAATTGACAGTAATGTTAAAAAGTTCACGGGGATATGAACTTGGTTGGTAATTGATCAAATCTTCTGAGAAGCCCTTCGGGCTTCACGTGATTTGATCACGTGAACAACCAAGGTCATATCCCGTTGAACTTTTTAACTTGCTGTTTATTTCTTAATAAACTGCTTTCAAATGCATTGTTTAGTTAATAATTTTAAAAAAAAAATATTAATAAATATCAACTTTAAAGGGACCTTGACACGATTTGAGCTCAAAATTTTAGATTTTATTTTTCCATTTTAATGTTTAGAATGGTTAATGTGGGTATTTTGTAAAGCTTTGTCAAAATTTGAAAATCAAATATCAAGTTACAAACAAGATCCTTTGATTTTTAAACAAAGCTCGAGTCTTTATCTACAAAGATAATGATTCAGTGACAATTTCGCACTTCATGGAATTGCACGGGATGCCGTAGACTCCCAAGGAGTTGAAACCATAGTAACTAGCTTCACATACATTGAATAATTAACTGTTCCTTCTGTATACCTTGCTGATTAACCCTGTATCGTTTGTGATAAATACATAATACCAATACAAGAATTTAACGAAGTAAGCTAATATCATAACGGAAATTCTATGAAAATTGGTTAAAGTACATGCGTTATATAGATAGCGTATGTTTATTTATGTTCATGGAGAAATGTGTTTTTAAGTCCATTGATGAGCCTGTCGACGCCGGGTCAGAAATATAAATAAAATGCTACTACTGAACACGGTGCGTCAGATCATTAGTATGCACTTGATCGCATTTACTTATTAGGAGGAGAATGTTGTAGCGCAGTGTCCGTGCGTATAAAATGGGGGTCCGGGAAACACAGCTCTCCAGTAGTCATCTGGAAGCTGTCTTTCTGCCTCCTCTTTTTATACAGGTACTAAGATAAATTATAACACTTGCGCGCATTCTCAAAAGTAAAGTTAATAGATTCAGGGGGTTCAACTAATATTTTATTTTCAGAGATTTTTGTAATGAATATTAATGTTGATAAATTTCAATGTAATTAATATCAATATTTATTGTTAAAATGTCATATTAAAATGTTATATCTAAATAAAAGAGTAGTCAACTGGAAGCTGTCTTTTGCCTCCTCTTTTTATACAGGGAAAAGGGCTACTCCCCAGGTTGAGGAGGAGATAATTCCGGGTTATATAACGTGGCACAGGCAACGCCAGGTGTCTTGTCAAGGACGAATAAGGTCCCGAGGATCTAATAAATTTAGATATCGTATTGAGCAAAATCAAAGTACGATACTAAAATAAAGTAAAACTGCTCGTATGATACATGCATCATACGTAAACAACTGACGAAAGTGATGGTTTGTCTTATAATTTCCGCCTTTTTTTCCTTGAAAGTACTCTTGTCCTTTTCTTTTCCGACATCTTGACTCTACTGTTGGGGCAAAGATTAAGAAAGTTTTAGATAAAGATTTCCATGAGATGCATATAAATTATTTTGAATGGTAAGAGAGAGAGAGAGAGAGAGAGAGAGAGAGAGAGAGAGAGAGAGAGAGAGAGAGAGAGAGCATCAGTAACATGTAGCTATAGATACCATTTATGACTGTCCTTTCGTTTCTGTGGCGCGGATAGTATTCTAGCTTACCTCATGAAAACTGTTTTGGGGTCATATAGTTTTATATGTCATGAATAGTTATATGAATTAGCTGAAAGAGGACCAGAACGGGTAAAAACAACATGCTTTTTCAATGACGCTGCATTTAAAATAGACAATCTTATATCAATAGCTGTGTCTGTATTCTCCGCTAGCCCAAAATTTTATCAATTTTAAAATGTAATTTGAGAATATGGGATTATGATACTGTCCTCATATACTAAAAGCGCGTGCAGATGGTATGCATGAAATAAATATGGTGTTCAGATTATCTAAGATACATGTAAACTCATGATCAGCGAGATTATGTTTTAAGGACAACCACATTTGATATATTTTAGTAATCTCTACAAATGAAAGTGTTTAGGGGGTTAAAATTTTTAGTGTTCTTTTTTTTTTATTGATATGAGTATGTATGAATAATGTTGATATCCTTTAAAATACGTATACACATCCTTTAAAACACACTTAGTTTACACAAAAATGTTTTGACAAGAAACACGACTCACATCACTTTCTTTATTTTTTTTAAAACATGTGACAGTTTTAATCTACAATTGTAATAAATTCACATAATTAGGCACAACTTAATAACCTGCTCATGATCATCAAGACTTTCATCAAACTCACAAATTCCTTTCAATTTCATACATCCCTGTACACGTTCACGAAGCTGCTATGTCATGTATGTTGCATGTAACTCTTCAGATTGTTTTTGTAATTATAATTCATGGTCCACATGCAATAAATAATGTTACTATCTCACATTCCTCATTAAGGAATCAGCAATTTATCCGTTATAAGACGGTATACGCAATAACCGTACATAACTAAAGTTGGAACTAGTGTTGTCATAAAACCAAAGCTTCGGTTAAAAGGAGATCGAGTATATCCAAACCAGAACGTAAATCGGCCCAGGAGAAACAACCCAACAAGAATAGGAATAGCCTTTAGAGAGCTTGGTTCCAGAATGGTGGCTAACATTAAGAGACCTGCCATATGTAAGAAGTACTGTTCCAAGGTATTGCGTAAAATTCTGTTGGGAACCTCCGTCAGGTTTTCCGATCCGCCATTGATAGGATCAACGGCATTCGAGGTTCCTCGGACTTTAAGCACTCCGAAGAGGGCAAATAGAATGCTCAAAGATGAGACAAACAGCCATCGAAAAGTGAATACCAGTCTGTCTGCTGGGGCCTTAAGTCCGGCGGTGTTAATTGGTAGGGTCCAGAAACAGACAAGGAACAACAACAAACAAACCAAATTGGCTGCAAATATCTGTGACCGAATCCATGGCATATTTGCTTTCAACAAGTTTGTTGGTTGTTTTTTCTTCTCTTCACCGCCCATGATTGTCTGTCGAATGGTTTAACCTGTATTTTAAAAAAAAATAATGTGTTTTTTATTGGAACATTTTATTGACCGGCACACGTACATGTTCCTAATGCATGTACTGTTTAACATTTAACCGTTCAATATCGTCCAAATGTTCTCAAATAGAGCTGTTCTTACCTTATGTTTTCAATGATGGTAATGCGACTTATAACTTTTCCTCAGTCATTATATGAGGCAATGTTCAGGTTGAAAATATATAACGTTCTTTCTGAGCAAACAAACCGTACACAACTGTGAACAAATAGAACGCCGCGAAGTAGATCAAAAGGGGCCCATGAAGGGAATTTTTTGTAGTCTATATATTAGTGTCATTATGTGGTGCTTTCTTGTCCCATTCTCCACCGTAGATATCAAATTCCTTTTTTATTAAATACTTCAAAAACGAACAAGGTTTAAAATTGCATTTTAAACAGTTTAGATAAAAGAAAATAACATGAATATTTTCTTGACCCCCGTATAAGCTGGAGGACGTATATTATGACACTTTTCCCACTTCAAAGTCTTTTCCTGTAAGTCATGCTATGTGATAAACAATTACTTATATTGATGATAGAGCTCTATACCAATATATACAGGATACAGGAAAAGGAATGTTAATGACTGCATTTCTAATATTTTCTTTTGAACAAGGTCGCGGTTTCCTCGGATTTTACATCACAAATGGTATCAACCAAATACGAGTAACTGAACTGCATGTAAATTCCAATTTTTCGGAATTTGAAAAATAATTTAATTTGGGTTAACAATATAAAACACGAAATTTTAACAGAACGGAAGAAAACAAATATA
This sequence comes from Magallana nippona, assembly GCA_033439105.1. NCBI lineage: Eukaryota > Metazoa > Mollusca > Bivalvia > Ostreida > Ostreidae > Magallana > Magallana nippona. The sequence continues at coordinate 23,701,947 of CM065918.1, read as the reverse complement.
GATCAACTGATTAAACGAATAATGGTCTTCGCCATTGCAATATCCCAGCAAAACACTATAATTGATGGCTATTATCTTTGTTAAATACCAACTGAAATAATTCATCATATTATCTCTAAACACTGTGCCAGATAATTATGCCAGTGCCAAGGTGGCATTTTTGCACCCACTTAAGATGCAGTTTCGGAAAAATCCATATATATATACCAAATGATAGACCATTGACTAGAGAGTATATAACCACTTTTGTTTTTAGTGTGTTTCACATGACAGGTGAGATATTTACCTTTGAAAATTAATATCCCATAGGAAAATGATAATTCCCATAGGTAGACGATTCGCCTACAGGAAATATTGACAATCCTGTAGGATTTTCTAAAACTCCTATAGGAATTATATTTCCTATAGGAGAAAGGTATTTCCTGTGGGAATTTGATTAAGACAGGTAGTTTTCCTACAGGGAATTAAGATTTCCTATCGGATTTTATCAAATCCTATCGGAATTGAAATTCCTATAGGAAGTTCTTGTAATCCGATAGGAAATTTTAAATTTCCTACAGGAATATTGTTTTTCCTATGGGAAAAATTATTTTCCTGTAGGAATTTATTTTTGAAAGGAAAATATCTCACCTGACAGGTGAGATACAATGATAACAAAGTTGGTTATAAACTCTTTAAGCAATGGTCTTACATATGGCATATTTGTATTTTTCGATATATGCAGCTTAGACGGGTGCAAAAATGCCACCTTGGCACTGGCATAATTATCCGGCACAGTGTTTCTAGCTGTTTCCGTGAGTGGGTACTGAATTAGTCTTGTGTAATTATAAAAAGCCATATTTGTATTGTATCCTTTATTAATTTTTGTAATGTTAACATATATATCAGCGCAATTATGATAAATATATACTGGTCCAGCCGCCACTAACTTTTTTCATCAAAAATTTCGTCAAGTTTATATGAACTTGACTTATACAGAACTGAATTGTGATATTACAGTAAATAAGTTGTAGCGAACTTGTACAAACAATAACCGTAGGTGATGAGTGTTGGAATAAAGGTGATGAAAAATCCAAATCCTCGATTTTTCTCTGAAGATTTGTATCCCAAAGAATAAAATACACGGCCGACGAAAAACATGGAAACAAGAACTGGGATAGCATACATACAAGTCTCATCCAAATAAGTCGTCAGTGCTAGAAGTCCGATCGCATGCAAAAGGAACTGTTCCATACCGTTACGTAGAATTCTGTTAGGAACTTCCACGAGGTGTTCCGATTTTCCGGCGATCGGATCCATAGCTTTCGTAGTACCTCGGACATTTAGGACGTCGAAAATGGCCGATATAAGGGGAAGGATGGAAATAAGCATCCACCTAAATGTAAACACTATGCGGTCCTGTGGTGTTTTGAGGGTCCCTGTATCCAGTGGGATATTTCTGACCGTGTAGTAAAGCACGGCAAGGGCGGCTGCGCCGGCCGCAAACTCTTTGTACACCCACTTCATTGTTTTATTGAGTTCATCCTTTTCTTTTGCATTCATTTCAGCCATCTTTGAATTTTAATCTTATACTGTCTGAAAGACAACGCGTCAATCAGAGCTACTGTCAGAATGTTTTCTGCAAAATATTTTACATAATGTACATACATATATTATTAGCGATAATTAATTTAACGTTAACGACCCATATTTTCCAAATCGGGTCATCCCTCATTCCCGTCAAACTCTGAACCCCTTAAGCCCCTCTCAAACTCAATCTACCAACCACCTTTTTAGACGGTGGCTATAAATAGCCACGGTCTATTGCTACGGTCCTGACCGGAAGAGTATTTCTCACAGGGACCCTAGCGGATAACGAATGATAACTCTGTTAGGCATGCAGTGTTACACGCAATGTTTATCTATGTGTCGATTTCAGTAATTTTAATCTTTTCAGATATTTTAAGCATTATAGCTGCTAATCATTTTGTACATATATTTAAATAATTTATGAAATTGTGTTTTATTTTAAATGAGCCGTTACCATGTCTGCTTACGCGGTATCGATAATTTATGCACCAACTGCCAGTTGTGACGTTAAACTGTGTATCAGGACTGCATAAACTATATCACTGCGATAATTGGCTAAGACATCTCACAATAATCGCTTCTTGTTTTTTTTATGATGTAAACAATTGTCAGAAACACACACAATTTAAAAAAGTTTGCCATTTCATATTTCAGCAAGTATGCTTCATCGATAAATTAATTCATTTTCAACGCATTAATTTTAGTTGAGGAAAAATATTTATTTTTTTGTAACTTATTCTAAAGAATTCACAACAGATACTGATAATGAATATTAGATTAATTACATTTTATTGAACTTCAACCGATCAATGGCACACTTTCTTCTACAAGTGTTCATGTGTTCTTTTAACACACAAAAAACTTGAAATTTACGATACAAATGTGTTTAATTTTGGACTATCCTGTGATTTACTTAATTTTGTAACCCACTCAGTCTGTAGGAACATTAATATTATTACAGGCACCTCAATATTCATCAGACAATATTTACTACTGATGTTGACGCTTTACTTGCTGCTGACTTTCTCTTAAACACGCTAATCGATAGACCTCGGATTGTAAAATTCACGTGCAAATCAAGTCGCCATTTTACATGTACATGTATAAACAAACAACATTTTACGATGTTTTAAAGATTTTCAGTTCAGATTTTTTGTAAGCAAATAACGGATTAAAGACATGCTGTAAAACGTCTTATGGATTGCACGGCGTATCAGCTCGTGTATCTCTAATTTGCAGTAAACGCTAGCTTTTTTTGAGAAAAAACAATCGGTTCAACTCATGCAATAGTCCATATACATTTATGGTACATTTTGAACGGTAATGTAAGATAAAATAATTTTGTTCACTTAACAGTTTCTGACGAATTTTTCACATTTAACTGAAATAACGCAATTTGATGAGCGAAGTACAATCTGTGACTTTAATCCATATGCACCCGTCTCTGCTACTAGAGAACCTTTTCTTTGGTTTTGGGGGATTTTTTCGCAAACAGATAACATTATTTACACATGTACGTAAATATCACCCCTTTTGTTCTCAAATAATTTTTAACTCGCGAGTATGAGCATTCTCCGACATTTGTTTCCATTTACAAATAGGCGGGCCTATATAAATGCGCCAGTTTGTTGCGACTCGCAATTGAAATAAGTGTCATCACTCAACGAAATGCTACATCGACCGTAGCGTATACATCCATGCTATATTTGCGATAAATAATGAAACATGAAGGTAAAAAATGTGCTTCATAGATAACTAGTATTCTGCTGAGCTACAGAACTTTAGCTTTCCGGAAATATTGCCGGGATTTGCGGACCGTAGATCTAATGTATAGACTATAGTACATGCAAAGAATAAAATGAAATTTATATACACAGCTGTACGGTCAGAAAACACATGCGTTTAACTTGGATTTTGTTTGTTTGGTGTTTTTAAAAACTAATTTTGAATAATTAATCTATATTTCTTGTAAGTTTACTAGAAAAGTTTAATGTTGCAAGTAAATTATGCGTGTTAAAGTGTACTAAGAAGCGATAAAATATACATGTGACTTTCCCAAATTCATTCAAATGATTTGAATAAATCTATAGCTAAATACAATTAGACAAATGTACTTTAAAACGTTGATTAATGAAACTGCCGCGACTGAATATTGTATGATATTTTTTTTCTCAAATTTTTATTCACTTTCGTTGTGAGCAAATGGAAATAATCCACTACAGTCGAAGATAAAATATTGATTGACTCTTCTGTTTCATGATGACGTGCATTCCAAAAGCAATATCAGTTTTATCAAACAGGTTCTTGCAAACCATTCCGTTTTCTGTACACCTAAATGTATAACTGACTATGAGGACAAAAGCAAGTGTGATGGTCCACAAGCAAGTGTGATGATGCAACTTTTTCCCCGTGAAGAAATTGAGGGAAAATGCTGTCGAGAGGGACAATAAACATACTACATGTATGCCCAAATGGTTAGTAAAAACCTGATAAGTATTTTATCATACTAATAAAAGCTTTATTTGTTCTTGTTACTTTGAGAAATCTACAATATCTTTAAAGCACAAAAGTCCAATCCACACTTTTCAAAAGTTGTTCCCCATTTGCAGGGTCACCCCAAAGGTCAAAAGGGAAAAAACCAAAATTCCCCTTCTTTATACAATCAAATATATGTAGTTTGGCGTACTGTGATGAAATCGCTGTGGATTTGATTTATTCATTCAATATGTGGTGACAACCTACATATTTAATGAGTCATTCTGGGGCAATCAAAATACATTTGTGTAGTACATGTATTACCAAAAACGGAGTTTTAATATCAACTGATATAGATACAAAACATATAGATACAAACTTCTATACTACAAAGGGTACTGTGATAAATCTATGGATTTTCCCAAAAAGATGACGATAAAGAGACACAACATTTGTAAAGTGTGGATTGTGAACACAACTACGATTTCCACAGAATTATCCATGTAAGTAACTCACGACCAGTTGTGCGAGTAAGCGTTAGGTATTAGTACATGTATGAGACGCTGGTTGTGGATTTTCGACAACAATAATTTACATACATGTAATATGCCACTTTCAAATGGCGCCACCGTCTAACAGTACTTTCAGTACTTTGATTTTGTATTGCAGATGACATTATGCTTATCCAAATTATGCTCTCTTTTCTGATATCATGCAATCATGTGTCATAACCCTTGTCTACAACAAACTTGTTGGAGTACAAAGAATTAAATGTTCGGTATCCCTTACTTTTGTTCTGTTTATGAAGAGATTTATTCGGTGCTACAATATCGATGGATATTAGAGACGTACACTACTAGTATACTTTAAAACACCAGAAGCTAGGTCAAAAAGTGTTACTCTCAAAAATAGAACGAAATCTTAAAAGTGGACTTTAGACCCCGCCAAGAGTTGTCTCGTCGCCAGAGTATTGTAGCAGTCGGAGAAAAAATTAGGTAGCTATGAACGCTTCATTTATAATTAACACTGTAAAAATGTTTCAAAAAATATTATAGCAAAGTAATATTCAACAGAAGTTGCATAAATAAATACATGCACATGTACACAAATTTGGAGATATATATATAAACATACCCCACTAGGCCTATTGTTGTAATTGCCCTTCTGTAGACTGCACACTCGACTGCAGATAAGATAAGCTGTTATCGCTGATACATGTATAACACAGTAATAAATACCAGTATATGGATTTAGGACGTCGCCTGTCCAGACATGCTTCTGCATGATATATGTTTGGGAGGATAGGGGGTAGGGGGTGCCAGTGAAAGGGTTAGTCAGGTAAACTACTTAACTGTATGTTAAATGGCCATAAAATTTCAAGTTGCTCTCCATGTTTCTGGCTTTATTGCTGGAATGCATGAAAAAGAATCCGGTATGAAAGGAATAGTTTATGTTTTAGTCATAATTGATATGTTGACCAAAACCTGGCAACTGTTGAATCAGATTATGTACATGTATGACTAGACATGTTTTAATGATTTAATTATTACAGTGCCTTTTAACATATTTAGGTGGCATTAGCAACAGCGTCTCCAGACCAAAATATGGGGAATAACTCATTTACAGTTAAATATACATTTTTTATTTAATATTGAAATACTTGGATAGAAGATCGGTGATATAAATAAAGTATAATTATGCACTGACAGGTTTATTACCGGTGTTACGCTATTTAAACTACAGTATCCATTTCCCTATTAAAAAAAATGCTTTAGAGAATATCACCTATCAAAAAGTTCCTAAATTCTTAATGTAAGAGTTGTCTATCTTAGTTAATTCTGACCGTTGAAAAGGTTTGTTGTCGATCAAAACGAAATGCCATAAATAATGGGACTTCATGTATGTTGTTAAACCAGCTTCACCGAATACGAGGTGGTCGACACTGTTAAATTGGTGGCACCCTCCTGAGATCGTCTATAATACCATTGATAAAGGTTCCAATGCAAGTGTCATCATTCCGTATGGTCACACCATTGACAACATTTTGTTGCGGGCCATAAGGCCATATAAAATTATCTGAAAAATTGTCGGTCGTTTAAGAGGGCTGGACGATCGTGCCCATATTGAATTATATCAATATTCTTGGGAAGAAGAGCGTTGGTTGAATAATGATGAAAAAAATCAAGAGATAGAGCTGAAATTTTTTGATATTTTCTTTACTGAATAATAGTTTACGATTAAATACATAATCATTATTCCTTAATCTGTAAGCGACTCGATGTTCACTCCGTAGGTTGTTTTGAATATGTTGTCCAAGGGATGTTTATGGAAAACCTCAATGGTATCAATCTCGAATGTTTAACTGATTTCAATAACTCTTATATAGTATTAGTAATACCGTATTAGAGTTATTGAAATCAGTAAATCGATAATGTAATACTGTATAACCTTAACTTTGCACTATTGGCAACACATGGGAAATAAATCTCTCTCTCTCTCTCTCTCTCTCTCTCTCTCTCTCTCTCTCTCTCTCTCTCTCATTTTGCTTTGCAATAAAAAAAATGTTAAGTGTTTATTAGTTTGACAAAATACTTGCTACGGCAAAGTATTAAGTATAATCAAAGGCAAATAATTGGTCCATTGTCAAATCAAAGGGAAAAACCCAGAATTGTGGATTTTAGACAATTTTAATGCTCTTGAAATATAGTTTAGATGTCAAAACAATACACAGGCCTCATTCATATTCAGTAGATTCCTTTGCGGTTGGATTTCTCTGACCTGGGAGTATTTATTGCTGACAAAAAAGAAGTATTTTGAAAAGAAATGAAATCTGAAACCGGATATGTAGGTCACTGGCCAATACATCACCCCATTCTTTCATATATAATGACAACTGTTACGAAAAGTTGGCAAATAATAGCATTTTTCAATATACTGTATTTCTGCACAGATACAAAACCATAAAACTTGACTGAAATTTTATTACTGTCATCAGCAAAATCTCTGCAAACAAATACACAACACGAAATTGCATTCCTTACCCTATTCCGCCTCAGTTTTTGCATTCACAGTTTCGGTAAATCCTTTCATTGAGGTCGAGCACTGTGTCCTGGTTTTTAGTGAGTGTTACAAACACTCTGTCAAACGCTTTATTTGTTTGCATTGCTTTCAGTAAGTGACCAATATATACAATGTACATGTATAGGTATTTATATTAAACTGTTACTCAACAACTCTTTTAATACTTCTTTAACCGATTACAATGATACGGATTTTGTTTGTTTGTTGTTGTACAAGAGGGTACATCTAGTTTATTAAGATTTTCCTACTGAACGAAGGACTACAAGAAAAAACCTGAACACTGAATGTAGAATTGCCCCACATATAGGAGTTGTATACTTTTCTATGTGTTGATTGACTATGACTTAAAATTGTGATTAATGTCATGTTGTAAATTTTGAATTTACTGGGTGGGTGTAAATACAAAATTTACAACATGACAACTAGTTGTCTATTAAAATTGTAATTAATATGCAAAAAGTATATAATCATGGTAAAAGATTAGAAAATATTTGGCATTGTCAATTGAGAAATAACAATAGTAACTTAAATGCTGATCTCTTCTCATATCAACTTATTGATTCACCCCTATGTCAAAAGCGTCTGTTAGATGTGGAAGATTCTAAACACTACTTTTTACATTGTCCATTCTATGCCCCACAAAGGCAGTCTCTATTTAAGTATATGAATAACAATATCATACCAATCACAATTAAGAATCTCCTTTTTGGAAGTGAAAAACTAACATTACAAAATAACTTACTGCTATTTGACAAAATCCATTCTTATATCAAAACTACAGACAGATTCAAGTAAGCCAAGTAAATATGTATACACTGTATATACAAATTGTATCGAAATGGGTAACTTTGACTTCTCTTTTTTTTCATTATTTAATTATCATTTCGTTATGATTATTATTATTATTTCTCATCATTCCTTATTTTCTTTTCTTTGTTTATTTTTTCTTCTTCCACAGGCCTTTCTGTCGATTATCATCTTTTGTTATTAATAGATATACTTTCATTTTTTTTCCTACTCAACAGCTAATGTTTTCTCTAGTAACTTGTTCATTTGATTATTATTTTTTGGTTATTATTATCTTCTTTTTTTTAATATTATTATTTTCCCCCATTTTCTTTTTTTTTCTTGTGTTGTACCTCCTTCCAATGCTATTTATAATATTAACCTATTATACAAAATTCAAATGTACGACAATAATAATACATTCTGTGTAAAACTATATACAACTATTATACCTTGACTTTAAGAGAGAACATATATAGGCATCGTGCCTGCTGTTCAATCCGATTCATATATTCTTATATACTTTAATAAAATACTCATTAAAATTAAAATTGTGATTCATGCACGAAAAAACACCACGAAGGCATCAATCAGACTATTTCAAATTTATTAAATGTTTTTTTTACATTGCAGACAAAAAAATCTGAAGTAAACAATGGCATTTTCAAAAACAAATTTCAATTCCATGTATCTGGACCATTTCATCATGTAAGAGGATGAATGTTTTTTTTCTTCAACCTTTTACTTCGTTATCGTGAGATATTCAAACAGAGTTAGCTTCTTTTTAAGGCTGGCATACTTCTCTCCTAATGTCAACTGTGGTCCATTTAACGCTGTTATTTAAACATCGCAATTCCGTCACGATACTGATACTTTATATGGTCAGTCACACATAATCGTCCGTGTCCTTAAGTTTCAAATGACCAAGAATAAACAAAAAAAAGTTCAAGACTTGGTCCGTCTGCAAGTTGGAAACCTTTTCAACGGAACTCCTCTTTTGTATTCAATGAATGGAATGGTGTGTTTTAGAAAGTTTATTTTTTAATTTATAAAGAAATCCGAGAACCCTTTTTCTTAGTATTCAAACAGACAACAGTCTAATCTGGCACCTCTCCGTTTTTTTCTTCTAAATGTTCCTTCTGCCATTAAATCTCGAATGTCCAAAATCAGGGTCTCGCCAGGATCTCGTCTCGTCGCGTAAATTCTCTTAAATCTTTTTCGTTTAGAATACCTTGCCCATATCAACTACTCTTTCACGCTTCTTAAATGTTGTTTGAGAGATCTAGAGGAAATGAAATCTGATTTTTTTTTTTTTTTTACATAAAAAGTTTATTTTATTTCTTCTCTTTGAGAATTAATTGACATAAACAGTCCCAATTTTGGGGTCTTACAATAGTTTTTCTGTACAAAACAATTTTATATAAGTTTATACATGACACAATCTGATGCAACGATTCGAAAAACAAGACGTTAATTGCGCGTGCGATTGGTTTTGTTTTTATTCCGATACTGTGGATTCATTTTAGTTCGTGGGTACCAAAATTTCCCTAGTTCGTGGGGACGTAATTTCGTTGGTAGTGTAATCAGGGTTATTTTAATAAATATTAAACAAATACTTGTATATACGTTCGTGGGGATGTAAATTCGTGGGCAAGGGTTACCCACGAAAGCCACGAATATTGGTCCCTTACGAACAATGATGATTCCACGGTATATTCAGATTTCAGTTCATCTTTTTCATCAATTATTTTAGCTGAATCAAAATATCCATTGAAAATTGTTATTTATGATTGGATATATTATGGATAAAACTGGCATTTATATTTACCTGACAATCATGTGCATGGTCTCTTTTCATCTTTTAAACCACTACACGTTTTTATCTTTTGAAACTGTAAAAATTGTTCATTACAATCTAAAAATTGCATACATGTATGTGGAAAAATTAGTTCAAGAAAATTTATCAAATTGTTTATGACTTAAACTGACTGTTGCGTTGTTATAAATGATATGGTAAACAAAATAGGTGTGTGCTAGAGAGAAAGAATCTGATTGGCTAGGGAACATTCAACAAGGTCCCCAATGATTACCATCTGTTGTGATCACAAACTTAGAACTCTAGTGAATTATCAGGATATTGCACTCTTGCTTAACACGCTACCTGTGCAGAACTTAAAAAACTATCACAATGGCAACCATAAAAAGCATGCGGCTCATTATTCCCCTGGCGATCGTGCAGATAGTGTTTCTAATAATTTTTGGAATTAAGATCGAATACCATGAAACGGCCAAACCGGTGGATACTGTCAAACCCTCTATTGCGGGTGGCCTTTATCCAAGTAAGCTTATGAAGAGATCTTAACTTTGTAAATTCTATGCAAGTTTTTTAGCTTGTAAATTATGTTCATAAATACCGAAACGGGCCTGAGAGAAGGGACGTGGGCTCATTCGCATGATATGAACTGTCACAACAAAGTTAGTTAGTTTTGCATGGCTAAATTTAGAATATGAAATATAGCCATATTATACAGAATATTCATTTAACTTAAAATGCAGTTGTTTGACATCTATTCTCTGTAAATGCTACAATAATCAACAAAATTCACCAAAAGACGTATTGTTTCACTTTCACAAACCCCAAGCGAAACCCTGATATTCCCTCCATATTTTTTGTTTGCGTTCACACAAACTTGTGCATTAAAATACTGCAATTAAATGCCACTAAGCATAGTGTTATATGCATAATTGTGTGTAATATGATCTAAAGTGCAGCATATTGCATTCTACATCAAGACTATCCAGAGAGGTTTCTTTCTTTAGCTTTCGATTATTTCAATTCAATGTTCATGTCGAAGAGTAATATCCATTATGCGTTTACTCTGTGACAAGGGAAAATAGCTTGTCAGTGAAAGACAACAGTGATCCATCATAAAATACAGATTTCGTTCATGTCTCCAATTTTGCCAACTTGACCTCATTTCCCGTGTTGACAGTCCAAGCTTTCGCTACAATTGCTTCACAGTACTTTGACCCCCGGGGATTGTAAACATTGTTACCGGAGAAGAATTTGGACTGTTGAGGCTGAAGCCAAAGCTCCGATTGTATACGGCTAGAATGAGTACAAAAACAACCCGTGGAGATGTCCAACATCTGACCAAAGTATCTCGCTGTGTTTCATTCTATCCTTATGTTGTAACGAGGTTAATTAAATATCTAATTTACAATGTACTTGTAGAAATAAACATCATTTACCCATCAAATTGTTGAATCGTCCGATATTGCCATAACTTTCAAAATCTTGCCAAATTTGGTGTTTTTATTAAGGGTTATCACGACCTGTTTAGATATCTTTTCAAATAAATTATGTCGGTGTTTAGAGGTTTCATTGATTTTTGTTTTGCCTTGCCTGTCACCTACAGTAGTAAATCCTTTACTGCAAGGCAGAAAAATGCAGTGTTAAATTACTTTTTATCGATGGATCGTGAAGGTTCAGAATTTAAAAAAATCTTTAGATATCGCTCTTTGCAAAGTTGCACAAGCACAGCAATATCTTAAACCATTTTGAACACTGCTTTAAAATCTATCTTTTCTATCTTGGCAAAAAGGGTAATGGGGTCTAAGAAGAGGTAATGAATGGGAAAGTGTTAGGGAAAATGGTTCTTAAAGTCAAACAGGTGCTTGTAGTTTTATTATATAGTATAATACTAGTACGCTGTAACAATGATTGAAAATGATGCACACCAAAACAATATTGAACTATATATTTCAAGAAAAAACATTTCTTCTCCGTTTTGAAGAAAACCGTTGGATTTTTTTTTCATTTTTTTTTATTGTAACAGTTATTGCTGGTATCAGATGTAGGCTACAACTATTAATTTTCCCCCAACCTTTTGCATATATGGCTTAATCTGTTGCCTAGCTAAGTACATTTGATGTAATCTGCCATGCCTGTAGCCTTGTTTCAATATACATGTACCAAAACAAGCCCAGCATTTACGTGTAGTTTTCATATCAGAATCATTTATCAGCATTTGCTTGAATGATTATCTTGATGTTTTCGACTTAATTTGAAATGTGTTTATTAATTATACAAAACATAAATAAAAAATTCCCAGGTGTATATATATGTATTGATAAGTATTCTCACAAAAATGATGAACAAGTGCATTTAAATCTCGGAACGATGATATGGTACATGAATAAAGATTGTATCTAAGAATATACATGCATAATCATTCAGAATGCAGAATATGGTGTAATTCTTTTGTCCAAAATTGTATTTTCATTTTTACAAATGCAGTCATTAAAGGTCTCCGTCTGCATATTTCGATTACATCATGAGGAATTCACATTTAACAAAAATTTAAAATTGCATTTCATTCCAGAATGCACATTTTAAGAAATTTTTGTTATAATCAAATTTTGCAACTTCACAATGACTTGTCCTATTTTTTTTACTTTTCAACTACAATGATGCATTCACATAGTGATACCAATGTATTCGCGTATCATGGCCATAAATGTACTGCGTGCGAACGAAAATTGAGAAATTAATCTATTTATGTGTTTTTTTTTTCTAACGAAAACTATTTAAACCGAGACGCTATTAGGCTGTTGATCTAATAAACACTTCCATGTACATATTTTTTTCTTATTAGGTAAACAATCGCTCGGCCATTTTACCTAGAGATGGAAATCTCTTCTATATATACAGATTTATTGTCATTAATATAAACAGTTGATGATTGTCATCGCTACTTTTACGAAACAATACGACAGAAAGGAATCACAAAGTCACTTTTTTCTTTGTCCCATGTAGAACATTTCACAGCCTATTTACTCCAGGTCTCCGATGAATTCTTAGAATTCAAGATTTTTCCATAGAAAACCACTATCTATGCGTTTCTGAACATAAACGAGAAGACATCGGACCTTTGAAGTGTGCCATGATAATACATTGTACATGTATAGGAAATTCATTATTATGAAAGTCAAACCTTAAGATCATACCAATTTTGTGATTTTTTTTTACTACCTTTGTTTTAGGACCTAAGTATAGGGTTTCATACAGAGGATTCATCTACAATGCTTGATGGCCTTACGATTCTGAACTACTAGTATCTATCCTTTTGGAGTTATTCTCCATCGCGAAAAACCATCCCTCACAGGACAAGGAATCTGACAATTTTACTCTTTTTTTTATTACTGCATATTAAGCAAAATTCACATCTTTTCATCTAGTGACTTATTATGGCAGCCATCCCACTCACACTAACTTTCTTTAAAACTATTCAAGTTTGATTTAATTCTTTAAAGTAATGTAAGAGACAGTTTTTCTTCCAACTGAAATTATATAAATTAATATTTCATTTAGATTTAGGTACCAAAGTAACCTCTAACGGTCTGCTAGATGTATTTTTTTTTTTATATCCTCTAATGTTTCTTACGGCATTGGGGATGTAGGTTTTAAAAACTGCATTATCGGTCTCTTTTAAATAATTACAATTCGATAACTTATGCAAAATTAAAAACCATATCAGACAACTTCCCCATGGTCACACAACCAATGTTTTATGCTTATTAGAAAAAAGAAACTACCATTTTCTTTTGTAATAAGATATAGGGGTATTAAAATTGATATGATTTTGTGCACATAATGTGTTTCTCTCATGTCTAATGAATTGATAATATTTCGCGTTTCATAACATCGCGCGACCTTGAACCAATATCAGCATCTATCTTATAGTTCGGAGGCGTTTTCCCATTAATGAAAAAAAGTGTGTTACTAGAATTCATCAACTCCATTTAAGAATTTAATTCAAACTAAACTATGACATTATTTAGTATGCAAGATTAAAGATTACGATAACAAAAGGATACCAGATCTGGTTTCAAAGATGTTTTGCTTGTATGTTGGCATTCCATTGAGTTTTAGCTTCAATAGGAACCATGATTTATGAAACCTTTGCTAGTATTTCTATAAACACTTTCAAAGCAGCGTTCGGCACTACTATTTGTCTAAAAATTCAATGATTTGAATATTTTTGTTGATTTCCATTGTATTGCAATGCCAGTAGAGCGGTTTCTGCGCAGTAACATATTATACACGTGCGCTGGATACGTTTACATAACATTTTATAATGTCATGTGTTTGTAAATACATGTACATGCATACTCTGTACTGAGTAGAAACAGATTGGCTATACCTACAAACAAACAAACGGAATTGCTAGTTATCTTTTTTGGTCTCCTGGTTTCTTTTTAACTTTGCAAAAAGTCAAGCAACACAGGTTGAATAATTGTCAATATATCTATGCATTTCTTAATGTTTATGCCAATATTCAAAATATGTAAGCGAATACATGTAAATCAATGCTAAAGATAGAAAAAGGTCGTGGATTAAACACTTGTACTCAAGCTCTGAATGTTATACTATTTTCTAGCAACTAAAGCTAGGTGAAGTCTTTATGTACAATTTTATACTGCCAAAACAAAAATTCTAATTTAATAGCTGAAATTTCTAAGGTTGCATTCGGTGTATTTGAAATAAAGAATTCTATTCAATGTCCAAACTCTTAAAGACCAATTGAAATATCAGATTCTGCTGTATCATCTGAAATAAAACTCCACTTAACAATTGAATAGTTCCTTAATCCTTATATCATAAAATGCAGTTTGTTTTGCCTTTCTGTTTTTTTGCTTTTCTCATTAAAACCATTTCTCTACATAAAAGATATCAGTTTGCACAATGCAGCTATTCGTTGGTATCCAGTGATTATTTTTCTCTTTTTTATTTGTATACACCATTCAATGAGATTTCACAAAACAAATTAAATTTCAGACTAAATATTATGTTAACTGATAATGATGACAAAATGGTTTTTTCGATAATAACACTTAAAATCCATGCTGCTCTGGCTCTTGGTTTCAGTCATTAAAAGCCAGGGAAACGTTTCATCCGCCATATATTGTCAATGTCAATCACTATTATAATATAAATCCTTACTTCTCTTAAACTCAGATTCATAATCCATGGCTTGCTGCTTCGGTTATCAGTTATCTTTTGTTTTCAGTTATGATATTTACATATCAGCTCTCGATATTATTTTTATACTGCCCATAATGATTTAGCTGCAATAATGTAGCCCTCTCCCGATTTTTTTTTTTTTTTTTTTTGGAGGGGGGGGGGGAGGATATCAGATATGAAATATCGGAGAGGGCTACATTATTGCAGCTAATAATGATTGAGAGGCCATGTTGCCTATTGTCTGTTAGTGAAGCAAATTAATCCTGAACCTGGTAAAACTTGTACATGTAAATGAACTGTACAATTAATCTTTCAATCTGATTTTGTTTTATCATTTATATAGAAACATTATTTTTATATCTAGCCTGAGACAACATAAAGACGAATCCAAATACGTAATAAAATCATTAAAAATACCAACATTAAAATGCATTTAAATAATTGATTTATCAAACAAAACATAGAACGTAAATTAGAATTCACCATTAGTTATTGGTTTCAAGGATTTTTTTTCCAAAGATGCTTGTACTAGTAATCGACAAAAATTTGGCACAACTAAATAGTCTATTAGTCTATCATGAACAAATTTTCCTTCACAAGTTGTAATACTACTTTGTTTCCAATACGGTTTGTCTCTAATTTTGCAGATTTCCAAGATGTGCATGTTATGATCTACATCGGTTTTGGGTTTTTGATGACATTTTTGAAACGGTACGGATATTCTGCAGTCAGCATCAATCTTCTCATAGCAGCTTTCTGTGCACAATGGGCCATTATTGTAAGATCCGCAATTTCCGGAAACTGGACAGTTGGTGTCATGGAGTAAGTCAATCATACTACTATGTGTAGCACCGGATACAAATCTTACATTTTGAAAAGAAAACGAAATGCTTATTGGGAATTATTGGCTAAAACGGAGACCAAATATTTCCTTTTTTTACAGAATGCTTACTGCAGACTTCGCTGCAGCAACAATTCTGATTTCCTTTGGAGCTGTTCTTGGGAAAACTGGACCTCTTCAGCTTTTGATAATGGCCTTTATAGAAATCGTTCTGGCGCAAGTTAACGAGCACATTGGTGTTCATATTCTGCATGTAAGGAATGCTACATTATTACAAGTAGAATCGACCAGAAAAAAGCTTTGAAAAACTTATAGTAGCTTTTTTAAAAATAATAGTTATAATAAGTTAAAACTATGCATATTTTGTATAGATACTCGTAAAGATGCATATCATTTTTTTCCGAAATTTAACCTTGTAGCAAAGAAAGTTTTTTCTTCCAAGAACTGCTTTTTGGTTTCTTATAGACAGCTGACGTTGGAGAGTCCATGTTCATCCACGCATTTGGTGCTTACTTTGGCTTGGCTGTTGCTAGAGTATTATACAGTGAAGATATCGAAAAGTCAAGCGGCAAAGAGGGAGCTGTGTACCATTCAGACTTGTTTTCAATGATAGGTAAGTCTTCCATCATGTTAGTCAACATTGCAAAAAGAAAATTGGAGATTGTCATAATTAACAGAATTTAAAAACAAAAATTTGCATAATTTTCAGAGTTGCATTTTTTTAAAAATCTAAGTATCTAATACATGTAGCTTTCACGATGAAATATTTCAGATATCATTATACTTAAATATTGAATAATATTTTTTTAATATCAGTAGTTGCAAAAAAATGGGACGCTCAACGTTTTAACAACTTGTGCCCTTAGCTTATTCACTAATGGTCCCACATTAAAATGACTCTCATACTAATTAAAAAGTCTTAAGGTATTCAAAACTATCGGGGACGTATATACTAATTATATACATGTACTAGTATATGCGTCCCTGAAACTATTAAATAACATATACAAAATGTATGTTGTCAATCTGGGCTTCAGTGTGTTCAATTTAATCTGTTTTACTCACGCTTTACGTTCATAGGCACAGTATTCCTTTGGTTGTACTGGCCTAGTTTTAATGGCGGGGCCGTTGAAGGGGACCAGCAGCACCGAGCATTCATCAACACCTACCTCTCCCTCCTCGCCTGTGCCGTCGCTACATTTATAGTCTCCTCCCTTGTAGATAAGCGCGGGAAATTTGACATGGTGAGTTAACAGGGTCAATAAATCTTTCCTGTGTCTCGTAACTGTTACTGTATTTTTGCTGGAAGGGTGTTCCTTTCAGAAATAATACGGTAAAATTTACTCTATACCAACCTTGCATGATTGTATTCATGATAATGATTATATAGGATATGAACTTGTTCAAAAACTAAGAATGTTAGTTAAAACTAAAAAAAAAAGAAGGTTTTATATTACTGAAACAATAATTAGAAATGAAAGCATGAACGCCATATTTGCCACATTCAGCACCTCTCAAAGAGTTCCTAAGAAAACAAACAGTGTACATCTAATGATGATGACACCCTCGTCCACATGATAACATCAGCTGTGAAATTAAGATGGACGTCTTGGATTATTATGAACTAAGAGAAGTCCCAGAACTATGCGGTGAAAAGTTCACTCTGGCATCACCCGATACAGATCCCCTACCGGCTTGTTTTGAAGAATTGTAAATTAGTGTGTAAAAGAGTTAGATGGAGATATGTAATTATATACCCAGCATGGCAGCCTGGTGCGGTATTTATCATACCTTACACAAATGAAGGTGTCTTTTTTTCGAGCATTGAATTTCAAAAACCCAAACTTATTGTCAATCAAAGGATCGTAAATTTACCTTAAAACTAGGTTAATCTGTGGACCGAAAAAACGAGCTTGAATGTCTAAATAGCTACTATAGATTTTTAAGATTACACACGTGTATTATGTTGCGAGAAACTGACCAGATTTATTCCGCCCAAATGAAACTAAGACATTTAAAAAAAAACATGTTTTGGTTCAAAAGGCATTAAGAATTTCATTTTTTGAAAATCATTCTGACACTCTTTGGATTCAGTATGTAATGCTGATTTATACACAGTTGACAGTATAAATATTCTATCTAAATATTTGCAGGTAATTTAATTTGTTGTTTCTTTGAATGCGTTCTAAGTATAAACTCAAGGCAATAAACTTGAAATGTCTTTGGTGTCCATGTAATATAATTTTAAAAATATCAACAAATAGTGTGGAAAATATATCTACGTCGACGTGCCGCCACACAACCCACTCTTTCGACAACACGACCTATACAAAACACCGTCGTACTAGCGCGAATTTACACAACACGCCCGTCGCATCGTCTAAATATAGCCCGAGCAAATCTTCTAACAATGCAACATGCTTACCGTTTAAAAAACAACAACTCAAGCTAGCTTAATTCAGCTCAGCTCGCTGTCTCGCAAAAACAAACTCGTACGACACCTGGTCACGGTATCACAAAATTCGTACGCGCCGTCGAACAACACGCCAACGCGCTAATCTATCCGGATACCATATGATTTGAACATTTGAATTATTTTAAAATTAGTTCAAAATAACTTTTTTTTTTACTGTACGACTGCAATGATTTCGATTTCTAGGTTCACATTCAAAACGCAACTTTGGCCGGTGGTGTCGCGGTTGGGACCTCAGCCCACATGCCGATCCAGCCCTGGGGTGCCATGCTTTTGGGGACCATTGCTGGTATCATTTCCGTGCTCGGATACAAGTATTTAAGTGTGAGTCCTCTCTCTCTCTCTCTCTCTCTCTCTCTCTCTCTCTCTCTCTCTCTCTCTCTGTTGTGCATAGGCATCTTATATCTAATTTCCTTTGTCTTACTTTTTATAGCCTTTGATGGCTTCCAAGCTCAGAATACACGATACTTGTGGCGTTAACAATCTGCATGGAATGCCGGGAATTTTGGCAGCTATAGGTGGCGCTGTTGCCGCTGCTATGTCAAGCAAAGAAACATGGGGAGACAGGTAGGAGCAGGGGAGCAGGGAATGTTATTAAGCCTTAAGAAAACCCCAAAATCCTCTGCGAATTCTAAATATTATATTAAGAATAAATGGCTAAATACATTTATAACAGCTAAGCTCTCTTTGCATTTGTTCCAAAGTATATTAACACACAGTAATTGTTCAGAAAGTGAACGTATCCCTGAATGTTTCACTCATCAGATACATAACCTGGTTAATTGGCATTTGGTTACCGCGACAGTTACAACAAATAGCGTTATCACCGTAAGGAAAGTTTAAAGACCAATGTTAACCTATGAAAAATAACCAAACATATCTGGCAATTGAAAATTTTCCAGATTTGGAGTACGGTTTTTATCGCTATTGGAGTGTAATGCAATGAACATGATATTGTATGATTAAAGGATAAATGTGCATAACAGCTGTTTCCTTTTCATCGAGCAAGAACGTATGAAAAGGGCAATAACCAAACAAGGGTCACATATGTGCTTTGATTTCTTTTCATTATCTCAATATCGATTTTATGTAAAAAATCAAAATTTTATGCAGGGGTCAAGGCACACATTTTCACCTAATTTTATTATATGCGTTAGATATGTACATACTTTTGGCGTAAGAAGCAACAATTAAGGCACTATAAATTTGACAGGCTATTCGAATGCGTTGTCATCGTAACCGAAACTAAAGATAGAAAATTTGAAAATCTTCTAAATGGCTTATTGGGAGTAATGGAAGGTTGTTATGGACAAGAAAATTTCAGATATTATAATTATCGATTTATTATTAATCCAAATTTTGTTGTATGATGCATGTTTGTTGCAAATTTTAAAAGTTACCTATTATTCAACTCTCAGACTTTGTGTTGTAAATTGAAACAACTTTTGTAGCTTATACTCCATATTCACCGCAATGGAGCCAACCATGACGAACACCACCATGACCGCAAATGCCATGGCAGCTAACGTCACAGAGGTCATGGGGAGGTCAGCGATGGAACAGGGCGGCTACCAGATGGCGGCTCTCTGTCTGACTCTGGCTATAGCCATAGTGGGCGGGGTCATTACGGGTAATCTCTACGTGTTTATTATCGTGTTTCATTCGAAATTTATGAAGGTAGCAATAAGGAAAGGAAAATATATTAATTGTGCGATATATAAGAGTGGAAACAGTTGAACTATGCACGGTTTCGACGTTCTTTGGTCGAAATTACAGTTTTTGCTCTGCCTGCTCCATAATTATATGTTGCCTTTTAAAATATTGCAATTTTAACTACATTTAATGACACATTAGTCAACGAACTGCTAAAATGTACATGTAGGGGTAGATTGAATCAAATACATATCATTACATTTAATTTGAAGTCTCTGCTTGCAAATTATTTCGTGGATTTAGACGACAGTTAAATGAATAATTATAAATATGCGAAATAAAACTTCTTCTCGCGAATTTTGGTTATATATGATGGATAATTTTAATTGCAGTTTTCTTTAATTACTTATTTTTCAATAGTTACTCAGTGGTTTTTTTTCTTCCCATTTTAGGTACATGTCGAATTTTGCCGATTGATTTCCATTACCAAATTAATGTATAACAGAGGATTGAACACTTTGATGCCATTCTTTATGTTATTTGTAGGTTTTATCCTTCGAATTCCGTTCCTTGATAATCCGGCCGGGGATCAGCTGTTTGATGATACAGACCAGTGGAATGTAGCCGACGAGGGGTTTCCGAATGCAGAGGAACTACCATTGAACGGAAAACATAATGACGGAAAGTCTCCAGATGACACTCAGATGTAAGAGCATCAGTCAGAGAGATGAGAGCTTGATCAAGAAATTGTCAGTTACCAAAAAAAAAATTTACTCCTGTTACACATAGAAGGATCTGTTGATTTACGTATACTAGTATTAATATCGAAAAAATTTACTCCTGTTACACATAGAAGGATCTGTTGATTTACGTATACTAGTATTAATATCGAAATCCAAGTACATAATACATACATGTTTATAAAAACTTGTAAAGATATTTACAAATTACATGTATATTGTTATTTAACGAGAAACAAAACTAAAAATACTATATGACCCGCCATAATTATATAACTTTACCTGATACTTCAGCTAAGTTGTGTACATAAGTATCTTTAATTTGCATAATTCAAATTAAAGGTGGTATGGGACGCCGATATTTGTATGTGAATGAGAGTACATTTAGGTTTCATTATATCATTACGAAAAAAAACCAGTTAAGTAGAGTAATGGGGTGTCCCATACCTCATTTCTAATTTTTGAGAGGTCATACACAAATATGTTAAACAAAAGGTTTTTGATGAAAATGTCAATTTGTTGCATCGTATTTCATCACAATCCCCATTGCTCGTCAAGATTTTTGGTTCTTTGTTAACAACCATTCAGCTCAAATTTAGCTTTTTCTGCGAATTCAAACGGGTGCAGATTGGCTTTTCTCTTCTTGCTGCCTGTATATGACATACGAAAATGTATAATTTGTATGCTTCTGTGGAACATGTATAGTATATTACTTCAGCTCCGAAATATCATAACAGCTATTATAATACTGTTTCCATCTTTTCTTACCCTCACAATGCAAACATAACATGTCTCTTATAGTACTTAACAATAATAGCTTATGTTTCTAATTTTCGTGGAGAAATTTTATATATTACAGAAGCTAGAAATCCAAGTATACATGTATTGTGTGTTTCCCTTTCAGTCGTATGCTGTGAAGAATTTTGGAAACTTGCCTCTCACAGAAAGACACGGCCATTTTGACAAGTCATTATACAGTAAATTTACATGTATATCGCCTCTAGATTGTTTGGCTAGACTTTGAGAGAAGAAAAATTTCAATTTCAATCGCAAATGTGTTCAATCGTACATGTATTGACATAAAAGCTATCTTTTTAGATTTGCAATCTAAAATGTGAATGTGTTCAGTTGAAACTGTCTAGATTAAATAGGAAATAAAAACTATGACTTTTCTCTGCATGCAATATAATATCCGTAGAATCAAAACACGATGTTTCAATGTTTCATAATTGTTAATCAGTATTGATAACATTCTAGCAATATAAAAAAATACCAGGATAGGTGAAGAAAATGTAGCTAACGACTGGAACTTATTCCTTAGTGTGGATATTTGTTGGCATCATTTTTGTGGATTAAGTGATAATCACAGATTAATGGCACGTTAATTCATGCTCAATGATCATATCAATAAAATGTGCTGATATTGCATTACGTTGAGCATAAATTTAGTTTCTTGGATTATTTCAACAACAGAATCCACGAAAATAGGTAATAATCAACGACTGTTGATGAAAACACAAGAGTTTCTGCTTAATTACACACCGAAACATTTCTCTGTTTTTAGCAAAAACAACTTAATCATATTTACAGTATCATATTGTATGTTAATATCTTAAAGCTGTATCTCTAAAATGATTGTATAACTACTAACATGCATGCAGTGCATATATAATCACCCTCAATCTATTTTCCTGTCTTACTCAATGAAAGTTCGTGAATTTACAGAATTATGCCTGAAACTATGTAAAAGGCGTTTTTAGATCAATATTCATTATTTTACTTTTATATGATGAATAATCTGTTTTACATTGTATATTTTTGCTAGATTATGAATTAATAAATTTTATATACAAATTTCTTTCTATGTTGTATTTCCAATGTTCTGTTCTTGTCACGTTTCGAAATGGATTATGTGAAAGGGTATATTGTACATTCAGAATTAATCGAAAATTTCAATTACATAGTTTTTAGCTCATCTGAGCTAAAAGCTCAGCTTAACTATTCTGATCACTTTTTGTTCAGCGTCCGTCTGTCTGTCTGTAAACATTTCACATTTTTGACTTCTTCTCGACAACCACTTGGCCATTTTCAACCACACTTGGCGCAAAGCATCCGTATGTGAATGGGATTCAAGTTTGTTGAAAAGAAGAAAGGGAATCAGGGATATAACTAAGAATTATTGAAAAGAACCATATGCGATAAGGTCTAATTTCTGCCCCCCCCCCCCATTTTTTTTTTTATAAATTTGAAAAAAAAAACCATCATATCATATAGATATTTTGATAAAACATAAAACTGAATATACTAGTTACAGAAATGTAAAAGTTTTACGATTAGATCATTCCTCGTGCTTCTATGACGTCACGTAAATTGGCCATTTACCCTCATTTTCTCAAAAGCATGAAAAATTCATCAGTTTTTCTTCATATTTCATATTCAAGAGTAGTGGGTATAGCGCGCAATGTTGCTCCAAAACCATTTTTACATATATTATTGTTCATATTATTTTGCATATCATATTAAAAAATGGTGTTGGAGCAAGCATGCGCTCGATGTTTCCTTTCCAAAAATCTGATAGGAAATGCTCCATTTTTGGCTAAAATACGTACTTTTTGTGAAATTAGCTAATTAATAAGACATCATATTTCTATTATGACTTCGATTAGACAATTTATCTTTATAAACCTGAACAAGATATATTCTAACCTATCTTTTAGGAAGTTTCTAAAGTTCTATTCATAACTTTGAATTTTGGGGCATAAAAACACTTCATCCCTCTCATAGTCCTTTGCTGGCATTGAGAAAAATCTTTTTTGTCAAAAATCATTTGGCCAGAAAAGCTGAATCTTGTACATGCGTGAAAGCATCCACAGATAGTGTTGATTTGAATTTGTTCAATTCATGATCCCGGGGGGTAGGGCAGGGCAACAATGGGGGTTGAATTTTTACATAGCAATAAATAGAGTAAGATCTAAAAATCCTTTTCTCAAAACCATTTGTCCGGAAGGGCTGAAACTTGTCTAAAGCATCCTCATGTAATGTAGATTCAAATCATGATCCCCAGGGGCAGGGCAGGGCCACAATGGGGATGGATGGGATTAAAGTTTAACATTGGAATAATTAAAGTCAATCGTTTGATCAGTTGTGACTTTTGTTGTTCATGTGAGCGATGTAGCCCCTGGGCCTCTTGTGGAAGCGTAAAATCTTAGGTAATTCAAATCTATTATATATTTTTTATACATATTAAGATGTTGCAATTTAATGGGCATAGAGAGTAAACTTTTGTGTAATTTGCTTCATCTATTGGCTGCAACTGTAAAAAAAAAAAAAAAAACCCCAAAACAAACAATCTACAGTACATGTAATTGTGGTTTACTTGACAGTTGCGGGTATGAATTTTTGTTTATCTAGTACAATGCACAGTTTCGAGGGTACCTTTGTGCATGGAGGACAAAGACAATGACTGCCTATCCAAATTTTAGTTATGTCTCTTATTTCAATGGGCATTTTATTTCGTTAATCATCTCCTCGAGATCCACAAAAATGGACGTTTAACGAAAAATGAAATAAAAACCCAACCTGACAGTCAGTGACATATTACATGTATTTTGTTCAGTGAAAGTGGCGAAATGTTTGAATGTTATACGTCCAATCCCATCTACTTTCTATCCGTCAAATGTAAACAGAGCAATATACCATATTTAATG
Organism: Magallana nippona; assembly: GCA_033439105.1. Classification (NCBI taxonomy): domain Eukaryota; kingdom Metazoa; phylum Mollusca; class Bivalvia; order Ostreida; family Ostreidae; genus Magallana; species Magallana nippona. The sequence goes on along the minus strand of CM065918.1, from coordinate 23,677,595 downwards.
GATAAGGTACATTGTCTCTGCATTTGGCATCAAAGAATACAAATGCTCAAATAAAACTTGAATACTTCATGGACAAGTTAAAATAAATAGTTTAGGTGATAAGGCCATATTCACTGATATAATGGAGGCGCATGGGAATTCTTTTCATACAAGAACAAGGAAGCATGCGACTTTGGAATCATAATGCATCAATGCCTTTAATTACTCTGTCATAATCCAAATATATTTTACATCTTAATTGTTTGAGAAAAAAATGTTGATGAAGTGTTTAAATTTTCACATGTGTTTTGAAGCTAGAAAACTGGAAACCTATTACATCAATCTAATTACAATTAGATCCATTGATCCTTGATCTGCCCCAGTTGATCACTACCTTGTGTAGTAATCTACTGGAGTGGAAACAAGAGATCTTATTTTAATTTCATTGCCTATTACATGTACATACAACATCCTTGTTAAACATTTCAGTTTTAAATTTTGTACTGGCAAATATCACCAAAGAAAATGCAACATGGATATATCAGTAGGTCTACTTGAAATCCAAACTTGTTTACATTAATATCAAATTAGTTTTTCTTTCGCAAAAATTTCAATATCAAATCATTTGAACAAAATTTATTAGCATGAAGCAAGTAAGATGTGTAAAGACACAAAATATACAATATACAGAAACATTCATACATTTTGTGTTACTAGTAATTAAAAAAAAAAAAAAAAAAAAAAAAAATTGCAAGAAAAATCATCTGCACTTGTTTCAAATGGCAAGTACAAACGCATGTACCTTGTTTTTTCCCCATCTTAAAACAGTACAAAATGCTATGCACAGATAACTCTCGTATTCAGAACTGTACAGTGATCATATTTCAGCTATTTACACACAGAAAGAATATTCAAGGTGTTTATAATGTGAGGGCACAATGGTTTTGTTCAGTTTTCTCCATTTTGATCTTTGGTTTCACATGTGTCCTTTTTGCGAAATGATTTCTGTAACACATATGCATCAGCTGGTTCTATTCGCTTGTAATAATTTTTTTTCTCTTCCACAATCTCAAATCCAAACTTCTCGTAAAATCTTATTGCACCATCATTGTTGATCTGAACATGTCTATGAAAAGAAGAAAATAAATTAAAATCTAAAGACAATAATGTTATGCTCTTCTATAGTGCTTATTTACGTTAATCAATCTGGTTAAGTCAGATCCTCGATTCTCTTATGAGCAAAACGTTGATATATTTATTTGGGGTATCAAAACTGATCTTAATCAGATTGCTTCTGTAATACTTATAAAAATAATCATTTAGTTTAATTTTCTTAATTGTACATTTTGTTTAACATTTTTGATGCAGTTTGTCTCAAGGTATGATTTCTATTTTATAAAGAAATAATCTGAATGATGTTTAAAAGTTCTTAATTTTTTCATACTACAATGATGAAAATAAAAAAAAATGTACATAACGTTTTTCTTTTTCAAAAATGAATCATGAAAATTTCCTGGGATATCAAAGGGGCATGGTCACGTTTTGGTCAAAAATTATTTTTCCCATTTTGATGTTTACAATTCTTCAGTATTAAAGGCATTTTTTATAGGCAAACAAAATTTGAGTGTCATTCAATGAGTTATAAGCTAGTTACAGAGCTTACAATCTTTGCCATGTAAACAAAGCTTTTATTTACATTTTGAATTGAAGCGAAACATCCAGTTTTAGACCTAAAACGAATGTGTTAAACATAAGAACTGTTTATTTATGCTTAAAATGAATAATAAGATAGACAAATCGGTTGGTATATTGAACCTATGTAAACAAAAACAGGGCACGAGCCTTGTTTACATGACAAAGAATTGTGAGCACTGTATCTTGCTTATAACTCTACAACTGACTCTCAAATATCATTTCATCATTAGAAATGCATTCCTAAATCATTCTAAATTTGTAAATAACAAAAACGGAAAAATAGAATTTGACCAAAATCGTGACCATGCCCCTTTAATATCTCTTATACTTAGTAGGAACGTTTTTTTTTTTTTTTTTTTTTTTTTGGGGGGGGGGGGGGGGGGGGGGGGGAATTGCGACAAACTAAACATTTACATATAGGAGGTCTCTATTCAAAAGCATACTTGTGTATGAAAAACTGAAGATGTCTTTCAAAAATTATAACAGCAGTATATGACTTACAGGAACACATTGTCAAAATTGTTATCCTCTTCACAAATCTTTAGTACATGTTCCACCATAGAGGTGCCTAGAGTTAAGAAGAAAAGAAGATTACATGCGTAACAAATCAGTTCTTATATCAAAACAAAATAATTCATATTTTGTCTTTACTGTGTTTTTTATTCTTTGATATTTATTTTGCATGCATCTTTGTACGATTTGAAAAAGAGCCATGGATTTTCAATTTGAAGATTGGTCTGAATGGATTTTAACTCTGATATTTGTAGCTTTCAGAGCAATGAGATCTTATATTAAAGCTTTTGCTTAAGAAAACCAGGTTTGAATGTTTTTACACAATCTGTAATCTATTTGTAAACAATTTAAAGGATAACGACATAAGTATAAAAAAAATGCTGTTTCAAACCATCTTCGAATATTGTTTGTTTGCCTTCTCCCAACTCAGTGTTTAAATTTTGGGTCAATTAACAGTTAGGGAAAATAATTCATTTTCCAAAGTTGCCAGAAAACACAATAGAAAAAAGGGGCAGGAAACCATTGACTATCAAAATTTTTTAAAATATTTTGTTCAAAATATATCTTTTGACTGGTCCTTTTTGTCAGCTGGTTTGGAGAAGGCAAACAAAATATTTTGTAAAGGTACCCCAATCAAATTTCAGGGAGTAAAAAATATGTCAAAGTTAAGGTGGTATGGGACACCTCCATATTGTGACGTACTTCCGATCGAAAAACTATGAAATCAAGCATAATTTTATAAATCTTTTCTCAATTGTTACCTTAAGGTGTAGCATAATGGGTTAAAGCATTAATTACGAATCTGTAAGTCATGAGATTGAATCCTGCTGGGGCTTTTATAATTTTTACCTTTCCAAAGAAATTAAAACATATTTTTTGGTCAAATATTGTAAAATTTGAAAATTTAAAAACGGTGAAAGTAGTATGATTATAATGTACTTTTATCCACATTAATCTCGACAGGTGTCCCATACCACCTAAGAATTTGATTCACTGAACTTCAATTTGAGGAAATATAAATATCCTGCAGATCATGATAAAAGTTGTTTTCATTTTAACACAAGTGTAAAAAAGCCATTACTTAAAAATCAAAATTATACACATGACCATGAATTTTCATCATGTACACATGTACATATTAGATCATATACATATTCTATACCACTGTGCATCCTTTATTACCTATGCCTAATCTTCGGTATGGTGCTAGGCAGCCGAGTGTCATGATGTAGAGACGTCTAAGCTGGTCTGATGTGTCTACACGGCAACACACAGCTCCCACCACTATGTCATTGAAGTATGCTGTAAAAAACAAAATTCATCATGCATTTGTTATTCATTAATGTATAACACGGATGACTTTAAATATGCATCCTCACTAGCTTATCAAGGTTGTAATTTGTTAATTCTCATCTCCCACTAAGTGGATATACCGGGTAGTCAAATTCATTACTGCAGAGTTTTTGAAATCCGCTGGTCCCACCGGCAAAACTGGTAAATATTTCAAATGTCCGGTAATTATTCTCATTTAATCGGTCAGAATAACCGGTAATATAAAAACGACTGATTTAAGACTTTAACCTCTTTACAAGCAGAATTTAAATGTTTGCAAACACCTTCAATTTGATTAAACAAAGCGATTCACATTCTATCGACATTCTATCTACGCACATTGTAAGGGTAGGCTAATTAACGAAATAATGTAAGATGACATACTTATGTTAAGGTCTGTAACTGCTATTAACCGACAACTATAATTTCCAATTTTTTGTTGACTATCTCTGTTTTAATTCATCACTAAAAAATTTTATAAAAACACCAAAAAACAAATTTAAAACCTAATTATTTGTTGTTGTGAATTTATATCCTTTTCTCAAATTCGTCATTTAATTAGTACGACTGACTCCGTAAACAACATGGCTCCTGCCAAACATGAGAAACAGTTTAAATTGATTTCATTTAAGGAGAAAATTAGACAGAGTTTGAAATACTTGTAACAGTTTAAAAGCGCAAGTACCGTAAAGTATCGTGTATAATACGCACTCCTGTATAATACGCACCTCCCAAAGTTGGCCAAAAAATGGTGAAAAAACAGCAGGTCCTATGTATAATATGCATCCAAAAAATGTCAAAATCAAACCAAACCAAAACTATCGATGTTTCATGATAATTTTATAATCAATAGCAATTTCTGTAATTTTGTGATCGGAACATAGCTCAGACGATGAAAATCGACGGCCGCCATTTTCCCAAAGAACTATCGATTTTTAATGATAATTTACTGTAATTTCGTGATCGGAACTTGACCAAAGCGATATTAGAGTCAAAGTTTCACCAAAAAAAACACACAAGCCATTTTTATCGTAATGAAATCCAAGCACAATTACGTATTTGATTATCGTTATAATTGATGTAAAGCGTTTAGTGTGAAAAAAAAAAATTAAATGGGCGGAGTTAAAAACAAATCTGTTGTTTTTTGTTCTTACAATTTTACATAAAAAGGACGGTATGATTTACATGGGCGGTATCAAATATCATTTGACACTTCGTAAAGAAAGAGTTTCTTAAACGACAGCGGAGAAGTTGAAAATCATCAAGTATGTAGAGAAGAGCGGCAACCGAGCTTAGTGCTTAAAAGTAATAATGTTTGCAGATCTAAACCAAGCAACATCAAGAAAAATGATTTAATTGATTAATTATGGTCAAACTCCTTGATTGTTGTTAAATAAACATTGTGAAGAAATGTATGTATGCCGTATATCGTCATTATCAAGTCGTACCAATGATCAATGTATTTTTAGCAGTGTTTTTGTTTAACTGCATAACTGGACTCAAAGTAATCAAGTTAAATAAAATCATAATAATTGCAAATCTTCATGCACTTGAAAACACCCTGTGAAGTCCGACACAAGACAGGTGCATGCTTTTGACACTGGAAATTGTTAAACAAACATTGACCATGCGCCGAGTGAACAGGTGGCTGCTTACGTAATGCGAATACACTGGCAATAACTTGTTTGATGCAAGGGATAGTGGAGAGAGAGGATAAATATTTCAATACATGGAAATAAAACTAAGAATAAGGTACTTCTGACACAGTAAGTTTAGTATACATTCATACAACTTGCATAACACGTGATATCGGCAGTCATAATCCTGCGGTATCCAGAATCACGGCCTGAAAAAATGGGGTAAAATTTTGGTCCTATGTACAACACGCACCCCCAACTTTTGATCAAATTTTGGCTGAAAAAAAGTGCATGTTATACACGCGATTTTACAGTAACTTCATCAAACATTCTGCACATCAAGCAGGTTATCATTATATCTAGTATTATATAACCTATGATTACGTTTTTTAATATAAAGATTAAAAGGAAAGAGGGGAGATTCAGGGAAATTTTCCATACTTACATGATTTATGAATATAAATTTGTTAGTTTTATGTAATGTTGTTTTGTTTTTTTTTATTTGAAAGTCAAATATTGACCTGTGAATATTTGTTCAGACTAGTAAATTTCATAAAATCACCGGTCCACTTGACCAGTGAATTGTTTTTTATTTCAAAAACTCTGCATTACTGACATCTAGCAATTCTTCTGATTAAATGTTCTTGAAAAAATGAAATTGTGGTAACTGATCTTTGCCAAAACCCCATGCAAGAGATGAGAATATACCCTCACTGGACTCTTTGAGTTGACTAGTGAAGATGAACTGAAAGGAGTTGGGTGGTGAATAATTTGTCAAATATAGACAATAGAATTGTGAATCTCCTACCAAGCTTTGCCAACTCTCCAACTTCTAGCACATCTTTGTAGAACTTGTCGTTGTATGTGACAGGGAAGACAACTTGGTTCAGGAGTTTGAGTTGCTTGATGTTGTGAGGGGTAATGTCTCCTAACTCAGTGTTCCCTCTGAAATACATGCAAAAAGCACATTATATAAAAAAGACATATCCATGTCTCTGGTGATATCAATACAGCAAGTACTTTATTATTCGGATTTTATTCATTTATTTTCAACATATCTTTCTACATCAGTACATTTTCTATTTTTATTTTGTCAATCTGCTTCTATCGTACTTGGTGATTTTTAGTGAACTCTCAAATATGTGCAAGCATTGACTTTTAAACCTTAAAAGTTTTGTCAAATTTTGATAAATTTGGAAATTCACTGGATGTCGAAAACATCGTTCGAATTTCCTCTATAATGATTGGCTCTTTATAACGATTTTTCAAGAAAATGAACAAAAGATGACATCAAATCCTGGTGAAAACAATCAATCTGTAACAACTACGTAAAAATATTTCGTTTTTCCATAACTACCGAGTCATTCTGTAAACAATTCCCGCTTTCACGTTGTTCCAGACCAAATCACTCCAGGTGAATTAAACGCTTTAATTTAGATTAATAAGGCAGTGGTTTGCGCTGAAATAAACATCCAGAAGCCCATGGTATTGGAAGAAAAAATAAGTTAAGTTGTGCTTAAATCTATTCGTAATTATCTTGATTTGACGCCAGCATAAAAAAAACACGTACATTTATTTCTATGGAATCAAACGTTGTAAAAAAAAGTTTTATAGAAAGAATTTGCAATTTCTACCATATGTTCAATAAAACTACTAATATTTAGGATTAAAACATTCATCGCTCACTTTTTACATTTGCAGAAAAAAGGGACGGTAGAGGGGACATAGATATCACATTTTATTTCGCAATTATCATGCTGGTTTCTTTTAAAATTTGTTTTTTTTTTTTAAATAATTTAATCTACAGACTTTGTTAGATGATGACTAAATTCATTTTAAAATTTATCAAAACATACATTCAAAGAATTAAATATTATTGACTTTTAGATTTTATCAATAAAATTTAATGTTAATTACTTGTGCATTTCAAATTCAGAAAAAAACCTACGGTATCGTATGTTTAAAAAGTTTTTTTAATGCATTATTTTACATTAAAAAAAAAACAACTTTGGATTTTACAGAGAAATATTATTCTAAAATAACTGATCAATCTATGTTATTTTAAAGATCGATCTTCTGTTACAATATATATATTAACATAAAAATCCTGTCAGTGCATACATGTAGCTGCAGAAAATAGCTCCACGGGAAATTACGGTTGACGGACCGTAGACCCGAATTTCTTGTAGAGCTACAGTTATGGAGCTACGATCGATCCGTCAACCTGAATATCCCGTAGAATTAGTTCGGCAGCTAGTCAGGACAAAGACGAATCAAGGAGGAAAAAAAACAACAACACAGTAAACAAACAAAGAGATTTATACTCTGTATCAGGTTTTTGCTTCCACTAATTTTTGTTTAATACATTGTTAATTGATGACTTCTATATTTTCCCATTAAAATGTAATGATACTTCTCCTGCACATATATTGTATAAAATCTTCAAATTGATTTAAATTTAGAGTTTTAGGGGTATTTTCATTATGAATGCTATGAAAATTTGAGACTTTATATTCCAATCTTAATAAGATAACATTTTTTATCACATGTTTATCTCAATATACGGTGGATATCACTCATGGGATAAATTTTTGATATTCCACTGTGTGTTCTTACGCCACGTGACGTCATAATTAAACATAACGTAGGTTTAGCCGGTTGATTGACGTATAATGAAAAACTAAAAAATAATACAGTTGAATAGTGTTGAGTTGTAAAAGTGAAGCATTTAATGTTGTTTTATTCATTTTTCATGAATTCACAAAGAAATTGTTCGAAAATGAAATGTTTGTTTGTTAAACTTCAAGGAACTTTTTTCCATGCGTAAAGTTGTTGACGTCTCGTAGTTAATGTGTTGTGCGGCTCACAATTATAATTTGTACAGAAAAAAATTGAGATTAACAAAAAACGTTGTGAACATGTGATAAAAAGAATCGCTCATGATTTGCGATGGTATATGATTTTTATCCAACTCGTTGTGTGTTTTGTGGAACACACAACTCGTTGGAAAAAAATCATATACCATCGCAAATCATGAGAGATCCTATATATAATTTCTACTGCTTTTTCAAATTCAAATGTTAAAAGTAATATGCCACCATATATATTAACTGCACTGTGAATTTCTCAACTGACCGGGGCAACACACTAAGTGACACTTACAATCTTTCATTGTCTCTTTCTCTGGTAAAATAGCCACAAATATATATATATATATCTCTCTCTCTCTCTCTCTCTCTCTCTCTCTCTCTCTCTCCCTCTCTCTCTCATTATATCATTAATTATGTTATAAACAACACTCGGTAAGCATTTTTTTCATACAATTATAAAATATGTTTGTAAGAGTAATCGAAAGTAATCGACAAAGTAATCATAGTTACACTGATTTTTTTTTTTTAGCTGTAATCGATTAAATTACGATAACAAGTAATCGAAAATATCTTCGATTACACATTACTTTCGATTCATTGAAAAATAATAATCATTATAATCGATTACAACTACTCGATTTCAATTACCCCATAATCCTATTAGGGTTATGTTAAAAATATAATATTAATATCAATAAGGTAACATTTGGAAAGGATCGACCGGTACAGGGTATTTATTATTATATTTATTACATACTTAGTAATACAATTTTAAAAAAACATCAACTTGAACAAATTGGTTTTAAATATTATTTGAAACTAGTCTTTACATGTATTAAATAAGAATATGAGATCTAATTGTTTTACCAAATATATGTAGCTACAGAACCGGAATTTTCTCAAGTTTTAAAAGATAACTGTTCCAAAACATTTGCTAGCATTTGAGGTTTTCAACTGCACTTAAAAATGTCGACTGTAACAAATGTTTTATTTTTCGTCTGTAAACATGCACAAATGCCAAAGCTAAAAAAGACAGAGGATTCCGCAAGGAGTGTGATACAGATCCGTATCAGCCATGGATCGGGGCTGATAACCTGTATCAGCACCGGAGGCCGATACGGGTATTGTGATGTCATCTGTATCACATATGCAAAAAACCTGTATTCAGTACTAAGTATGTAATAAATTTTTCATACAACACATATTGCAGACAAATTGAATACCGCGCGTTAGCGCGGTATGATAATTTTTCTACACATCTTGGTGTGATAGGACGTACGACATCCAAAAATAAGCATTCAATACTTATATTTATATTTTCATACTGATGTCTATTTGTATGAAGTATTGTGTATCGTCGCTATAAAGCCATTATATGCGCTCTTAGTCAGGGATATGAAACGTACATGGAAAGTCATATTAACATGCTATTTAGATCGCTTCCGCAAATTTAAATATAGTGCCAGAAACTTTGTCAAAAAAATTCTTTTTTATCGACGAAATGATATGATTAAACAAATATTTTCCATTAGTACATATCAAATTGGTTATGTAAGTTTAAACGTTTCAATCAATCTTACAATAAAAAATATACTCAAAACGCGTGATGACGTTATATTTCTGCTCCTGGCTTGAATTAGCTAGTAAGTGTATTCACAGGAAATTGACCGTCGCATATTTACAATGCAAACATAAGGGGAAATACACACTGAATGTAAATATTTATTTAGCGATTTATTAGAGACTGTCACAGTGGTAGATTTTCTTAAGTACTAGTATCTTATTCACTTTATAGAATCAAATTCAAACAGAACTACTCATAAAACTACATTTCATATATATATATATATATATATATATATATATATATATATATATATATATATGTACTCTTTACCATTTATGCACATCAAATTCAAATTCAAAGCTTTGTACTAAATATTTTGACATCATTATATACAAACAGTTGGTAATTATAAGAAGCTATACTCTGCCCAAGATATCTTGCTTCCAACACTATTTCCTTGATATTTCAATAATCACAAATACCTATGCTTCAGGTTTCAATACACAACCCGAAATAGAAAATTTACGGAAATTTTGCATTGCAGCAGCCATTAATTATAAATAGCCCGGATGATAACGTTGAGAAATTGTGCGAAGTACTCCGAGTGAGTTCCCAATGGAGAAAAGATGTCAACATTTCCTATTATAAATCTCCGTAAGAAATCTGTTTTCTTTCCTATGACTTTTTCCGAGTTAAAAACGATATTGTGTCAATGAAGATACATGTATCTTGGATATTTTCCCTTTTATCGATTTCAATTGTATTTTTTTCACAGGTATCTGTGTTTTTATTAAAAATCATCAAAACGTGATGAAAGCAATAACTTGGGACATACTATAGTAAGTTGTTAGAATTTTTGTTCGAATTAATATATGTATATCATTATACAATAAATATATTTTTATGTTAACATGACGAGTGGCCTCTGCAATATAATATACATGTAACTTGTACGTTAGTACACAGTGTATAGTAAACAGTGCCCATAAAACACAAAGGAACTTTAGTTTGTTGTAGTGTTTTCCTCGCTCAGTGATGCTTTTATATACATGTATGTTGCCAGTGCACCCTTTAGAAACTGTCTTGCCAAGGTTTTATTTTCTTCCTGTAACAAATGTTAGAGAATGTAATTTTTTCTATTGGAAATTGACCAAACTCTATATAACAAATGACTTGAAGTAAAATTGAGCGAGGAATAAACGTAAATATAGTGACCGAAAAAGGGCTCAAAATATGGCGTTAAGTCCAGTCATCCTTTGTTTAAAAAATTAAGCATTTAAGGCATTTTTTTAACATAGTTTATATGTTGTAACTGATAAATAGCAATCATTTGTATCTGAAAATGAAAATATAATGCTTGATATTTATCCGAGACAAACCTTTTTTGCTTTCATTAATCCCTCATACATATGATGACACCTCACACAATGAATCCAAGCAACAAGAGATACAGTAGCACATAACCCACATTTACTCCTGCCTGACCAGACATCTGAGGAAAAGTTGTGTTTGGGGGTACGTTGGTAGCTACGGAATGGGAAGGCACAATGGTATGTAAATCTGGGTAGTAGAATCAACCAAACAATATCAGAAAATTATAAGCAAGTCTGATTTTATTATCATTCAATTAGTAATATTCAGCATAGATTTAATCCTCCTTTTTGGACGCTATAAAAGTTTTTTTTGTGGGTGGGAATGTTGAATTTGGGAATGTTGAATTGACTACTGTCTGCAAATCCATCTTCTGTATAAGACTATTTATTTAACATTTTTAGAAATAAAAACATTCTTTTGTTTTAATACACCATTCTTTAGTAAAATAATTTAAAAAAAACCATCAAAAAAAAAAAAAAAAGGTTAAACCCTTATAAAAATGTGAAGTTAATTCTAAAATCAAAGTTATGTGTAGAACTTTTGAAATTTGTTTAAAGATAGATTAATATATAATTCACGTATGTAAAAGCAATTTTCTGATTAATGTACTAAACAATATATATATGACAATTTTTGAAATTTGTAAAATTAGCTGATAGAAATTAGATACAATCGAATGTAATCTTTTACCTGCGCAAGAGGAATTCTTTAATACTTGAATGTAAATCTTTGTAACTCCTCTATAATTGGTTGCCTCAACAAGATATGTTCCAAACATATGTCCATACATTACGGGGATGTAGTAATTTGTCGTGTAAAATATTTGTGTGTAACCACCTCCACGTCCTTCAAGGTAATGCACATATTTACGGGTATTTGGTAATAGAAACCATGAAATAAAAGGTCCAGGAATTGACACAAATGTTGCTGTCATATTCAACTCAGCCCCCTCACAAGTTCTGTAGGTCTGATTAATTGGCATATTGTTAGTCAAACGAGGCTTGCCTTCAAAAGAAAATATTTCAGCATAACAATTATTACAAGCTACAGTTAAATTTGTACGCACTTCTTGAATAATAAATTGATTATGACATATATGATATGTAGCATGTTATAAATAAAACTTCTCGATCATTCCATTGTTTAATGTTCAGCTAACACGTTTGTGACTGGGGTTAATTATACACCTGGACAGGAAAAATTGAATATAATTATAGTGTTTGAACAAATTGTAATAATCAATTTTTATTTATTTACATTAGGTTTGTATTGATTAAAGAAATAAAGAATCATTCTTTGAGTGTTATGAATGATAATTTTGGTCGGGGCATGATCAAATCCAATAAAGCCAGATGGGCTTTATGATAGATTTGATCACGCCCCAACCGAAATTATCACCTCATAATATTCAAAAATTGATTTTTTATTACTTATATAATTTTCAGCAAATTGTACGATTGCATATTTGAATATAAATAAGCAAACCCCGCTTGCGCCCCAATTATACGTCATTTGAATTTATTGGACTGTATAGAACAAAATCGATACGTAGTGTTATCAAAGGCAAAGATACGAAAAATGTAAATGTTAATTTAAAAAGTAAATGTACATTTGTATCAAACATTATGTGTATGTTACAATTAATCTTTTTTTATTATGGTTTTTGTATTTGATCACGCCCCGACCGAAACCATCACCTCATAATAGTAAAAAAAAATGATTCCTTATTCCTTTACAAATGGCAACTTACATGTGACTGTGATGCTGTAGTGGGTTGTTTTTATGGTGGAGTTTCCTTTCTCGTTCGTGGCATACAGGGAGTACTTGTTTCCTGTATCAGTACACAGTGGTGGGAAGACGGACAGAATTGTCGTGATTTCACAGTCATAAGTACACGTCATTGTCTGGTTAGCTCTGTATCTGGAGTCTTTAATAGAATGAACAAAAATCAAGTCTTATTAATATATAATGCTTAACACGATCCCAAAACACTGATATCTTGTGATATCACATATCAAATTTTGCAAATGACAGTCACTGTTATTGTACAAAATTAATTTATTTTTTTCAATTGAAGTTTGCGAACTTCGGATCTGGATAGAATTTAGCAATTCTGGTTAAAAAATAAAATCAAACCTAAGCGCAAAAACGAGCTCAAAGATTTTTCATGTGAGATGCCCCATGTGATTGTGGCATTCGGATAAGTCCTTATGATACTGGTCGCTGTGATGGGGAAACTGTCACTGTACGGATTTCTACAATATTCATTTAAAACCACTGACTTTATTTCTGGAGCATCTGTGAGAAAGAAATATTATATGTTCAATGTATGCTTGAGAGATTATCTATTGTTTGACTAAAATAGGTTAATATTAATGCAATTTATTGAAGACACATTCACAAAAGAAAATGTCAATGGCTGAAGTATATAAATATCTAAATGTTCAATTATCTTAAAACAACAAAAAATTCTGCACTATCAAACATTTTCATAATAAGGTCTTTCAATTTAGTTTCAATTTTTAACTTACATTTTACACGCAGTTCAAAGGTCACATTTCCTCTTAAATTTTTTCCAATGACATATGCTTCTGCTATACACATGTAAATGCCAACATCAGTAGATGACGCTTTGCCGAGGTTTAGAACAGCAGTGGACGTCCTGCGCAAACCTATATCCGTCCTGTAGTACTGATACCACATATAATGGCAGGCAGGTCGACAGTCGGCGGAGCAGGTAATGGGGGGTACGGACTGTCCAGCGTCCACCTCAAACGTTGTTAAGTTTGGAGACAGTTTAACAGAGTCTCCAGGCCCATCTGTTAGACAATAAATTTATCAACACATTCAGGTCAACTAGAGTTACTTTTATTTACCACATGTAACACCAGTCCTAAGTATCAATTTATTGATCTCGATCAGAGGGTATAAGAATATAAAATGTAATAAGAATTTTGTCGCCATTATGTGAGGCTGTAAGTTCTATTTTTATTTTATAAAACTACTACAGCTCTGATAAATGACCAAAACACAGAAAATTTCAACAATAATTTATATTCACATGATTTGAAAGTATAATGAAAAGCAACTCTAACATTTTCCTATATTAATATATTAACATTTTTAGCCGGGCTCATTGAGTAAGCAGTTACAGTGCGAGGTTTACCAGATGTTGAACAGTTGAAATCGTTCTCTGCACAAAAATATACTTCCAAAGTAAAAGAGAATATATGAAATATATAAAATATCAGTTGGTCACTGTACGTGTAAATCTGAATTTTAAACATAACACCGTATTCTTGTTCTTTGTAACATTCTAATTACTTCGAGTTTACTATGTAAATTTGCTAAGCGATGGAATACAATGTTTACACTAATTATCTCAGTCAACAATCTCTAATTAGAAATCATGTTGCAGGAATTATTTTACGAACGTGTTCAGTTAATCTTAGTTGGGGTTTTAAAGATCTTTATATAACATTTTTGAATAAGTTTTCTCGTTATGTCACAAATGAAATAGTTTTATTACTATGCCCCGAAAACTGCTGAATCACGCCGGAAACAGTTATATCACGCTCCCAGAAATAGTTATATTTCACAGGAAACAGTTATATTGCCCCCCCCCCCCCCCGAAACTGTTATATCACCCTCGCGTGCAATTAGTCTGCATATTAATTACGCCGGGTTCAAAATTCAACGAGCCAGTTGCTAAGCAAACGTAAACGTAAACAAATCCCCGAAAATGAAAATGTTAGGACAACGTCTGCGATTCATTTTAAATTCCGTGGTACTTTAATTGATTAATTAATAATAAAACTTTGATAAATACAATTAGAGTAATCAACTCAAGCGAGAGCGTGCTGAAAACAACAAACGTCTTTAATTACCGGGGAAAAGAAAACAGCTTTCCGAAATTCAGTCCAGCCAGCCCCAATGATTCATTTCAACAAGAGCAGCGTTAGTGCACATTGTCATTATTTAATTTATTGAAACTAACAATCACCGATCGACTTTTTACAAATTATTTTACATTGATTTGTAAAATATGAACATTTTTCAATAAAATACCATTGTTAATATAAAAAAAATACGGCTGTAAACCGCTTTGATTTGTTTTAAAATGTCATATAACATATATTACATGTCTTCTCCGGCTACAATACCAGAATATTTGTCCCTCGGTGACAGGAAAGCCCTGGAGTGTTATGTCACCCTCTGCCTTCGGCATCGGACGACATAACAGTCCAGGGCTTTCCTGTCACCTCGGGGCAAATATTCTATTCTGCAGCTGGTATGTCGCCCTCGAAGCCATGTAATAATTATATATATATATTATATATATATATATATATATATATATATATATATATATATATATATATATTAACGATATCATACCGGAAGATTTAATCAGCTTATAAATTCTGTGTTAATTCATAAAGAACGACTCAATTAAGTCATATGATGCCATAACATCCCCCCTCCCCCTTTATTCAATGCACATGAAAAGCCCGGATATCTGTATTTTGAGTACTTTGATATATTGTACATTTCTATGATATCAAACATTACAACATTTAAAACTATAGCCATACATTTGACTACCACATTGACAGTGGTGTTTCCTGTGACTTCTTCAGTCGCGTTGTTCTCTCTCATCCTCAGACTTGTTGCTTCCACGACATACACCCCTGCTTGTTCCCTTCTTATGTTTTGGAGAATTAGCTTCACGTTCGTAGACAAAACCTTAGCACCACCTTCTTTTCTCCAAGTAATTTTCACAGGTGGTGGATTTGCACTTATATAAGCATCAAGAGTAATATTATCTCCTTCATTTGCTGATTTTTCTGATATCGGAGAAATTTCCGGTCCGTCTATTAAAAACAATTTAGATATTGTTTCATTAATATTGATTCATTTATAAATATATTTCGAGTCACGACAATATAAAACTGAATTCATAGATTTGAAATATTTCAAGATCGTTTTTTTTTATTGACACAAATAACATCTGCCTAAGATTAAAAAATTAAGATCAGAAGTTAAGTCACATTTCTTTGACTCAATTGGTATATAAAGTATAGTTTTTAACAAATCAAAAGATAATGTTTACACTGTAAAACAAGGTTGACACGAATGACGGTACTGGCCACCGAGTTTCGAGCTTCACAATTAAAGTCCTGTGATCCTAAACGTCTTGGAATGTTAGTTATTACTAATTGGCCATTTCCTGAAATAAATTTAAAAAAAAGAATTATTATAAACGATATAAACTTGGACAAGTTCATCAAAACCGTTTCTGAAAAATTTCAATATGATGTATTGAAACTCATGCAATCGTTTTTATATTTAATGAATATATCTTAAAATGTTCATGAAAATTACTGTATTCTCCAAAACTCGGGGCACATCTCAGAATACGGACATGTACTGATTGTGGGTTTTGTGTTCTAATTGGTTTATTTTCTCTCTTAAGTAAATACCTTTACCCTGTACATGTTTACACATGTATCTTAAAACTATAAATAATATTTTTGTAAAAACTGATTTCATACATTCAAATAAGAGACTCACGTACCATGTTACTCCCTCAACAACAAAACAAGAAAACACTAGTATAATATTCATATCGTTCAAATTCAATAAAATTAATTGACAAAACATCACTGTAGTTTCAGAATAATGCTTTTTTATGAATTCAATACATTAATGTTATCTCTATTCGTTTATCCCTCTGGGGTCATATAAATAGATGAAAAAGGAGAAGATGTGAAGTTATGGTTTCCTTCCTACCAAAATATTGTTTCTCATAAGCAACATTTAATTCATCACTTAAGCCTACGCTCAGTTGAGCCCAAACTGGAGAATTAAGCCTTCTGTTTAGGGAGTTCAGAATAATAAATACTTATTATTGATGAACAAATGAAAATAAAAAAAGGAAAGGAAAGTCCAGGGAGGAGTTACACATTCTTTTAATGTTTACTGTGCGATATTATCACAACGAAATTTTTCGTCAGACAAACTGATTGACAATATATAGTTTTAGAATTTTCTTTCAGTGTTACCAAGCAGCGAGAGCCTTTATAACGTTGCAGTACCTTTTCCATCCCATCCTGCACTGGCCATGGGACTGGCTGCCACAACCATACAGGTCAGATTCAAAGTGGCTCCCTCATCTACATAACACTTTTTTGTGTTTTTATCTGTGACATATAGGTACTTTCCCCAGACTTCTAGCTCTGGAGCAACTGCAATGAAATCTCAAACTTGTCCAATTGCTAAAATATTTACATAAACGTCGTGTTGATGCCATCAGAGACCGCTAGTTTAAGATATTTACATGTTTAGAGTTTATGCTTGTTTTGATAGAATTTAGTATATTATTAGTCGTTGTATATTAGTTACCGGATTTCATTCACACCATGAACCTGTGTATCAATTAAACAATGCAATAACGTAGTTGTTGGTCATTTACGGCATTCAATACCTATTTTTTCAAATAAAATTTGTAACAAACATAACTATTGATTAATGCATCAAAACATGTGGTGATGACTTCACCGCTTATATTTTTTAATTTCGAATTTGGAATTTATGTCGCTGGCCTTCATTAACCAAAGAAACCACAAACCTTCAAACGCGTTTTGTTGTTATGATATTCCAAGCTAATTTCAGGTGTACAATATCTTTTCTTCTAAGGCATTGAACTGTGTATAGGTAACTGATGCATCGATATGAAGTAATCTATATTTATAAACCATAACTTTTTGCCAATAAACTACAAAATGCCTGCACCAGAGTAAATGCTTACACCTTTGGTATTTCAACACGTGTGATATGATGTCTATAATTTAATTTTACCTGATAAGTAATTATTGTAAAATTATTTAAAAACCTTTCATTTTTGATAAACCATCTCGAAATAGCAAAAATGTAAGTAAGGTGGTGGACACGCCTTGGCATAACTGGGTCAGCGAGAGTTAGCATCGAAATATATGCTTGAATAATATTGAATGATTACGTAAAGAATGAATATATTTACTGGGAACTTACTTAGAGTATACATAGAGTTAAGATTTGACAAATGTTGATTAAATAAAAAAAGGTAATTCGTTTCTTGAATGCAGGATTTTAGATTTGATGGATAGAACACATTCGCTTGGGAAGCGCGATCTCTGTTGAGAGAATGATATAGAACTTTCCGGAACGCGGTTTAGTAGGACGGGTTTATCATGCATCGCGGACAGATACCTTGGATCGGACATTTTTGGTTAATACAAAAATTAAATAAATAAAATGGAACAATTTGATGTGATTTTAGTTTTAATGGAAAGGTCTTTCCAGAACGGGGTGCCCAGGGACGCGGGTTGACTTATTAACATAATTGCGGAAAGTGAAGGGCGAGTTAACCATCGGGCAGATACTTTGGATCTGACAACTTTGGTTCAAAATATGTAAATAAATATGCATAAACTAGCGTTTTTTAATTTCATACATTTTTATACCACGACAGATTGGTAGTAAACCTTATACATTAATTTGAGAGAATGAACAAATTGTGTTTTACGTCTATAAATAATAATGTATAAATAAGACGGGGAAGTTGAATGGGAGGGGGGTGGGGTTGACCCCCTCCCCACTCCCCAATTGTTTTTGTAAGTCTCTTATCTGAAATTTTTATTTAGGACAGTCTTAAAATCATAGTGAAATTTGACATAAAAAAATAGAGACACGACGCACTGAATACCCACTCACTGGTTTGAAAAAAAAGTATGTTATCATTTTCCAGTCAGCAACAAAAAGAATTAAGGCCACGTACATGTAGCCTATATGTCATCCACTTCAGATAAGGTTTTTCATCTCTGCCCGCTCCTCTAAATATACAGCCATACAGTTGTTTTTATTTCAATTTTAAAGAATAGGTTAATAAAGCAATTAAGAAAAATTTGAACACAGTATATATGAAAATGAACAAAACAATATGGTGCAACATATTAAGCATTGTATCATATTAATGTGTAAAGTGTTAATTCCCGCGCTTGCGCAGGATATCATCTAGTTCCATTTAAAACAAAAGGTTGACGAGACATTGCTTACATTTTTATTGGACGTTTAATGTTTATTAAAACATAAAAAAAAAATCAATTTATACACTGCAGAATTTTAGAGGTTGATTTTTCATGTAACATTTTCTGAAACTTTCAAATTACTTTCTTTTGATAAGATCATTTGATACTTTAACCAGCCCCCGATAGACTAAGCAATATTACTAGTATTTCAAATTTATGCTGAAGTACAGATAAGTATCAGCATACGTTTATTTATGTTACAGATGCATAGTTATCTTTTGATAATCAAACAATTTTAAGAAAATTAAACTTGTTGAATCATTATATACAACTTGTGAACATCTTAAGTGTTTATTCATAACTTACAATTGACCTGTAACTGCTTAGATTTAGTGACTGTTTTATTCCTGTACCCCGTGGCTACACAACTGATATTGGACCCAGAGTAATCTCGAGTGTAGGTGAACTTCCACTTTTGCTCGGTTTTGAAGTTGCCCTGAAAGTTATCAGAAAAAATCAGTCATATTATTTCCAACACGCAGCAAAAAATAACAAAGTTATTTACATAACAAGTTTGGGATAGATTACTTTAAAACGTAATTGTTAATAAATAAATTACAATTAATTTTTAATTAAAAGTTATAACTTTGCAGTTTAGACAGGACTTTAAAGACTGAACCCACCAAAATCTCTATATAGAATATTAATATCAAAGGTTTTGTTTTAAGCATGGTAATCATAATAGAAAAATAGGGCTTTATTACAATTAATTGTAATAAAAATAGATAATTACTGAAAATTAATGAATACTCAGCAATTTGAAATCGATTACAGCTGACAACAATTACTGATTACGATTACAGTAACCATGTTACAAAACAAAATTGCAATTTGACATGCTGTTTATAATTATGGTTGCACGCTTGCTCTAAGAGGATTGATACAGATTATGCTAATAAAAGTCAATGTTTCAATTAGAGATGTTGTACCCTTGTTGTACAATATGCGTGTAATTAAGTTGTGTGTTTAATAAGAGAAGCGCTAGCAATCAACATTCCTATGTGATACTTGTTGTTTATTCATTAAGCATTTTTGTTCTACTTTCGAACAAACGACATGAGAGAAAAATTAAGCCATATCAAACTGTGTTTTACATTGTTTTTAAATTTTAATTGAAATAAACATATAAATGGATATTGAAACAAAATAGTGTTGAATTGCCGCTCTTAAATAATTTGTTTTAAAAGTAATAATCTTACATTTGCACTGGTGACAACAACTTTTGAGTCAGGAGTGAATTCCGTGGAGCCATTGTACCAGATGAGGTTGACTCTAGGATTAGAATCACTCACACCACATTTCCATGAACCAGATACCCCTTCCCTTTCAGTCTCACTGCCAAAGAGTTCCATTCTATGATCGTCTGGGCCATCTAATTAAAAGAAAAATAGAGAAATTAACAAATACATGTATTTTCACATTTACTTTAATGCAGTATTTTGTACATTAGTAGTACAGTTTCCTAGAATTGAAAAACAGAATATTCGTGACCTTGTTTTTGATTATTTAAGAAAAGGTACTTATTATTGTATTTTTTTTTTTTTACAGAAATCCAAACACATTTTTTTTTAGCAGAAAAGCTGATTTGTTTCTTTTCTTACATTTTCATATATTCACTACGCAGATGTAATACAAGGATACACCTAAACCCCAATAATGCTGTTTTAAAAAATAAAAACTAAATATCACAAAGAAATTTCATTGTCATGGAATAATCTTTAATAAATAGAGATAATACAAAATCAATCAAATCTAGGACGATTTCTAATTATATTTTACAGACATTATACGATTAAGATATTGATTTAGTTACTTTGTTATTGATAATTATTCATTAAGTTGGTGGTTAGTCGTAAGTTTTTTTTTTTTTTTTGTGAAACGAGGCCCAAAATAGTGACTTACAATAAACCATTAATCTTTTCGATTTGAAGCTAATCCCAGAACTACAATGCAATAGTTGGTAATTGAATCGGCGATCCACGGGGACGTCTAGTGCTGTTAAAGTCGTTGTGTAGTTCTTTGTGTTGTTATCAAATTCAATTACTGGATTCAAGGTTGAGTTGATGAAAAACTTAGATATGCCTTCCGAATCAGGGTAGAACATGAAATGGAAGACTTTAGGAGCTGTTGTTCCAGTCAATGTACAGGTGAAGTTGACTGTGTCGCCTTCTGCTACCTCCCCAATATCGTTAATGGTCACAATGAATGCTGCCTCAACTATATTGTAATAAATACTTAGGATGAACGATCACATCAAACTATGTACAATGGTCTTTGTTATACATGCAATATAGTGATTCACAGAAAAATCCTCAGTCAAAATATGTAAAGTGACAATGATAAAGTTTCAAAACTGTTATTAATGTTTGAAGAACATGTTTTACATCTAATGCATTTCAAAATTTATTTTCACAATTATTTTAGTAGCAGAAACAATTTATAAAAAATACTTAAAGATGACAATGGGCTAACATTGATTGCAGTAGGTCGTGTAAAAACCAAATTCATATCTTTAAAAGAGTTTAAATTTTAAAAAAAGATTCTTCTCCTCTTTTCAATTACTTTGCTGAGGTAATGGAAAAATTTAAAGGCAATATGAATAGCCCATTTCATGTTAGATATCCAAACCTTTTATCTGCACGGCTAACACCAAAGAAATCACCATCAAGAATCTCATTTTGGAAGTTGGTTCCAAAATCCTGGTTTATACTTCTACCAATGGCGTGAACCTGCCTTGGTTTTGGACTTTTAAAAAGATAAATCATTTTCATGTATTATTGAGGTAGTATACATTTACAATTAAAATCACTGTGTTAAATTCTACAATATTATCTATTTTACAAATGCCTCACAATACGAAATATAACTGTCATTAATTCATAAGACTTAGTGATCAATTTAACTTGCTAGTGGTGAATATTACACATGCAACTTGACTTGTGCCTTGACTTATATGTCACATTTAAATCTGATAAGAATAGCAAATGAAACAAGTTTTTATATTTTTACTTGCAATATGTAGAAAGATTTGATCCTGACGAATCGAAACATTGATTATAGGAATTTATTTCATAAACTTTAATCTGTATATCTTATCTATTATGTTCGAGATACATCAATAATATTAAGTATTATGCTTTTTACCCTTGCAAATGTATTTTCAATTCATATGAACCTACGTTTGAGCTAAAACCTTTCTTACTGTGTAATCTTTTTAACGGATAAAGACGTTCTCATTGGACTCTATAACATCGCTCTTTATTTCTTAACTCTTTAAGAATATAACATATATTTGAATTTGTCGGAATATGCACCATAGACGGGTGCAAAAGTGTCATCTTGTCACCATAAAAAATTTCCCGTGCTCTAGCTGTTTTATAGCTCTTTATATAAATAAAGAGGAAATGGTTTGCTGCATATTTCAGCTGCACACTGCATATCAAGATAGAGAAAAAATTGTTGGAAATTCATGTACATATAATAATAAAAAAAACTGTATCTGAAAAAGAATAATCACTACTTTTTTTCTTTTCAGAGGAATAGCTACCATTTACCTTTGATTAAAACAGCTTGATTAATCCCTGACGGTGTATGTTCATCCGATATTCTGAAAATAAAGTTACATGTATGACGGTTACCTTTGCACACTCAACATAAACAAATCATTCAATATTATGTAATTGAAGGCGTTATGGAACAAGACCGTTATGGGTGTTATGGATGAACTCTCTTTATATACTCATATAGGAAATATCCTTCTGGATATGATTAGATCCTATATAATACACGCATCAAATACATGTAGTTCCTTACTTCGACATATCTGTGGTTTCAGACTCTCTTATCTTAATCATATATATATATATATATATATATATATATATATATATATATATATATATATATATATATATATATCTGCAATATTATTACAGTACGGGTTCGGTTTAAACATATTTCATTGTATATTTTAAACTATTTCAAAATATTTTGCCAGTGAAAGTGTTTAGGAAGATTTATGACGATAGTCACTTAATATGATCTGTTATTACATGTAAACAGTATAATAAGCTGCTGAAATCATTGAGCAGATAAAATCATACAACATAAATTAATTTAATTAACTTCTTCTACGGAGCTGCATTGTGGTTTACATTTTTGCTTTATAAGTTATTTATTGACCTTCATATTATTGTCTTGTCAACATGTAATAATAAATTCCAATCTAGTATGCTAATTTGTTTAACATTGAGTCTTCATAACATTTTAGTAATTTTAATGGATTTGATTAGTTTTGTTAATTTATATGTAATATCGATTTCACAAAAAACCTGATTTTAAATTATCGATCTGAAAATAAGACTTGAAGGGGGGGGGGGGGGGGGGTTACTACACAATACATCGGCTTAAGACTATATGCTTAAAAAATCACCAAGGATGCCAGGAATTTTTTATGCAGAAGGAGAGGGGGTGATTTTGCTCCAGGAAGGTTATCAAGCATCTGCTGAAAACAGAATCTCACGCATTTGGGGAAGGCTATGTATTTTTTAGTACTAAATGATTAGTAGGAATAGTACTTTTACCAGTGAAAAGGACAGATCTGGGAAATTTGTTTCAATTGAGAGCGGTCTAAAGATAAGTAAATTTGAACATATTATATAGGGAAATATAATACTGTTGTGGACCTTGTTCCAAATCAAATCCAAGTGAATGAACCGCTTGAATTTTATTTTGATTAATAACGCATTGCACGTGGTTTTCTTTCAAACAAAATTCTGAGGCCCATGTTATTGGAAGAAAAAAAATGATTTGCGTATAATCCATTCGTAAATATCTCGATTTGACACTAAAAAATACACGTACTTTTACTTTTATGTTAACTATGAAAACAAACTATTCAGTAAAACCACTAGTACATTATATTTAGAATTTAAAAAACATTCATCGCTAACCTAAATATATCTGTAGAAAAAGTGGCGTTGGGAGGATGGAGACATTAATACGAGAAAACATGTTTATTATGATGTTTTGTTTTTTGGTTGTTTCGATAAAAGAATCTTCAAATTTTATTAGAAGATAATTGGATGACAAAGATCCATCTTGACATTTATTAATCGAACATTTCAAGAATTAAATATTATTGGGTTTTAGACTTTATCAGTAAATGTCAATTGTGTACTTTTACAAAATCCCCAATGTTAAAAGTAAATGCATTATTTTACCCGTGATAAAGTTTTCTTAAAGCATTGAACTTTACAATGTACTGAGAAACATATGACAGTTCTAATAAATTATATGTTAATCTTAAAATCATCGACTACAATATATGTTGAGTGCATGGTAGTCCAATCAGGACAAAAACAAATTAAGAAGAAAAAACTCACAGGTTTAGTATTTAGTGATGAAATACGTACCATTTTGAACACAGGATCCATACGTTTTGTAATAGTTATATCATATTAAAGCTATACACGCTATAATTTACGTCAATTTTTAATGACGGGGAAATGCATGTTTTTGATAACTTAGAAAAGTTACCTTTATGTTATTAATTATATTGCCCAATTCGATCATGTAATTAAGATATCAAATTTAGACAATAAAAAATATTTATTTTCCTGCCAGGAAAGTAATGTCTCCTCATGAATAGCAATCTATCACGTGATATCGACAGCTAATTCTAGCGTATCATACAAAACTTGGTTGGGGCCAACACCTTCATAATTGTTGAAGTTACCACGAAGGAAAGGATATATTTTTTTTAGTAAAGCACATATGTCCTACATGCATATACGATTACGATCAAAAGAAAGCAAAACACAAGCGTGTGAGCATGCCCATGTATATACAGTACAATGACGTAGGTTTATGTGTTTTGGGCTATTTTTAGCTCGTGTGAATGTTGTCCTGTTTAAAATATTCAAAAGTAATGGCACTGTGAATGACAAAGGAATTAAAATAATACATGTATATATCAAATTAACAACTGTACACAACATCGAGACGAACATGTTATTAGGCAAACAATAACGGCCCCCAGATTTCCCGCGGACATGCACAATGAGGTCGGTTTCGCTCTTCCTTCATCGATATTCATGAAAAGGCAATACTTTCATGTCAGGAAAATAAACAATTATAATTTTATTTCTTTGTAACGAGATGGAATTTACCATTGTAATTTACAGAATAGAGATAACTTTCATAAGTAAACAAACACATGCGTTTTATCATCATTCAAAATTGACGAAAATTATAGCTTGTATAGCTTTAAGTAAAATTTACGCGATTAAGAAGGGGGCAGAGGGGGCGAAGCGACCGAGCCCCTTCTTAAATAACCTACTTTTTCATTGGCTGATCAAAAGCTCTGCACCAATCAGATATTATCTCTCTTTTATTTACGGCTCTCTTAGCTGTCAATCGACATGAGACGTCGCTGTGCACTTGGAGAAATTCTAAACGATTAAAAACATCACTTAATAGAATATTTAGCGACTGCTTATTGGATGAAAAAGTGGCTTTTGTTCTTAAAATTAATAGTAAAAGGAAAACTATATCTATCAAAGATAAGTTTAAAACGACAGCTGACCAGGTGCCTGAAATTTTAACCCATAATCATTAAAAACACGAGAGGCAGCCCCAGGAAACCCCACCCTCTTCCACAATTGAAAAAGGGCCATACCTTCCCATTCCATTGAATAGACATTTTCAACCCCTGAATTCGCCGCTAAAGAAGTACTGCAGTGAAAAGTCATGAAAGTGTATTCATAATACTACAACCTACAACTACTTTGCTAGGCTAGCATCGTTACAAATTCTCTCCAATAAAGAGAGATGACGTGCCAAAAAAGAAATCTTGAATTTTCCCTTTCGTCGATTTTAATTATATATCTTTGACATTGTCAGGTATGTGTATTTTGTTCAAATCATCAAAATGTGATGAAAACGGTAGGTTGGGATTTTATTCTTTTAATAACCAAATTCTGATTAGTCCGTCGGTAAAAAAGGATTATATGAAATGGACTCGTTACACAGAAGGTTTGCTCCGTCAGAAATTGTTACTCAGTTTCTGTATTTATGTATTTTCTGTTTTATTGACGAAATTTAAGTATGGAACCTGTAATTTTAATTTTTTCACCCGGCTCCATCCATCTACGTCATTATGCTGCCAAAAATATGAAACAAGTTTAATGTACGTGGACCCATTTTAATGATGTTACACAAATATTATTGTAAAGTTTTTGCAAGTTATACAATGTATTTTCCTGTGAAATATATTGACATGTATGTATAATCAAAGCACAAAATTGAAGAAAAATTACAATATTTTTTAGAATATCAAAACTCTCGGTAACTCTCGGTAACAGTCAATCACACACGTGGGTCGCAGATTGACTAACTACATGTAAATATGTCAACATGTAACTTCCATATTTAGACGTCTTTACGTCCTATGGTATCCGGGGCAAAACTCTGATGTTGGCCGAGATTTGTGAATCCCCTGGAACGTGTTATGTACCAGTACATATTTGCATGTATTGTCAAACCAGAGAAGAAAAACAGGTGGGACATTACGAAAGTGTATAAGCCATGCAGTAGATGTTTTCTAGGATGGCTTAAAATAATGATATCTTTGATTTTATTGTAGTCAAGTAATTATAAACCGAAATATACAACTACACGAACTAGTACTACTTCTACTACTACCACTACCATTGGCTATTCTGCCAGTGAGCTAGAGCACGTTATTCCCAACACAAAGAAATAGACAAACGGTCTGTAAAACTCTAGAAAAAAAAACATTATGTCAAATGGCCTGGCACCTGAATATAACATTTTGTCTCATACATAGGATTATATGGAATTTAACGTCAGGATAAAATAAAATATAAATTTATACAAAACTATGTGAAAATATCAAATTAAATACACGCAATCCATAAAGAATTAAATCAAAGAATACCGATAATGTATTGTAACTTTAATTCAACACACTGTAACAATCATGTATCATTTGGAGAGAATCGACAATATATCTTGATTTATTCAGCGATTTATTAAAGAATGTACTAGATATTTTTAATTATCAGGCCCTTGAACCAAATTCAAACAAAACTGCTTAATAAAAAACCATAATTATTATACACCTATATTTTTTTTTTTATACAAAAATGCATATTAAGTGCATATCTATGTTCTAACAATTTTGATATCAATATACAGGCAGTTGGTAAGAAACTATACTGTAGTAAGTTGTTAGAACTCGCCTTCAAACCACGTGTAGATAATTATACAATATAAATATTTTCAAACTAACATGATGATTGAACTCTTCAATATACATGTAGCTATTTTAGTAAGTATATAGTGTGTAGTGAACTGTGTCCAAATACACAAAGTAACTTTAGTTTGTTGAAGCTTTTTCCTCCCTTAAAAATGTTTTCAATGCTTCTACATATGTTTTCCTCTGTACCCTTGTCCTCGGAATATTAGTCTTGCCAAGTTTTATTTACTTTCTGCAACAAAAACTCAAAAATGTAAACAGATGGTTATCATTAAAATTTTTTTTTTTAGAAATTGCTTGTGTCTTGATTCATATAATTTTGTCTTAGAGTGAACTTTAGAACTAGCATATATGAAAATGGAGTAAATTACTAGAGCTTGAATTGATACTGCATGTTGAAAATTCTTGGGTAAAAGCCTAGCAAAACGGATACTTCAAATTTAAAAAATTAGCTCAAATATAGAATTTTATTTGTAAATTTATTCTAAAAATATCGCTTTGCACGTATGATTTTTAAAAAAAAAAAGTATTTATATATACGCATATGATATAACAATTATGTTATTCTTCCATGCATATGAATAACTATTAATACTGTACATGAATTATTAATAAAGCCAAGCAGTGAAATTTGAAGGCAAAACTTTCTTTAAAAGTTAAATATTTAATTAAATGCAAATTTCCTTACTAAGTTAATATGCTGTAACTGATAAATTGCAATGATTTTGTCTGAAAATAAAATAATATGCATGTTTGATATTTATCCTAAACACACCTTTTTTTGTGGTTCCTCATAAAAAGGATGGCAAATCACCATATATATCCTAGCAACAGGAGAGATGCTACCACAGAAACCATAATAACTCCAACCTGGTCAGACATCTGATGGGAGGATGTGTTTGGTGGTAGGGTGGCAGCTACGGACGAGGTAGGTATAACTGTGTAAGTAGAATCATTTATCAGAAAGAATTTCTTAGAACGTTATGCTTACGTCTGATTTTTTTTATCATCCCATTAATGATTTTAAGTAGCTTTAATTTGGTGGGTGGGAGGGTTCGGTTGAATACTGTCTACTATATAGGACTAAAATACTTTTAAGGATACAAAACATCCTTTTGTTATAATACACACTATCCCTTTTTTTAAGTTACACCTTTATAAAACCATGAAATTAATTCTAAGATTTGTTTTGTCTTTTTCTAGAAATAGTTTAATAATTGGGTTATGAAAGAACAGTAGAGTAAAGTTACCTGTGCAAGAGGAGTTCCTCAATACTTCAATGTAAGTCTTTGCATTTCGTCCTCTGAAATTGGTTGCTTCAACAAGATATGTTCCAAACACATACCTATACATAACGGGAATGTAATAGTTTGTCGTGTAAAATACTTTTGTGTAACCGCCTCCCCGTCCTTCAAGGTGATGTACATATTTACGTGTATTTGGTAAAAGGTACCATGAAATAAAAGGTCCTGGAACAGACACAAATGTTGCTGTCATATTTAACTCAGCCCCCTCACAAGTTCCGTAGGTCTGATTGGTCGGCATATTGTAAGCGAGACGAGGCGTACCTTCAAAGGAAAATGTTTCAGCATAAAAATTATTACAGGCTACAGCTACTTTGTGAGGATAAAAGATCTTGGTTATAACATTAATGCTTTGTAACATGTTTATTTTTTTAATTCAATTTTTTAATGTTCATGAACATTTTGCAGAGTCTGCTTCATTGATATGATACAGGAATTTGCCAAAAGAAATCTGAATTATGATTAAAATGTATACAATTTCAGCTTACCTTGACAAACTGCCATCATTGAAATTAAAAACATCATAAAGAAATGATAGCACTTTGCTCGGTGAGAGTTTTCTATTTTCATGAATACAATGCAATGATAATGCAAAAGAAATCCTAGTTTTTATATGTTTAAAATAAACACAACTATGGCCTACTTTGCAAATTTTCAAATTTGACTTTTTAAGCTTAAAAATTATTTTAATAAAAAGAGATACAAATTTAGCTCAGTGCATGAGTATTACTGGGGAATCATTTAATTTCTTGGGGCCAATTTTCCATAGTATACTATTTCAGGTGTTCAATGTAGCTTAAGATGACTTAACTTACAGGCGACTGTAGTGCTGTAATGGGTTGTTTTTATCGTGGAGTTTCCTTTCTTGTTTGTGGCATACAGGGAATACTTGTTTCCTGTATCAGTACACAATGGAGGGAACACTGTCAGAATGGCCGTGATTTCACAGTCATAAGTACACGTCATGGTCTGGTTTGCTCTGTATCTGAAGTCTTTAGTAGAATGACTAACAATCAAG
The DNA here is from genome assembly GCA_033439105.1 of Magallana nippona. Taxonomy (NCBI): domain Eukaryota; kingdom Metazoa; phylum Mollusca; class Bivalvia; order Ostreida; family Ostreidae; genus Magallana; species Magallana nippona. The sequence goes on along the minus strand of CM065918.1, from coordinate 23,647,896 downwards.
TCTTATTAAATATGTAAATGTTTGATATGTTTAAATTATACAGGTATCTTGTATTATCATAGATCAAATTTGCAAATATACATTGAAATTTAATTTTTCAATTAAAGTTTGCAAACTCCAATTCTGGGCAGAATTTAGTCATTCAAGTTAAAAAATGAAATCAAACCTAAAGGCATAAACGAGTTCAACGAATTTACATGTGAGATGCCCCACGTGATTGTGGCATCTGGATAAGTTCTTATGATACTGGTCACTGTGATTGGAAAACTTTCATTGTATGGGTTTCCAGTGTATCCATTTAAAACCACTGACTTTATTTCTGGAGCATCTGTGAGAAAGAAATATTTCGTTTAATGCTTGTGAGAGAAATCTTCAATGTTTGACTAAATCTCATTCCTAAAAAAAAAAGTGAATATGTATGCTACAGGACAGAATGTATAAAACATATCAATGGCTGAAATTTAAAAAAATTCAAATTATCAATAACGTAAAAACAACGAATATTTTCTGCACTACCAATAAAAGTGATGTTAATAAAAAAAATTCTTCAAATAACACAGTTTTACTAACATTTCACACGCAGCTCAAAGGTCACATTTCCTTCTAAATTATCTCCAATGACATTGTTACTCGCTTTACACATATAGATTCCGACATCGGTAGATGATGCATTGCCGAGCTCTAAGACGGCAGTGGACGTCCTGTACCTCTCTATATTCGTCCTGTAGTATTGAAACCAAATATATCTGCAGGCAGGCTGACAGTCGGCGGAGCAGGTTATGGGGGGTACGGGCTGTCCAGCGTCCACCTCAAACGTTGTTAAGTTTGGAGAGACCTTAACGGAGTCTCCAGGCCCATCTGTGATACAAATAAATTCATCAACTGAACATATGAACATCCAGGTCAACTAGACGTGCCCTAATTTACCATGTGTAGCACCAGTCTAAAGTATGTATTTATTGATCCCAGAGGTTATAAGAATATAAAAACTAAAAATGAATTTGTTCGCCGTTAAGGAAGGAAATTATTTATAAATCTACATATGAACGTGCAGTAGAGATAAATGACTAAAACCAGAAAATTACAACAATAATTTGTACACATTCACATTATTAAAAAAAAGTAATTTGAAAGTAGTTTTTAGAATTGTTTATCATTTTATATGGTACATTTCTACGATTTCAAACAATACAACATTAAGATGCATAGCCATACATTTGACTACCACATTGACAGTGGTGTTTCCGGTGACCTCTTCAGTCGCGTTGTTCTCTCTCATCCTCAGACTTGTAGCTTCCACGACATACACCCCTGCTTGTTCCCTTCTTATGTTTTCGAGAATCAGCTTCACATTCGTAGACAAGACCTTACTACTACCTTCCTTTCTCCATGTAATTTTCACAGGTTGTGGATTTGCATTTATAGAAGGATCAAGAGTTATATTCTTTCCTTCAATCACCGATATTTCCGAGTAAGTAGAAATTTCCGGTCCATCTATTAAAAGAGTTTAGATATTGTTTCATAAATATTGAATCGTTAATTTGTATATTCTAAGTTACAACAATATAAAACTGAATTTACAAATTTGAATAATTTCAAGAGCTTTTCATATCGATACCAATACCTACAACATTTGACTGAAATTTTAAAACTTTAGATTAATAATCACATTACTTTGACGATATGGAAATATAAAACTGCTTTTACAAAAATGAAAGATTAATTGTCTTTCAATTTGGTATTGTATTTTTTGGATTTATATAGATATTTAAAAAAAAAACTTGAAATAATGTGAATACAAACACTGTATGACAAGCTTGGCATGAATGGAGGTTTTGGCCACCGAGTTTTGAGCTTCACAAAAAAAGTCTGAAGTTCCTAAATGTCTTGGCATATTAGTTATTACTAATTGGTCAGTTCCTGAAATGAATTTAAAAGAAAGAATGATCAATAATGATATAAACACAGACAAGGTCATGGAAAACTGTTCATGAAATGCTCAAGAAAGTTCATATCTTTTTTTACATTCAAACGATTTATGCTGTCAGTAAAAAGTGAATGGTAAGGTATATCCTACAAACCCAGCTGATAACAACTGGCGTTAAAATGATTAATTTCGGTGGAAATTGACATCAATACAAATTCCTGTATTGTTGAAAACTCGGTGTAAAATCGGAACACTTACTGACTCTGGACAATCAAACTTTTCGTGATGTAATGAATAATTCATTTCCTATCTGATTGGTTTATTTTCTCTTTCCAGTAAACGCCATTGCCCGGCATATGTTTACATATGTATCTTAAAACTATAATAATGTTTGTTAACTGATGTTATATCTCCAAATAAGAGGCTCACGGAACACGTTGCTCCCCTCTCCAACAAAACAAGAAAACACTGGTATAAATACACTAATGATTCTTATTGATATTGTTCAAATTCAATAAAATCAATTATCAAAATACCTTTATATTTTCGAAAAAATACTTTTTTATGATAAAAATCAATACATTAATTTGTCCTTCTCATGTCATATATCGTTAATAGATGAGAAAGGAGGAAGTTTAAAGTTATTCTTTCCATCCTACCAAAATTTTGTTTCTTCTAACGACATTTTTCATCAAACAAACTGATTGACAATATGTAGTGTTAGTCTTTTCTTTCAATGTTACTAAGCAGCGAGGGCTTTATAAAGTTATAGTACCTCTTCCATACCACACTGCACCGGCCATGGGACTGGCTGCCACCACCCCACAAGTCAAATTCAAAGTGGCTCCCTTATCTACATAACACTTCATTTTGTCCTTTCCTGTGACGTGTAAGTACTTTCCCCTGACTTCTAGCTCTGGAGCAACTGTAAAGAAATCTCAAACATGTCCAATTGCTAAATCATACACATATACGTCGTGTTGATGCCATCATGGACCCCCAGTTTAAGATATTTACATGTTTACAGTTTTTGCTTGTTTTGTTAGTATAAAATATTTTATTGGACGTTGTATGAGTTTGCAGATTTTTTTTCTCCCATGAACTGTATATCAATTAAACAATGCAGTAATTGTCGTTCATTTACCGTAAGCAATATATTTTAAAATAAAATTTGTAAGAAAACATAGCACTTGATTATACATCAAAAGATGTGGTGGGTGATATCGCTGCTTATCTTATTTAGTTTCGATATTTGGAATTTATGTCGCTGGCACTCATTAATCACAACACCAAAAAACTTTCAAACGCGTGTTGTTGTAACGATATTCCAAACTAATCTCATGTGTACAATATATATTTTCTTCTAAAGCATTGCACGTGTGTATAAGTAATTGATGCATCGATATGAAGTAATTCTATTCAGAACCAAAGGTTGAAGAGACATATAATATTTGCTTACATTTTTATTTGACGTTTAATTTTTATTTTTTATTTAATTTTTAATTTTTATTTAATTTTGAATTTTTATTTAACTATGAAAGATCAATTTTTTCTACTTCAGATATTTATATCTTTAACAAGAGGTCGATTTATCATGTAAAATTTGCTGAAACATTCAAATTACTTTTTTTTTAAATAAGATCATTTGATACTTAACACCCCCTCACCAATCGATAAGCAATACTACTAGTAGTTGAAGTGTATGCTGAGAGATAGCAGAATTTTTAAAAATCATATATATAGAAAAAACGGCCGGGAACGGCGGCCGACTTCGACATAAGCGGAGTATTCGAGTTATCCCATGTTCGAGATACCGATATTTACCTGTACAGGTAAGTATCAGTATGCGTTTAATTAAGTTACAGGTGCATAGTTATCTTTTGATAATCAAACAATTTTAACAAAATTATACTTGTTGAATCATTCTCTACAACTTATGAATATCTGAGTTGTTATTCATAACTCAACATACAAACTTACAATTGACCTGTAACTGCTTAGATTTAGTGACTCTTTTATTTTTGTACCCTGTAGCTACACAACTGATATTGGACCCAGAGTAATCCCGAGTGTAGTTGAACTTCCACTCTTGTTCGATTCTGAAGTTGCCCTGAAAGTTATCAGAAAAAATAAGTAATTATAAAATTTCCAACGTGTAGCAAAAAAAAAAACCCCCAAAACAAAGTAATTGTAATTATAAAAGTAATTAAAAGGTAATCACAATTACAGGACTTGAATTACAATTAATCAGAAAAATTTATATTAATAACTTAAATTTAATTATTACATAGCAATTTGAAATCGATTACAGCTGATAACAATTACTGAATACGTTTACCACAACCCTGTTACATAACAACATTGCAATTTAATATGCTGTTCATGTTCATGTGTTGCATGGTTTCTGTTGTGTGTTCGAAGGGATTTCGAGTCGCGTGATCGAAGTCAATGATAAGTAAGACCACGAGAACACGTGACACTATAAGCTCGCTCGCTATTAAGAAGATTAATATGGATTAGGTTAAAAAAATCCTTAATGTTTGAATAAGAAATGTTGTACAAATGTTGTTAAATATGGATGTAATTAAGTTGCGTGTATGATAAGGGAAGTGGTAGCAATCGACATTCTTATGCATTACTTGTTGTTTATTCATTAGACACTTGTTTTTTTTATATTTTGACAAACGACGTGAGAGACAATTTAACGCGAATCAAAATACATATAACATTTTTAAAAATTCAAATCAAAATAGTATAAATAAATATTGAAAGAAAAAAGTGTTGAATTACCGCTTTTAAATACTTTGTTTTAAAAGTAATAATCTTACATCTGTACTGGTGACAACAGCTTTCGAGTCGGGAGTGAATTCTGCGGAGCCATTGTACCAGGTGAGGTTGACTCTAGGATTAGTATCCCTCACAATACATTTCAATGAACCAGAAAACCCTTCGTTTCCTGTGTCACTGCCATAGAGTTCCATTTTATTATCATCTGGGCCATCTGATTAAAAGAAAAAAGAGAAATTTACAGATATTTTTCATTTACTTCAAAGCAGTATTTCATACATTAACAACTGTCCTCAGGGTCATGCCTAAATGAATGCAGTTTCCTAATTTGTGAAACAGAATAACCGTGTACTTGTTTTTGTTCATCTAAGGAAAACAATACTTAAATTTTGTTTCGATCGATGTTGTATTTTTCCAAAATCCAAACACACTCTTGAGCAGAAAAGCTGATCTTTTTTTTTTGGTATTTTTATATATTTACTACGCAGATATAATACAGGGATCTACCTTGAGCTCAAGGATGCGTTTTTAAAATCTTTTTTAAAAGTTAAAACTAATCATCACAAAGATATGTTCAGTGTCATGGAATGATCTTAAAATAAACAGAGTTAATACAAAACCATTCGTTCACAAATATGTCGATTTCTAATTATTTTTTTACAGATATAAGATTTAAATATTGCTTTAGTTACTTTGTGATTGATAATCATTAATTAAGTTGGTTGTTAGTCGTAAGTGTTTGGTGAAACGAGGCCCAAAATAGTGACTTACAATACACCATTAATCTTTTCACGTTTAAGTATATCATAAATCCGCAAGTCAAAAACTTGTAATTGAATCCACGATCCACGGGGACGTTTGGTACTGTGAAAGTCGTTGTGTAGTTCATTGTGTAGTTGTCATATTCAATTACTGGATTCAAAGTTGAGTTGATGAAAAAATGAGATATGGGTGGAGTAGGAGGGAAGATATAGAAATAGGAGCCATTAGGAGTTGTTGTTCCAGTCAATGTACAGGTGAAGTTGACTGTGTCACCTTCTGCTACCTCCCCAATATCGTTAGTGGTCACAATGAATGCTGCCTCAACTATAATGTAACAAATACGTAGGGTGAACGATCACATCAAACTATGTACAACGGTGTTTGTTATACATGCAATAGTAATTCTCAGATAATTCCAGTCGAATATATAAGTCGGCAATGATAATTGACATTTGAAGAACATGCATTTATCTAATAGATTTCAAAATTTCGTCGTCATTTTAGTGGCTGAAACAGTTTATAAAAATACTAAACCATGACAACGGACTAACATTTGTAGCAGTAGGTGATTCAATTTTACCCAGGGGATATAAAAAAAAGTCGCTTTCAATTTAGATTCCAAAAAGTATTATTTCCCTCTTTTAAATCACTTTGATGAGTCAAAAAAGCTACAGGCAATATATGAATAGTCAAACTCATGATAGAATTTCAAACCTTTTATCTGCACTGCTAACACCAAAGAAATCACCACCCAAAATCTCATTATGGAAGTTGATTCAAAAGCTTTTACCAATGGCGTGAATCTGCCTTGGTTTTGGACTTCAATTTAAACCAGAAAAAAAACTTTTAAATTAAAAGATAATACATCTAATATGTTATATACATGTACATATGCAGGTAGCATATATTTACAACTGAAATCACTGTGTTAAATTCTACTGTAACAATATTATATATTTTACAAATGCATAACAATATAAGATATCACTGTCATGAATTTCTAAGACTAATTGACATATTAATCTTGCCAATAGTGAATAGTACACGTTTGCAACTTGGTGTGCCTTGAATTATATGTCTCACCACTGAAATCAGTTAAGCATGACAGCTGTAACAGGTTTTTGTAACTTTTCTTGTAATATGTATAGAAAGGGTTGATCCTGCCTAATCGAAACTTTGATTAGAGGAATTTATTTCATAAAAGTGAATATCTCCTCTGTCAGTCGAGATACATCAATAATAAGTGATAATGTTTTTAACACTTGCAAATGTATTTCCATTTTATATGAACCTACACTGTACGTAAGAGCAAAAACGTTTATTACTGTGTAAACTGTTTAACGGATCAAGACGTACTATCCCGTTTAACTTAATAACATATATTTGAATTTTTCAGAATATGCAAATTAGAGCGGTATGAAAGTTCCATCTTGTCAGTCGCAAAATTTTGCGTGTTCTACCTACATGTATTTTATAACCCTTTTATAAATAACGAGGAAATTGTTTGCCACATACTCCAGTTGCACACTGGATATCAAGACCAAATAGACATATTTTCAGCAAAATATAGAAACAAAACCGTTGGTAATACATGTTCATTTAAAAGTGTATCTCAAAAAGAATTTCCACTTTTTTTTTCTTTTGAAGGGAATAGTTGCCATTTACCTTTGATTAAAACAGCTTGATTAATCCCTGACGGTGTATGTTCATCCGAAATTCTGAAAATAAAGTTACATGTATAACCTTTGCACACTCCACATAAACAAATCATTCAATATTATGTAATTGAAGGCGTTATGGAACAAGACCGTTATGGGTGTTATGGATGAACTCTCTTTATATACTCATATAGGAAATATCCTTCTGGATATGACTAGATCCTATATAATACACGCATCAAATACATGTAGTTCCTGACTTCAATATATCCGTGGTTTCAGACTCTCTTATCTTAAATATCTACCTGCATAATTATCATTGTACAAATTTGATTTAAACATAATTTATTGAGTATATATATATCGGGTTTTTTTTTTTTTTTTTGGGGGGGGGGGGGGGTGTTGGGTGTTATGCCAGTGTAAATATTTTGATTTAAAAAGTTTAATACAATACAGTTGTAAAATAATCCGCATATTACAAAGGAAAAATTACAGTGATAACAATATAACAAAACTCAAATGGAATGTCATACATGTAGAATTTAGGACAGTAGCCACTGAATGTGATGTGGTATTAAATCTTCCCGGTTTACCAATAAAGTGATCTCGAACTGCTGATTTTAGCACATAGAATCTTACTTTTTCGTTAAAGTACTGCTTCTACGGATGTGGATAATGGTCTACACTTGTTGCCTTAAAACTATACTTTATTTCTTGTCAACAATTTATGTATTATAATAGTGAACTTTAAATTATGTTAATTTTTTTTTTATTCTCAAGTCTATATCATAATGGTATTTTGATCACCTTAATGCATTTGATTAGTTTTGTTGATATATACGTGTATTTTATATGGAATGAACACAAAAATAACTGAGTTTAAAATACCGATTTAATTTGGCAATTTGGTTCAAAGAGCAAATGAACATGCGTTTTCATTGGTGAGCGAAAATATTGACGTGTAAATTTCTGTGGTTCTTGAAATATACAGCACAAGAAGACCGACAATATGTAGAATTACAAGGTACTATACAAAATAATGTATAAATAAGAGATTATGATATATTATTCTGGGGATACTTGTTTTCGATGGCGCAATCTAAAACTTTATATATTTCCAAAATATGTATGTAAAACAAAAATCAAATTTGATTTATTTTTGCTCATAGCAATCATCAATCTATTATCTATTTGTGATTTTTTTAAAAATTTCAAATCATTAAAATTCCGCATTGACATTTTTGAAATACGGATCAGATATATTTGTTTTGACTACGTCACTTTTTTATTTACGACGTCAAGTATTGAGCGATGTTTGTTATAAACATATATAAATCCAATTTGTATATTTCCTTCTTATTCAATCTAACAATCTAACAATCACAAACTGCAAATTTTTTGTAGACTGAACAGAATAATTTCAATATCGACACTTGAGTCTATATTATAACCAGAAGACATTTAAACAATAAAACGCTTTCTGTGGCGATTCATGCGGAATATGAAAGCGGCGACATTGCAGAAAAATACATAACCCGCTTTCATCAGTATATTAGCTAAAAGAAACAGCCAAATCGTCTCCAATTGAAATTTGAGTCTGACATCTGCATGATTATTTCGTACAGTCCATGATTTTTCTCAGGTCGCTGTAGGTTTCGACCAATTGACAAACGAGGCGTGTAGATTTCAGTCTGGTTGTTTCTAGCTATGAATTAACTATCAGTTTCCGTAAGAAATAGAGGGAATCATACTCGGTAGATGTAAATATTTCGTTTTGAAAGGTACATGTAACTCATGTTTTCGCGACTTCTGAATTTATCTTCTGACAAATTGTAGCCTTCTAGAGATTTTTCGAGTTTCATGCATAAAAAGATCCAACGTTTTGTGACCCACGGAAAAATCACAAGTCGGTATCGGTTTTACAAGATTTATTAAAACAATTTTAATACAAATTCCACGAGGTCGGGAGTCGGTGGTACGATAGCCTTGACCGTCGCTCTGCAACTGCCGAATTATTGAACTTGACCAACAATTACAGTCATATAGATAACAAAACACTTTTTAACAATAGAATGGTAGAATAGAATGGTGAATATAAAGAGTTATTTCAATTAACGGATTACTTAAATAAACTGAGTGTGTAATTTAGAGTGCCCAGATCAAAGCCACTCTACGCCAGTGACAGGAGAGAAGGTCTCATGTCCAAGGGGAACATTTCACACGGTGATGGTACATGTATCATGTCTAGACAGTGACCCCGCTCTTTTCAAAATGCAGAGAAAAATTCAATTTTGCTCGTAATTTCAAATCACAGATACAAAATTTAATTACTTTTAGTAATTAACAATCCGACAACCTTTACTCTCCATGCTGGCACAACTCCCTCTCTTCAAGCCTGCTGATACAGACAATTTCACTTTTCAAAGTACATGTATACAATATGACAATTTAATTTATGTACAACAACACAATAAATTCAAAGCTTACAGTGTGACAAATGAAAAATACGAACATACCTAAATATTCATTCAAAATTACATTACATACTGTATGTAATATAAATACAATTATAGCCACTCCATTTTAAGGTTCACACTCCTCAATATCTGTGATTGACAGTTGTTTTCCGTAAATGAAGGACAACGAGATCTCGCTGACATTCGAAATGCGTCTGGTTGCCAAGGAACTTCGGCGGTTCCACCCACCATTAGAGAAAGGATTGTAACATGCCTCCTTAATAGACTTTTTTTGCAATAACATTTCGGCGTACACCTTATCATTTGGGTCCCGACTTTTCTTCACCATTTCTTCCAAGTACTGCCGATCGTAGTCGATGTTATACTCTGTAATCAATAAAAAAAAATCTTATCAAATATTTATTCTGTTGTCATGTTGTAAATATTGAATTTCCTACAGTAAAAATATTATTAACTGCCACCCAGTTACTTCAAATTTTACAACATGACACTATATTTATTTTGGGGTCATCAGGCCCGTATGTATGCGTTGCCTTCCATTTTGAAATCATAACTCTTTATAGTTGGCGTCAAAAACGTTTCTTTGAATGCTCTTAACGATATACTTTATCTTATCAAATAATTATCAAATAAATGCTAGTATACTATCAAATAAAGAACATTTATAGATCAGATATACAGAATGTAGCGGAACTGTAGCTTCACGGGAAATTCGAGTTGACGGACCGTGGACCGTCAATCCATATTACCCGTGGAGCTACAGTTTTGCAGCTACACAGAATTGAGATGAATAAATATACATGTATATTTACATTTGCAAATATGTTTCCTTAATTGAACCTATAGAATAGCGAAAACGTTCAATTCTCTGTGAACTTACGTGATCAAATCTTCTGAGAAGCCCTTCGGGCTTCACAGGATTTGATCACGTGACCAACCAAGTTCATATCCCAGTGAACTTTTCAAATTGCTGTTTATTTCTTAAATACATGTAATGTTTTCTTCATGAATTCATAATGAAGTGTACCAAATTGCATGCTCTTCAAAAAAGGAATGGGTCAACGTAAAAACGATATGTATATCTCACATAAACATGAACTGACCGAATTTTTGAAGTAGTTTGATTGCCTCAGCTTTGATGATGGAGTTGGTTTTGAAGATGGTTTTGAGGATGGTGAAGCCATGGTTGTCTCTGACGTTCGTGTTGCAGCCATTCTTTAGCAGAAGTTCCATACAATTCAGACTGCTTTCCAACACAGCTATAAAGAGAATTGTTCTTCCCTTCGCTCCCGACGCGTCGACGTCTGCACCTGATGGAATATGCATACAACATATATATGCCGGACGTTCATATGTTTTGTGTGTAATCTTTCATTTAGGACTTTCTCTCTAATAATTGTAAACATGTAGCCCCCTGGCCCAAAATTGAAAAATAAATTATCTTTTTTCTTTATCTTCATACAGAAATGGGATCATAAACATATAATTATTTACATCCACTAGGTATGACTTCTATTTCTTACGAAAATTGGTTGTTATTCACAGCTCTATAGAAACTGACAGGACTGAAATCCAGTTCTAACCAATTTATCAATCGGTCGAAACCTTCAGCAACCTAAGAATAATCACGGACTGCACGAAATAATCATGATGCAATCAGACACAACGATTTGGATATTTCTTTTATCTAACGTACTGATGTACATCAACAATAATTTAATTACATGTACTTTTACTTACTTTTCACGATCAATTCATTAATATGTTTAAAGAAAGATGTAAATATAAACAATAATATGCTTTCTTTCATGATTTATTGGGGTTATAATTTTAAAGGTAGCGATCATTGCAGACGCGTTATGTATTTTTCTGCAATGTCGCTACCTTCATTTCCCGCATGAATCAAGAAAGCAAGCAATATCAACATAAGTATCAATCTCTGATATTTTTAAATCGCGTCAACATTTATGAAAAATACTTTTTACTTTGAAGAAAGGTATCCTTTTATATTCTTTACACAGTTTTACACGATTTTATTTTTTAGGTATTATTTTAACCAACTACACATCAGGACAAATACACTTATTTGTATAAAAATGACAAAAACGAAACTGAAATTTTATTGCGAGTATTCACAAAGATCTATTAAAGCTCTTACTTAAGAAATCCAGTTTCACGAAGCTTTGCTGAATTTTTAACTTACTAAATGTATATATGGCGTGGAGTTTAATCAATAATTAATTCAAGATTGCAAAATTTTAACGTTTCTAACATGCCAATTAATTTGTCAAATATGACTACAGAAGTTAATTCAGTATATTAAATTATTACTGTATGGACCACCATTGATCAAACAAACTCCTTAACAGAGTGAAAACTAACGGATTTAAAGGTTTAAAACAAGTTAATTCTAATGTGGTACGTGATACCTAAGATTTCAAGATGGATAAAAGTAACTGTACAATATTGAAAATACATAATTTTTCATTTGCTCAATACTTGACCAAAAGTATATTTTAAATATTCTTAGAAAAGTAAAAATTGTAAAAGTCCCAGCGGGCTTCGAACCTACATGTATAACTTGCAGTTCAGTATCTTACGCTTTTAATTATCATATGCGTTAATTGATTAAAAAAATACATTGTTTATTTTATTGTTTATTTCGAAAGAACGTTCGTCACAATATCGAGGTGCGATACCTCCTTAACTGAATTACCTGCACTGATAAGTGATTCTGCTATCTCCTCGTAGTCATGGTACACGGCCGTCATTAAAGGTGTGTACCCTTGTGGATTTTTCAATTCCAATTTGCACAATCCTGTGTTTGTAAAAGAAGATAAGTGATTATTATGAGTTTGAGTCTAAATGAGTTTTAACAGAAGGCTGAAGTCAGCTTTTCGGCATGTTCAAATTTTGTCCGGCGTCTTGTCAGCTACGTGTATTCATCATGGTTTACTTTTTACATCTTTATTTTCTTTTTAAAGGTTTCTGAGTCAATTTCAACCAAACTTGACATAACGCATCAATAGGCAAAGGGCTTTCAAGTCTGTTAAAACAAAAGGCCTGACCCCATCCCCCCTTTCAAAGGGAGATACATGTTACGAGAAATAATGAATATGTGTTTCTTTTATAAATCTTGTACTCCATATTCAGAGAAACAATTTATGTAGGTTTAGGTAAGCTCAACCAATGCCCCCCCCCCCCCCCCCCCCCCCCCCCCCCCCCGGGAACAGGATGGATCCAAAAAGATTATAAAAAAATATTTTATACCAAAATAAGTTTAACATTAAAGTCTTCCTCTGACGAACATTTTTTATATTTATGTGGCAGCAACTTAATGTATATGGAAATATTTCAAGTTTGTTTTTAATTTATCATAATCGTTTGGTTCAGAGAGTGGCAATGAACCAAACTGAAGGATGGGTTGGAGAAAGATAGAAAGAGAAGAAATAAGAGAAAGTACCTGTGTTGACAAGTTGCTTAACTATTTGTAGATATCCACGTTCCACCGCCTCGTGGAGAGGCGTGTTTCCATTTTTATCGGCAATATTCACATCCGGTTTGGGATCACATTCAAGCATGATTTTGACCAATTCCGGATTTTCAAGATACACAGCGAGTCCCAAAGGAGACCGGAAGTTGCCTGATCTTTTACTAAGACTGGCATGTCCGTTGGCTTTGATGAATTGCCGTAAACCTTCAGCATTACCCGTAGACACTATCGTCCATATACTGACTTCGTCTTTGTCCTTGGCCTTTGGTCCCTTTGAGAGGTCAGGGATCTGAAACGCCACACTTTTCCGACGAGTGTTCATGATAGTTGACAGATATATGCCTAAATTTCATTTTGTTGCCCTTGACTTAGGTCTCTTTTTAATTGACATCTCTCCATAAAACCTCTATTTAAGTATTTATAGTTTCGAAAACTGTAATATACATAAACATAATAATTACGAAAACTGTAATATACATAAACATTATAATTAAAATGGCTGCGTTTCAACACACACAGAGAGAGAGAGAGAGAGAGAGAGAGAGAGAGAGAGAGAGAGAGAGAGAGAGAGAGAGAGAGAGAGAGAGAGATACCTGAATGCTATTCAAATATAATCTCACATTTATATAAAATTATACGACATTATACATTAGTTTTTATGTTGTTTACTGCCTGACCTCTGGTAAGTTCCAAAAACCCACACGGAGTGGTTTCTAATTCATGGGATAGGATTGTATTAAGAGGATTAAAGTACTAGCAATTCATAATTAAAACAACACCACACATGACAAAGAAGGCGGGAATGTTACTACATGTAGTTTTTTTTAAAAAAGAAATTTCAGTTAGAATAAATAATTTAAGATATGTTGTGGGGTTCTTTTTTTTTTGGAAAGATTAATCTAATTTATTGAATTAAAATATTTCAATTTGAAAACTTGATTATCATAATGTTTAATTATTACACTTGTATATAAACTTATAGATTCACCTTCACACCTAATTAAAATATTCATATATATGCACATTTCGGATGCGTTCTGAAAAATGAATTATGTATATTAGTCGATAATGAAGTAAGAAAAGGGATGATATGCAATTTATTGGATCCGCTCCAAACCGAATATTTCGATGTACAAGTGCTGAAAACCCTATTTAAAAATTATTGTATGCCGATCTCGATTTATTATTATTTTACGAAGAACCAGCCACATTGTACCAACAAAGACATTTAAGGACACCTTAGATCACTTAGGGCCATATAATTTGGTAACTGTCAAAGAAAATAAGAAGATAATATGATAATACATGTAACTATACGTCTTTACTTAAGAGAACAATTAACTTTTCATCAGTCCATGTCGATCGGTAGTTCAGAATGTGGGACGTACACGTTGAAAAAAAACTGGTGTGTAGAGTATTGTTTGTGTATTTATTTATTTATGTTTCACATTATTGAACTGTGTAAACATTATCCTATTCAAATGTCATAACTGCACTAAATATTCTCAAGCAGTCTAATTAGAATTAACCCCTACGTTTTATTATAACAATGATAAAACATAGGGGCTAATTTTAGTTTGACTGTATTCTCAAGAAATACGACACTGAATTTTAATAATTTTTTTTATTTTTTTAAATGAAAATTATACGTCATATACATGCATTTTATTGCTACATGTATATATTACCCAAAAACTTATCAGCTAGCCTATATTTTTTGAATTGTCTTTGTGAAATTAAAACATATATAGTAGTGAAGGATATCATGATATTTTGATATGCATGCTTAAATTAATACGCAAATTGACATGTTTCAATCACCCCCCCCCCCCCCCTTTGAAAAATTATCCTATGGATTTGATATCCTGTACATTGCTTTCAACAGTTGAAAGCAGTGTACATGTATCGGATAGAAAACTCGTGGGTTCGACGGCTGAAAGCAGTGTAACGAATTGAAAACCCATAGGTTCCAACGATGACAGTATAAACATTCTGATAAACAATGGGGCTCTCTTTATTTTGCAGGTTTTAGAACATGCAGTTTGAAATAACCAAAACATGGAATAATAGAAACCTTGATCACCCCCCTGTCCAGCTGTCTATCAGCGCTGCCAGCTCAGTCAAAGATGGACTTGAAATCAGGGTTAACGCCCCCTTTTATAACGATCCAGGAAACCCCGGAGGAGAGCCTGGCCAACCATTTCAAAATCTGTGGGACTATGAAGGTAAAGTTTACAGATTTCAGCAACTGAAGAACCCTCTGTTTAAATTTCCTTGGCAATTTAAAACAGAATATAATGTTTAAGTATAATTGATATTAACCTTGTACGTGAACTCTGCATGCTTTCAGATATCGCATGATTTTTACCTTCTTTAGAATGATTCTTTTGTTCGTTTACTATTTCTTTTGCAACACATTCTGAAGATCCATATCATTTCTTTAACTCATATAAAGGATGTATAATAATTTATATTTTTTTTTTTAGTTTTCAGACATACATGTATATGTTATATACTTTTGCAAATTTTGAATTTACGTTTTAGTGGTCGAGGCATTTTTTCTAAATGACGACAATCAATATTTGGAGGTTGAGCTCTGTCCGTGAGTATTTCTTTTCTACTTTGTGTGTCATACGTGTAGTAAAACATATGTTACTTGTACATGAATAGTCTACGATATTTGCACTACATACTAATATACTGCTCGTTTTCCCAGCAATTCTGATTCGTTTTTACAACTTAGATCGCGAGGAGGGGGGGGGGGGGGGGGTGGGGGCGTCCCTGCTACTTTATTTATAAATATACCCTTTTTCTACCCTGTCTATTTTTAAAGGAAAATGATTAGGTATATAGGAACAAGCCAATCGGAGCCTTTACTTTTTGTCTGTCCCCTTCCCTTTTATGGACGATAAGCTACTTAAATATTATGAGTCATCAGTGTATAACATATTTCATCCTTTATTTTCATTTTTGTAACAGACATGGCCAGCACATTGTTTTGCTGTTAAAAGGCTACAGACAACCTTTTGCTGTAAGTAAACTTAGAGATAAATCAACTTCAACGTTTTAGACATTAAATGAAATAGCCAAAGAGATTTCATCTATAATTCTTGTGTTACTTTTTTGACAACAGGACTTACTGCCTTTGAACTATACATCATCCATATGCGGGGATACATGGGAAGGAACTGCTACGATTCCGTTATCATATTTTCCGCCTAAAGTTTCTAAATTTAATGCTTACGCAATACATGGTTCAGGATCTTCAAGAACGTTCGAGGCTCTATATCCAGTGCCAGAAGGCAGCCACACCGATCCCGACTTGTAAGTCAATGATCTTTGATACAAGTACAAATCCTGTATGTTCGTATATAAATGTAATTAAATTCGGTCCCAGGTTTCTATGTCCGTTTTTTGGACAATTTTCTTTACAATTACACATTATTTTGATTTGATTAAACTACATGCCAAAATTAAAATTGAATACTGATCTTTTACTACTATCCGATTAAATATCCATTTCTTACATGTATATGGATATTAAATATTCTCAGATAAGAATATTTTCAATTCACTTTAGTCAAGTGTAGTGTATATTATTCGTAAGTATTATAGTTTCGTGGATTTTTAAAATTAACAAGATGCACAATTTCATCTGGACAATGGTCTTGTCAAAAACATGATTATGTTATTATCACATATTGTATTTCAATAAACGTACGTTAGTTTTAATTTTTTTTAAATGACTTTGGTCAGTTTGACTTTGACTTTGATTTTGTTGTTCATCGAATTGTCATGTTGTAAATTCTGAATTTACTGGATGGAAGTGAGTACAAAATTTACAACAAACAAATTTTAAATTTACTCCTACCCGGTGAATTCAAATTTTTCAACATACCAGAATATTGATTGAATATGGTTTTTATTTTATAGTCACAGACTAGAGTATTTCCAAAGGATTGACTCCCGGACTCTCCTTCCACAAAACTGGGCACCGGATTACCAATCTAAAGAATGGGAATCCGTGTTAAAATGAACTTTTCCATATTTGTGCAATTTAGAATGATCAGTAATCGTTAAAGTATTCTATATGTGAAATACAGTTGTCATTAGCTAAAGAATAAAAATTATAGCTCTCCTTGTATATACACGTATCATACGATCATTTAGTAATAATATTAAAGCTCATCAGAGTAAATCAAATTATTAAACTTTTTCAATGTTTTTGACTTTTTTTGACTTGTTTTTTTATTTTTCATAATCATCTTCAAATAGTACACGAACATTATTATGATCTCAAAATCCAATTGAAATAAAAATTAAATATTCAACAATCTTTGATATTAATTTAATCACATGTTGAACAGGCTGAAATACATAGATGATTGAAAAAAATTGATTCGATTACAGTTCTTTGTACACTGTTAATCAACGATCCAAATTTTACACAAAATTTGAGTTTTCACACTTCTGTTTCGGGAAATTTTAAGCTTATCGTCACATTTGATATATATGATTTCGGGAAAGATTCAGCATTCCGATTCTTCTACATTAGTTCATACACTGACTGTTCTCAAGGATATAAATGACAATCTGCTCTTTTTCCCTTTAGACGTAGCATGTGAGTGCCACCAAAATCTTTAAAATTTTCACTTCTTGTAAAGTTCGCTAAGCTTTCAATCACCGACCACACTGCTGCTGTCGCTGGTGATAATATGAATGGAGATGACTTCTTCATTGATGTCATGCATAGTAGGGGATTCGTAAACCTCCTGTTCATTCTTATCTTGTTTCATTCTCGAACATTTCCAGCAAATGAGACCTGCAAAAAATAAAGCCAGCAGAATTCCTGCATAAAACATATACAATCCAGAGGAACTCTCGTTTTCCTGCTGGGGCCATCTTGTTACAGTATCACCCTCTACTGCTAGTATGGGTGCACTTAATGCTGTGGTAAAAGAAGCTGCAATCTGAAAACACCACTTTGCCATCTTTGCAATTTATGAAGCTAACAACAGACGTTGTGACGTCACAGTGGATAATTGTGACGTCTTCGGTCTTTGACTCCTACGTCACTTGGTGATGTGCTCTTCAGCAGAGCAATATTTATTTGTTTTCTTTTTTAGAATAGTGCTAGAATCATAATGACGTCATGATTGATTCTGTCCCGCATTTACGGCTTTAAAGGGATTTATGTATAAAATGAAACAGTCTCTTGACATTCTATCAAATCATTGGAAAAGTAATTCCGATACCTATATTCAACTTGACATCTTATTAAAGAGGATGTCAAGATCCTGTTTTATGCCGTTTTTGAGAGACTGTATGCATTCTATATATATTTCATGAGTCAAAAATGGACAAAACTCACGAGATTTTTTTTTTTTACTTACGTCATGTATTTCCTACATATTTAATAGAAAACGGCAATTTACAGCATGATTTTTCATCCTGTTTACCAAAAACTTAAGACCAGGCACACCTTTTCAAACAAAGCTATTGTTATAAAGCATCATTGAAAAAAAATACTGTTTATATTATCTTGAATTTCATAAACCTGGCCTGTATGCTCCTTTCATTTACTAGATCTTGACCTTAAAGTGTGTTTGTTTAATATAAAAAAGAATTCAGGGGCCTAAAACAGAGAAATCATTTACCATGCATGACCTTACCTTATATATTCTTACAATTGTAATGTCATATTACTAAATAACTATGAAAACATATATAAATCAATAAAAAAAAACTATCACTTTTTGAACCTGCTTTCTTGAATTTCGCCAATGAAAACTTTGCTAGCTTTTCTTAATGAAAAAAATAATACCATCACGGTGACGTCTTGTGTTTACGGCGTAGCATAGGATCATCCCTAAAATTATATGTAACGTCAATTAAACGGATCGGTTCGTTTTTGACGTAAGAAGTTTTAAAGAGGGTCGTATAAACTGGGACTCACACTACTTTTTAGCTAATGACATCGCATAAAAATACAAAAAATTAAAATTAGATACATCGTCTTGCTCTTTGATGATTTTTGCGGTGTCATGACCTAGTTACTGCAAATCTACTACGATATCTATGGGTAAACAACCGGCGATCAAGGTCAGGAAAGAAATTCTGATTCATTATCTTGTAAAAAATGATAATGATGTGTCCTGTTGTTTTTAAAACAGTTTTTATGTGACAGTTCTGAGAATGAAATTGAAATTCCACACCCTATCTAGTTTTGCTATATAAGCCATGGTCATATCATCGGCAACGGAAGTTAACGTGAACGTGAAACACCGTAAGTATAAATGCTCAGTCTTAATTATCTTGTAAAATGGGTGCACTGCTTGTGCATCCGAGACGAACTATAATAACAATATAGAGTCTCCACATATGTATTCCCTACGTCAATTGATCTCTCTGAAATGGTTTTGTATTAGTGTACACTGCTTGTTGGAGGATTGGCGATAAAAACAATGATGGCGACCTTTCTATCTTTGCTAAGCCTGATTGTGCTATGGATTTGCGATTCTGTTACGGCACGGACGACTCATATTCCAGGTATCCAATTTTTTTTATTAGTGAGATAATGCTACCTCAACAAATTCACAGACTTTCGGTATGTTGTAGTGTACATAAATGTATCTATAGTTTATCTATCAAGGTAAGCGGATTAATCACTGGTTACGGTTGTACAGCTTAAGAATTGGTTGGAGAAATTCATGCTGTTGATTTCTATTAAACCAATTACTGAATGGCTGACAAATAATGAAAAGAGACAGGCCAATGTCAAATTACTGCTTGACTCAAAAGAACCAAAAAAAGCTCGTGACTCTGTGTACTACAAAAAAATTATAGTGACATAGTAATGCACAGTTGCTTCGCTCCCTTTGTTCCTCTTGTTAGCCCCCCCCCCCCCCCTCCCCCCCTTTAAAAACCTAAAGTTACTGAAAAGTGAAAAAAAAATACATATAACTATTACATGTTATTAATTTGACGACTAATCATTGCATTGTTTTTCATTTCTGTCAAATCATCTTGCGTTGTAAAATATATTGTCTTACTTTAAATAGCTCCGATATCTTTAATTCTTAATGAAAAAAAAATCTATAGCAGTCAAAATAAGTACAGTGATGTTCCACAGTTTTTGTTTGACGTGTAGTTGCCATCACCAAGACGTGGAATGGTTTGAGCGTTGGTCATCGGCCTGTTCGATTGGTCTTTGCACAAGCGAATGGTGGAATAGAAATCAGAGTTGACGCCCCTTTTTTCAATGACCCAGGTAACCCTGGGGGACAACCAGGACAGCCGTTTGATGGCTTGTGGGACTATGAAGGTAACTTTAGGGTTTGTTCGCATCATGTCAGTCATTTCCGTTATCAACATACATGTAAAGATATTATAAATCCAGATCATACCATCACGTACATACTGTAGGTATCATTTCCTTGTATGCTTTCCCTGACATTTGGTCATTTTATCTAGACAGTGATACATGTATGTAAAGTTCATTTCATCTTTTGATAAGGAAAGACATTCAATTTGGTTAATGACTTTTGAGTTAGTTTGTAATTGTATATGTTGGTGATCATGAGTGGTTGTGCATACGTAATATCCAAAAACTAATTAAGAATAAGTTTTGTCTGGTTTCTGTCTAAACTTTTCTATATCATGCTAAATATAGGTACAGTACATGTAACTATTATATCGATATTCTAAATTATTAAATTTGAGAATTCCCTTCTTTTATAAGAAAACGTGTTACTATAAATATAAAAAGTAAAAGGCTGAATAATATGTGTACAAAGAAAACTCACAACATTCCAGTTTACTGGAGGTTAAGATTTCCAAGAAATGTGGCTATGAAGAGAATTATATATACATGTTCGAAAACGGTATATTCAATATACATCTGCAGAACTGTAGCTTTACAAGAAAATTCGGGTCTATACGTTGCCCTTGAACTCGAAATTTCCTAAAGAGCTACAATTCTGCAGCTACATGTACATTGAATAATTATGACCATTCAAAGATATTCTAAGTGTGTGAATTTTCAATATATTCGAACAGTGCTTACTACCTATTCAAGATATATTACTATAGCCAGGTACTCTTTACAAAATTGCGCTGAAAAATATAATTCTATTCATGATGAACAGATACAACATTACAACAAATGTTTAGAATATCGATGAATACCTAATGCGTGTAAGAAAACAAAATTAACGTTAAATTAATCTTAAAAAACACCTTTCCCCAAGAAATGTAAATGTGAAGTATTCATATTCCTACGCTAGCTGCCTCCTCGGTCTTTTTCACGAAAATATACTAGGTCATTCTTCGAATGACAATTTTTTCACTAATGAATATTGCTAATATTATTACAATTCTTATATTACTGTCATGATTATTGTTCGTTAGTTATCACACAACCTCTTTTAATTATTAATTGTATATGAGTGTGTGTTTTTAAATGACGGAATGGTTATGCAACACTTGCACCGTATTTCTGATCGCACTTGTGTAGATTCTGTTTGTTGATTTGCGCACTGTTTGCTAGCGATGCAAGATTGGTTGCATTATTTGCTACGGACACGAAGAACTATGTGTATATACGCCAGTTCCTTAACAAGTTCAGTTATTTTAACTAATAGCACTGAGTACAGTGAAAATTCAAGTTATTTAAAAGTCGAATATCTTTTCTTGTTCATTGTAGTCGTTGAAGCTTTCTTTTTGAATGACCAGAACCAATACGTTGAAGTAGAACTGTGCCCGTGAGTATATATTCACCGTCATACAAGTTGTAATGATCAATGTTAGATAAAAATTAATGTTAATTAAAATTAAGCCACCAAAAACAAATTTTAAGACAAGATAGGAAAAGCGATTCAAATAAATAGATTTGAATTCACGCCATGCGAGTTAGATCTATAATTTCTTATATTTTTTTCCAGCCATGGTCAACACCTTGTTTTACTTCTGAAAGGGTATCGAGATATGTTCAAAGTAAGTAATACATATTTCAATATCCTAATAGTGCTGGGGTTTTGTTTTTGTATTACAAGATAGTTGTATCTGTAGAAGTTCTATTAACAATAGAATTTGTTATTGTTTGTTTTACCAACACAGAGTCAACTTCCATTGAACTTTACATCGACTATTAACAGCGGTAATTGGACGGGATCTGCTTTTGTACCCGCTTCCTATTTCCCACCCAAAGTTACCAAATTTAATGCTTACGCCATACATGGTTCTGGGTCAGGAAGAGTATACGAAGCGCTATACCCAGCTTCTGCAGAAAAGCACACCGAACCCGATTTGTAAGTACTATAAAATCTCAAACTGTCATTATATCGAATTTTTTTTATATATATGCCATGATATATAACTAAATGTGCTATTGTAATTTCATGTATTATTTTGCAGTCACAGATTGGAATACTTCCAAACGATCAATTTCCGAACCTTACTCCCTGAAAACTGGGCCTCTACATACAGTTCTGCATTGTGGGATCCTATCATTCTCGGATAAAACAGAAAATGATTTTGTACATTTTTATAACTGTGAAAAAAAAAATATTCAGATTAATTTTCATATCGTTTTCAATTGAATAGAAATGTATTTTGCTACACTCAGTCCTAGTATTTTTTTTTGTTTTTTTGTTTTTTTGTTTTTTTTTTTTTTGCATAGGTCACTTTGCGATAGATTTCATTAACAAAATCAACATTTGACCTTTATTCACCAATCTTAGTATTGCTGTAGCTTATGAGAGTCTAAGTGATGACGATTTCTTTTTGATGTCATCCTTATAAGAATTAATCAATCTCTTGCTTATTCATGTATCTCCCATCTCATTTTAATGAGAGCTGTTAAAACAATGTCAGTAACTTAAAGATTCTTCCATTTAAGAAATGCAGAGCAAAAAAATGTTTAAAATCCGACTCGGTATCCGCCTGCATGGACCATCTTTCTTGCTTTGGCTAAGCTTTTGCCATATGCGCGTTATTATGTATTTATGTGTAATTCTGATTTTTTAAAATTATGAGCAATCGGCAACATTCATGCAATACTTTATATGAAAAATGTTTTAGATCATCAAACTTGTCTATATCCAGCGTTCTATATACTAGATTACAGATAGTGTCGGCTTTTATAATCCATTAGTGCATGGATAGAAAGTCTTAAAATATGCATGTCTCATTTGAATTGCACCAATGATTATACCTGTATACAGTTAGCTAATTGATATTTCATTTTCAATTTTCTCAATACATATGCACGGCAGCGTGGAAGGGCCAAATGAAAAAAAAAACACCTTATTTGTTCGGACGAATAAGGATTGTTCGGACGAATTAGCTATTTGTTCGGACGAATTAGGATTTGTTCGGAAGACGTTTCTTGTGACGTGCAAACCAGGTTATATAAATTTAACTAAATTTTTCTATCCAATCAAATGCCGCGTTACAACCAGAATTAAATTATTCTACAATATTGTCAATTGTTTTGTAAGCTTTTATTTTAACTTAAATGATTTAAGTTAAAATAAAAGCTTACAAAACAATTTATTAAATCTCCCAATTATTTAATTTTTCCCGAGAACTTCATTTTATCACTTATGATTATTACAATACCGTCATTTGTATGATTATTAATTACGTTTTTATATGCGCTGCTAAGATTCCAAACAAAGGAAAAATTTACAAAGACATATGATAATTTTAACCTGTAAGTACGTCATCAGAAGTCTATTTGACGTACGATGAGTATTTAATTTATTATTAAATCTTATTTTTATTTATTTATTTTTTATATATACTTTATTAGTTAGGATTTTGGGCAATTTTGGTGACTTTAATTATAAAGTATTAGTAAAAATACTGTTTTTATGAGTCACTTACGTAATTGTGTGATTATAACCATTCAACGAAGCATAACTTTGATAGTATATATAGAAGATTTCGTATGTCCAGTGTCCCAAGTAAACAGGAAAATGACGTCATTTTGGACACGATATTTGTTCTGGCATTGCGCAAATGAAATGTTATATTTACCAAAGAAAAAACCTGCGTTGCCTAGAGTTGGCATCTACATGCGCCGATCTAAAGGAGGATCGGAGAGCCTTGGACCCCCCCCCCCCCCCCCGGCAAACAACAAAATTATCTCAGAAGAAAATGTGATTTTTCACGTTTATGTATCCTCTCTCTCTCTCTCTCTCTCTCTCTCTCCTCTCTCTCTCTCTCTCTCTCTCTTATTCGTCCGAACAAATAGCTAATTCGTCCGAACAAATCCTATTTCTTCCGAACAAATCCTAATTGGTCCGAACAAATCATAATTCGTCCGAATAAATAACTTATTCTTCCGAACAAATGGCTAATTCGTCCGAACAAATCCTAATTCGTCCGAGCAAATAAGATTTATTTTTTATTCATCTGGCCGCCGTACATATACATTTGATATGATAAATATTTTTTTCATGAAATCTGTGTGCAGTAATGTTACATATACTTATAATATTTGGTTAACAATATTTCAAAGATTCATTTTGTCCTTTGTCCATTTTTCAGATATCAGAATACGCACATCACTGAATACGCATTTCTTTTCAAATAAGTGGACAATAAATAGGTCCTGTATCGATAAATAACCAAACAGTGTAGAACAATTAGTAATGATTAATTAATTAATTAATAGCCTGGCTGAAATGAAATTGGGAAATCAACAGGACTGGTAGCTGATGAATTATAGTATAATTTCTTAGTCGAATGAGATGAGTTAGCAGTCTAAAGAACTGAAATTCTTGGTATTATTCATTTGCTGCAAGATAAAAGAGGGAGATATGAAGATTTATTTCCTCCCCATATTTTTCAAGGGCTTAATCCCGATAGAAGCATTGTATATACAATATAATTTTAACGCCACAAATTCACAATGGCGACGTTCACCTATCGAACAATGGGTCTACATGATATTCATTTGATAAAAATGTTTACATCACTATAAATTGAATCATATAACTAATGGGTGTTCAGATGAAACAAACATGTAATTCAACCCATGTTATCGTTTGCAACAAAAGTATATGTAAGTATGTGAAAAAATGAGAGGGGTTTATTAGTATACTATAAGGTTGGATAGAAAAATATGTTAAAATGACAGTGAAAACTTTACCATTACATCAATTTGCGGATAAAATTGTAAAACTTGGGAATGGCAACAAGATTAATGCTGAAGTTGTGGTTGTGGTTGAAGTAATATCAATCATAAAGACTTTTCTAGCACAGTGTTTCACTGGCGATATTGACTAACGATTTTGGAATATCTTTGTACATTTGTAACGCAAATTTCTTTTGATGAAACATCAGCATTTTCAGCCAAGATTAATTGCATGTAAAGTTTGTGCAAATGCATACTTGTATAATTCACATTTCTGCAAAGAAACGTGATTTAGAGAGGTCACACCTAAAAGAATGCAATATTAAAGATTCATTCGTCATTTGGTCATTTAAATCTTTGTGTAGTGGTTCATTAATCAACAAATTATGGTAATCCCATGAACTAGATGCATATAATTTTAAATATTTTACGCTTCATTTTGACCAGTTTTACGACAAATGACCTTAAATATAAAAAAAAATGAATAAATAACCTTAAAGAATAACCCCAGTATTGTGTATTCGATTTTGTTGTCAACAAATTCGACATGAGCTCCGATCTGCTTAAAGGCCACCATAAATAACACCATAGCAGATGTTGCAAGTTCATATTGGCATCTAGTCTGTCTTATAATGAGATATAGGTTAGAATTATGCAAAAAATATAGAGATATATGTCAATGATGAATCAAGATATCTGCTGATGTAGAAGATCAGCACACTTGACATCAATTTCTCTCGGAAAATTGTTTTGTCATTGGTAATTTTTTTTTTATATGCACGCCCTTTTACTCTATTCGTTTATTTATCTTAAGTACATGTACATTTTTCACATTTAAAAAAATGCCCTATCCTTTTAAAGAATGTCAGCGTCATTGCCTAAATACGCACTGATGTAGTACAAGAACTCTATAATAATATGTCCATTAGACTATATATCGTCAAAAATAAAAATATATAGTTTTCTTTTAAAGTTAAAAATAAGGTAACGATTTGTGTTCATAATTAACGTTTGATAAATTTGATAAATGAGTTACAACAAGGATAGCGTACTTTAAATAACGATTTTAAGCAAATGGTTTCAAGTTGATAATGCAAGGCTTGTTCCGCTTGGGGGCATACTGCCTGATGACGAATTTCCACGCAAAATTAATTATTCATACTTCTTTGTTAAAATGGCTCGTTCCCTCTTTAGTACATTGGGAAGAAACAAAAATACTTAAACAATGTTTCGGCTAGTTTATGGGACTCTTATAGTAATTACATGCCTTGGCTTCGCCTTGACCCAAGAAGCGAAGGAATCTAGACGAAATCCGAACAGAAAGAAAGGTAAGTCGATTTGAATAAAAATGAGTCCGAAAAGATTTAACATGTAAGCAACTACAAAAGCAACACAATCATTTATGATGGTAACATATATTTATTTGAAAATTGAATGTTTAAATTTTGTATCGACATTATTCTCTATTAACAAAAATAAACTAGGTACTAGGTAAATATTTATGTAACAGCCTGATAAAAACTCAAATTTGTAGTTTGAATTTAAAAAATAATTCTAGCATCAGCGTTACGAACAGCAGGTCCGGACTTAAAATAATATTTATGAATAAAACGTAAAATATTTGTAGATTTAATTTGATAAGAAAGATTTAATGTTATCATTTGCAGAACACTGTAGTTATTTTTTATGTGTATATTCAAGATCACTTAATAGAAGACAAATCGTTGGAATAAATTACACTTATGTTACGCAAAGCCAATTAACGTAATCTGTCAAAATACTTCATTGTTATCCTTTCACGTTGGATATAAACTTGCGGAAATTCAATGCATTACATTTTTACTGACTCTGTAAAAAGATTGATTGTGTACCGGACTTGGAGCACCTTGAATTTTTTTTTTACATATTCTATATGCATATATTAATACGGATAAATAAATTCAGCTGTATCCAGATATGGTAAACCTTTTATATATTTTTTGCAGCGGATACGCAATGCATGAACTGTGTGGAAAACACATGCGACAACAGTACTGGGATATGTGAGGAATGTCTAAAAGGCTTCTTTGGAGAAAAATGTCAGAAATCCTGTCCGAACACATGTCCATCATGCCAGCAGGCGACAGGACGGTGTCTTTCCTGTAGAGATGGTTGGTTTGGTCCTCACTGTTTCTTCAAATGTGTTCTCTGCTTTTCCTGCGAAATTCAAAGCGGAGTTTGCACAACCTGCAAACCAACTAAATGGGGACCCCATTGCCAAGACGACTGCTCGCGCAACTGTTACATTTGTCGTATACACAATGGACAGTGCGTCCAATGTTCTCGGGGATTTTATGGTGAGAACTGTGAGAAAAGGTGTCCCAACTGCTTCAAAGGCCGCTGTCGTCCAACAACTGGCGCATGTCATTTTGGCTGCGAAAAGGGGTATTACGGAAGGTACTGTGAAAACCCTTGTCCATCCAATTGCAAAGTGTGTGACAAAAATGATGGGACTTGCACAGTAAAGAAACCTTTTATGCAGGACAGCAAATCAATTGGCGAAAAAGAAACCTCAACAAAGAAGGACTCAATTTTTGGAGTTGGAAAAAAAACAAGGAAGCTGACAATCATTTCAAATCCTAAAAGTAAAATGACGTTGGACACGTCAAACGACGCCTCTCAAACGGACAGTATAAAAAGTTTTTCTAAGAAAATGGCTTCTGATGTACATGTTCTAGTGGAAGGCGGCCCTGATACATCTGTGAAAGATCCACAATCCGCTCCCAATGAGAAAGAGAAAACAGATACCAATGCAAAGATCTCCGATCCTTCAACTACACCACCAACAGTTGCGCAAAGTTCACTGCCGAATGTAGAAGATTCTCTCAGAATATTACAGGAAGGTGGTCCCGGTACATCTATCAAAGGGCCGAACTCAGTTCCTGCAAAGGAACAGAAGTTAGGGAATTTGACGATCATTTCAAATCCTTTAACAAAAATGACCTCGAACATGTCGAGCGCTGTATCCCAGGCAGAGAATTCAAGAAAACTGGTATCTGATTTACATATACTAACGGAGGGTCATCTAGATACTTCTATCAAGCGACCGGAAAGTAAAAGCAGTTTGAAAAATTCAAATTCTATGTCACTGACTAATACTGGACAAAAGACCTCATCGTCCTTTAATAAAACGGGTACAGAGCCTGGCAAATGAGATACAGATCAAAGTTTCTTCTTTACTGGAGAGCATTTGGCCTGATTTCAATGCTGTAATATGCTTGATGTCTTCGTGTGTTGTATTTACGTTACAAGGCAACTACTAGTATATAAACAAAAAATGAAATGTTCAAAAAGATATTTATTGTTTTAACATAATAAATTGAATAAAATAAATATTAACATTAAAGGTTTTATTACAGACAAATATGTATTATACTAAACAATTGTGTCAACGTCTTCTAAGTTATAATTGATTTCGAAAATTCTGTGCCATTTGATTTCAAATCGTCACAGTAAAAAAAAAGAGTATACATGTAGTTAAGGTAAATAAATGAACTTAACCTTGACAAGCTAATACATAATAATTAGAGTTAAAAGAAATCGAAATTAACTTTGCTTCCAATGGGATTACAACAACAATCACTATCATAATACAGTGCATGCGCAGATCAAGAATTTTTTTTCAAGGGGGAGGGGTTCGGATGAATAATTGTGCTTGCCTGAGACGGGGGGGGGGGGGGGGGGGGGGGGCGAGGCCTATTTTCGGTAAATTTATTATGTGAATTTAATACATTTCAATTTTCCAGGGGGGGGGGGGGGGTCAGACCAACCTCGACTCCCCTCCCCTGTAGATCCGCGCATGCACTTTGCAAAATTAAAGTCATTCAGTCAATCATGGTATATTAATTACTTTTCGTAGTTTTTTCTAAGAGCATTGAAATGAGAGAAATATTTGTTGCCAACAAGGACGCGAAGCAAATCCAACCACAGACGATATTAAAAATTCTTCTGAATCTGTGCATATCCAAGGCTTCCCCGAATCGTTTAATTTTCTTTTCTTTGCCCTCTCTTTCTTCATCATCAGAATACATTCCGTCTGCTTTAACCTTTTGGTTCCTCTTCATGCACTGAAGGCAGCGGGCGAATCCTTTAATGACGTTGGGCAGATCTTCCCCTTTCTGTTCTTTAATGTACAAGTATTGACTAAAAATTACACACATCTGAATAATGAAACTTATTAAGAGGTCCGCAAAAACCTTGATGCTTATAATTGGTATCTGTGGGACCGAAGCTTTCGGAAGTGCATCAGTGAGCATGCTCTGATAAACCGCCAGTGACAGTAGAACTGTAACGGAGAAACCAACACGTTCTCCGGAGTCGTCTGGAAGAAAAAATACCAACATGTGGACGAACCCCATTAATGATGTCGGAACAATAACTGTTATAATATGAATGATAGATCTCCGTTCGAACGATAAACCCACGATGAATGAATCCGCCAGAGGCGCTTTACCCTCTCTAACGAAAGCTTCCCCGTTTTTGAATTCCCAGGCACTATTTTCTTTGTAGTCATCCCCGACGACTTCACTGTCAATAATATTTATTCTAATCTCGTCCGAGCTGTATCCATTGGGGAAAAATTGAAACAAGCAACTTTGGACATCCACTGGGTAGTGTGTGATCTGAATATCACATGTACTCCAGAATATGCTCTGAACATTCAAAATAGCCAATCCCTTGAAAGAAAACTTTACCATAAAATTGTCTAAGCCTAAACCGGTATTTTGGGCCAATGATGAAATGCAGTACATTTCAGGTACCCATAATTTTTGTTTTTGAATGAACACTTTCTTAATGCCATTATAGTCGTCCGGCTTCCAAGCGATTCGTTCGTCCATCCAACTTATCTGCAGATCTCCCGCTATCTTCATCGTTCCAGCAATTTCGTCTATATCAACGAGATTTCCGACTTTCATACGCATTGTTACAATAGTCGGCTCGCTTTGGTTTTTTCCTGGTCGCAAGGTTTGATCGTAGGTCGAGGTGTTCAACAGGTTCTGATGCAGAGCCATAACATCGTCCAAAGAATGAGCCAATGTGCCTCTTAACGAGATAAGAATAATAATGTTCACGTACAATAGCGCAAGTTTCATCTTTAAACTCGCCTGACTTGCCAATATACATGTACTTAAATCTGTCAACAGATAAATATCTCAGTAATTTCAATATATCATATTCGATATTGGTTGCTAATACCCAGAAGTGGACGCATCATACATATTTAATTTATTTAGAATCGGCTTTGGTGAGTTTCATTGATTATTGGACATTGGTTTGAGAAATAAACAATTATCACACATATTACAGTGTAACTATTTTTCTTATATATGTGTATCTGTATTTACCTGTTCACGTTTGAAAGTTCAAACTGGACGCTGAAAAAATATAAACAAAATGATCGGCAAAAAAAAAAATAATAAGTTATGTATGGAAAATGAATTAAAAAAATAGGAAACAGGAAATAAAAAACAAATAGGGCCTAATAGAAAATACACAGAAAAATTAAGAGCTCAGTCTCACTTACTACAAAACAAAAAACAAAAACAAAAACAAAAACAAAACGAGGCGCGACCTTCCTTATAAAACTAAGACCCGTTTTAAGGCTTGTTCACTCCTTACACATTTTGTATTTATTTCGTTTTTAATAGCATCAAATCTCTTTTCGCTTCCACTGTTCTCCGGTTATTTGTTGATGTTTAATATGCATGTATACTAGAGATGAAAGGCATCACCTAAGTGCAGATGAAGTTAATCAAACATAAATGATATTTCAGAATTATTCTAAAATGCTATTTCCTTAATATAATAATTAGATCCAACTGTCTAAAATTAATACAGTAATTGCACGTGTTTATGTCGTTATGTACATGTACATGTATGTGTACACATGAATAATACTTGGAACGTTTTCTGTGATAATATTTCAAATATTTATTATAGAAAAAAATTAACATACTGATCCCAAACAATTTATTTTTATTATAAAAAAAAAACCAAACCAACAAACAAAACATTCAATATTGCGTTATATGTGCTTTTTGTCAGACATTCTCTCCATTTTATCTGGACGAAGACAATTCCGGGAGCGAATTATTTAACCTCTAAAAGTAGGTTGTGCAACGATACTTCCGGGGAAAAAAACATGAGTCGGTTTGCGTTTAGAAATCGTCCTAGGAAACTATCAAAGGCCATGGGCCATAATTCTGGTCCACCGGGCAGAGAACTACGATTGCAGAAAACCATTTCAATGCTACTGCGATTTCAGAGGATCGAGGGAAGTTGGGGAGTCGTCAATGAGACTAGAGAATACACAGAAGCAGTAAGTTCGAATTTTCTCGATATATTATCGATATCCATTATCTAATTTGAATTCTATGTACCCTGCTAGTTCAAATAATTATACTCTCATCTCATAATTATGTTACATTCTTTTGATAAAACTGTATATCATGATGTATTTCATCTTATTTGCTTACGCACAGAATTTATTCGATCGAATATATTTGTCGTATCCTGGCGTCATGGGTTTCCGATAGTCTAACACTAAACGATGTCTCTAATGATTGTCTCTTTAGTCAACAATTTTAAAACTATATCATTTTTAACCTCACACATAGCATCGACAATCGCAGATACTAAATCAAAGAAAAGTCGTCAGTATATGCAGTTTTCGGAAACTTGATGCCGCATTTGACCATTAAAAATCAGCGTCATGTGTTTCCGACAGTATGACTCATCAGCAAATTTCTTCAATTATGATTAAGATAAAAATGAAATAACATCATAAATATATCTAATAATGTTTTTAATTGTTTTTTTAAGTTTTATTTCAACTGAAATCGTTTAGTTAATCAATTTTCCCCATAAATACATTTCATCACTTAAACGTTCTACAATACCATTATTTGTATGGTTATATACGTTTTAATTCCCGACGAAGCTTAATTTATAGTGCTCTTCGGCTTTGATACTGAGAAAAACCTTACAAAGTCACGTAATAATTTTACCATGAAAATACGGCATCAGAAGTATATTTTATCAAACGTTAAGTGAGTTTAAATATTGTTATATCATAATTAAGATTGTAAGCAATTTTAATTACTTTTATTAAAGTAATATTAAAAATTAGTATTTTATTAGTTTCTTCAGTAATTGTGTGATTTAAATTTTTGCAAGCAGCATAACTAGGGTAGTGAAGATTTACAAATTCGAAAGGATCGAGACTCCGTACGTCCAGTGTCTTAAGTAAGGCCTAAAAAAAAATATTGTGTGTTTAGGGTAACTGACCTAACCTACAAAAATGCCCCGATCCTACCATTTTTAGATGTCTTTTTCATCTGACTATGATTTTCATATTATTTCCATTAAAATATGCCCTCATGCAGAAAAAAATATGATAAAATAAAAAAAAATCCCTACCTACCTAACCTAATTTTTTCATCAGTGTTACCCTAAACATACAATTTTATTTCTTAGGCCTAATTAAAAAAATTACGTCATTTTGGAGAAAACTCACGCGACCAAAATAAACTATCGGAAACACATGACTATTGGAAACACATGACGGCACGATACGACTTATTTTGTTGGTAGCAACAACTGCACTTCGAATGGCTTTGCGTGCAGTCTTTTCAGTTAATTAATTGTTAGGGGAGTATCCATTGAAAATTAACAAGACATGTTATTGAAATTTAATGAGGTTTAATATGCCAAAGATTCTGGTCTACAATGCTTTATCCAGCAACTGAGCTTATGAAATAGAACATATTTTGTCATTGTATTTGTGAGTTACTCAAATAAGATTAACAAGTGTGGTGTTGCCTTCTTAATATATTGTAATTTTGGGGCTACCAATTTTTACATTCGGGCAAGTATGAATTTCAGTTCACTTGCCCGAAGGGCAATTGGATTGAAAAGTTTATGTATATCCCTGCTACTTTTGTAATATAAGTGTATGTCACCAGACAGGTGAGATTAAATGAGAATGAAAATTCCTTCACAAATATTAATGAACTATTATATAAGAAAATTGTTCTTCTTTCCAGCTTATTGAACGAGCTATCAAAAAGGGACCAGAGGACCCAGAAATGATGAAACTTGCAAATCACTGGCTTTTGGTAAGCAGAAGATTTTTTTTCATGTGATACATGTATTCATCTTTAAAGATTAACCACATGCCAAAATTGGTTGCTGCCATAAAGCACAAAAAACACCATGAAATCATTTTGTTAGTTTGTTTTCATTAAAATATCTGGCCAATTTTGATGAAATTTGCAAATGTTAACAGCTGAAAAAATTTCATTATTTTACATGATATTTGAAATTCTTGTATTTTACTGACATGTTATGATGTATTTCATGTAAGTAAGTTATGTTCATTTTAATTACAAGTTCAGTCCCCGAAACTCACCCTAAAATATAGCACTATGAAGTTTACAAAGTGCTGTTCAATTTTTAGATAAAAAAAATCATATGTATGAATTAATTACTTTTCCTGTAGCGTAATTCATAAAGAAAGTAATTCAATGGAATTGAAAATACTGCTACATATTATGAATCTTTATTTTCAATATATTCAATGATACTACAGTTGGACTTGAGTATCTTAAACATCATAACTCGCATACCATGCATATTGAAGTTTTTAAAATGCAGTTTACTCTTCATATATCTAAAATCCTGCATGCATATCTTGTATTTTGAAGTTTTTCCCTGGTCCGAATAAGTTCAAGATAACAAAGTTTACATGTGATTTCCTGGTATAACATGTTATAATGTTATTGTGGTATTTTTTAAAGGAGAAGGATCTAGTCCACATGCTGTTCAAGGAATATGTTCCCAGATTCAGTCATCCCAAGTATCAAAATCAGCCTTACCTCCAGTTGTACAAGATTGAAATGCAGCCAGGCCGGCAGTACATGACACAGATGGGATGTCTGGAATTGAAAGGTATGCTTTTTTCTGCATGCACAGCATTTGATAGGCCTATATTCCTGTATATTTATGCAATCAGTCAAAAATTCATTTTATGGTGTTTTCTTTGATAAATATAAATTTAAACAATTCTTAAAGTCCCCTCTGATTGGTCAGTTACTTTGTCTGTTTATTTCAAAAGTTTTAGAATTTTGAGAACATTGATCTCAGTTAAAAATAAAATAACATTTTGTGATATATCAGCTTGTACATTTGAGTGTACTTATAAAAATTCTATTGATCAGATTGATTTATGTAAATGAAATTACATTACTGTTTTACACACACAATTTCAAAACAATAATTTCTGTCAGGTTCTCAGGAAGATTTATAACTCTTAATTCTTTGATCTGAGAATTATTTGTTTACTGTGGAATCAATAAAATTTGTGGGAGGCCAATTATTTTTGATCATCATTATTTAAAGGTTTGTGAGGATACAATTTTGTCTGTACTTTTGTATATGCACATGATAAATATTGAATAAAAACAAAAATTGTTGGGATTATCAATTCGTTGGAGAGGGGTACTCACGAAAAATTCTCAAAAATTGAGAGCACAAAGAATTTGTGACCGAAACTGTCAAAAACTATGTAGCCATATTAATATTTCTATTATGAGAAGTTAATTAGCAATTACTTTGGCTGATTACATGCAATATAATTTAAGAAGTTAATGATTATGCCTTTATGTTGGAAATTCTTGGGATTGATATTCTGAATCACCATCGGAAGGTTATACACCTGTTTTTCCCATTACATTATTGGGGTAAAATTGCTATAAATCTTTAAAATACCTGGATACCGTAATGAAATATCTTAACATTTTAATCAATACATGTGTAAGTATTAAAAGTCTGCAAAATATACCAAGAAAAGTAGGAAGATAACTAGACTTTGAAATATATGGGGCTGAGGATTGGACATACCATTTGCTGAAAATTACATGCATGAATGATTGAATAATAAAACTGTGTATGACCAAATTTATCTGTCTTTAACAGAGAATCCTTGGCCAAAGGTTAAGCCTGACCCACCTAATACTGAGGGACAGCTTCACAATGTTTTACTGAAGGCATTCTTCGAGGACAAAAGAAAATTCTCCGGAAATCAACGTCCACATGCAAGTACCAAGCCAGAGTTAGACATTGTGGAAGGCATGGAAAAATTAAACCTGAATCAAGATGTGAACCAAAGTGAAACTATAAGAAATATGGACAAAGACTCAGTGAGTGGTGAAAAACAGAATGCTCAGTCTTCAAAAATGGACAAGTCGGAAAATTCTGAGGAAGAAGTAGTTAATGCGGTTTTGCTTGATAACAAAAGTGACACAGAACAACCCAATACAGAAAATAAATATTGAAAAAAAGTATATTTTATTTATTTATTTGTTTACTGTAGGTCTAGTTGATTGTTTGAATGCTACTCAATATCAGATGAATGCAGGTTGAACACATAGTCTATCAAAAGAACCCCCCCCCCCAAACAAAAAAAATAACTATGCCCAACATATTAACTTGAAAATTATTTATCATTTTATTAAACACATATGATTTTTTTTTTGGATTTTTTAAACATATATTAAGTAGACAGTTATTTATTAAAGGAACATAATGCAAGTACAATGATTTGATAATATACAAACAAAAAATAATGGATACGTAAACAAATACTGATGATTAATACGCTAATCAGTTTCTTGTAAATAGCTATTCATTAGGAATGTCAATGAGTATATAAAGGAAACTAGTGCAAAGAAGATGAGAAACACCCTGTCCATAATTTGGGCCATAGCTTGCCATTCCTCAACAGATTCAGCCAGTCTCCTCTTTTTGTGCAGAATATTTTCAATATTTCCAAGAATCGATAACTGTTGTTTTACACAGTTGACAATCTCGGAAGTTGAAGATGATGATTCCACAATGGCTTCGTCAGAAATCATCTCCTCTGCATGAAGAGTATCGTTTTCGTTTTCTGTTACTTGACAGTGGTTTAAGTGGTGAAAACCGTTGTGCAAAAACATGTTTATTTTTTCATGCCTTGACGCATCCAAGGTACTCCCATTGGTGTGTTCGAATGCTTTGTTGTCATGATGTGTCACCTTCCGCTAGAAAAAAAATAGAACATTTTCCATAAGTATTTTGCGCATGCGTTACATTATTTAGTATAGAAGAGTTTTATTATTTATTATTAACTCTGAATTATTTTTTTTTGGTAGTTAGTAAATGAGAATACGTCTGCTGGAGTTTACCTCTTTCAAGTTGTTCTTTAGTTCTGTAGCATCGTTTATTCTGATCTTAAAGCATACTATAGTTGCCAGGAAACTGAACACTCGCTTCAGATACAGTGGAACCTTCTTGCCACTGCTGCCCTTAAAGTGAAGGTTCAGGACGACCACAGTCATAAGACAAGACATCGAAACCA
Source organism: Magallana nippona (assembly GCA_033439105.1). Taxonomy (NCBI): domain Eukaryota; kingdom Metazoa; phylum Mollusca; class Bivalvia; order Ostreida; family Ostreidae; genus Magallana; species Magallana nippona. Next base: position 23,611,216 of record CM065918.1, on the reverse strand, counting down.
ATAGCATTGCACACGTGAAGTACACTCCTGTTAAAATTCGAAAATGCTGCATGTAGAAAAAAATAACGAAACAGCAATTATAGTGAAATACCTGGTACATTGTAGCAAATTCCAAATGCAAGAAATGACACTCGGACGATTTTTATGACCAATTTTCATAAGATTTAAAGTATTTAGTGTCATTTATTGATATATAAGAACAATTTAGAAAATATTTTAGCTTAAGGGACAAGATAGACGCAACGTTTATTCTCGCTTATTTCATTCAATTAAGTTCATGTATAACATTCATCAGCAGCAAAATGATTATGCAATGATCGGCAACAAATGTCATTATTTTCAATACACTGTATCATCTGTTATAACTAAGTATGATTTTTACCTATATATGGGAAAGTCTCTGAGGAAGGAGGCATTGTTTCTGATACGACCATTAGAAACACAGCTAAGGACAATAAGACTGTGATTTCCAGAGAAACCTTTTCTCCGCTGTCTGGAGGCAAAATAAACCCTAAACAGGCTACGGTTGAAATCAGCATACAGGGAAACACCAAATTCATCAAATAGAACAGAGGCTTTCTTTTCATTTTTAGATAAAACGTCACATCCGGATAGGGTTCCGGACAACATTTATAGTACAGAACATTGCGCACCATAGGAACTGACATCACTTCCCATTCAACACTGTCCACAAACGCACTAAGGTCTGCGTCGTTGCTTATACCGGACATATTAAGTTCTAGACCGTTGTGTGCCCAAGATCCGAATTGCAAACGGCAGATTTGTTTATCAAAGGGGAAATAAGTCACGTCAACTTTGCACAAGCTGTAATCATAAGAAATTAAAAAGTTTTAACCATATTCTTATGAGGTGAAAATTATAATGTTGAAACTTTTTGGGAGTTGTAATGAATGCATTATTCACCTTGAAATTACGGTGGGGAAGTTGTACACGACGCTGCCGTCAGAGTAGATGGCTGGCCTGTAGTCTTTAAGTCCAAGCAACTGACTGTCAACACTTTCCGCGTACCAGTAGAAAGAAAGAGGACATTATAGTACATGTACATAATGTGTGAACGAGTACTCGATATACATGTATTTAAGGAGTTTTATTACTATATGAATTGAGGTTGTTTTCTCCAAATTAAGCTTTTGTAACTAAATTCCGTATAATTTCAATAACCGCAATTAGAGTTAAACTGAGATGTACTTTAAATCAACCAGAATTATATAACCTTTTCATTATATTGAATCAATAGGATGAGGATAATATTTACAGTTTAAATTATTGCTCTACATAGATACATTGACCCGATCAGTCTTTAAATCGATTTTTGTTTAACGCCATTGTTATAAAATTCGCAATATGGCGTCGATGGCTACAGCTTTGTTTTCTGTACAACCAAGATAAATGACCTCGTTTATCTAATCAAGACTAGACAATTTATAGACTGGAGTATGGAATTGTTCAATTCTTACTTGTCATACAGAGTTACGTCGGGTACCCAGACTTTGTTGTACGGGACCACGAAATGGCCTATGCCATATTGAGATCTATTCCATCGCATGTGGCAATCATTCCAGCGCTAGAACAGAAGATATCAGAACAACTAGTTTTGTTTCCGTGTACACAGTTTTATTTCCTTTTCATGTTTAAATTGTTTCCAACCTCGATCCTCCACACCCCACCCCACCCCACCGAAAAACCCAACCACTGGAAAAAAAAAAAACAAACAAAAACAACAAACAAATTATAACTTTACCCGTTACTGTTCATAAAAGTTTGAACAATTGCAGACATAGACTTGGTATAATTATATGTTTTAAAGTTTATTGCCAGAGACCTTAGTGCTCAAGACCTTGTTAGTGCTAAAAAGTTATGCATACTGTTCAGTAAGACTTTTCATCAAATTAAATTAATTTTTAATGAACTCAAGTATCTCTTGTAAATTATAGATTAAATGGGTGTCATTCAGTGGAAAATTGCAAAAGTTATAAAATGACATAGCCCTCCGAAGCAGAGTCCATGAGGGAAGCTAATGAAAAATTAATTATAGCCATCATTATTTGTTGGTTGTCGAACATGCTGAGCAATTCATTACTAGTTATCAATATAACTGTCGATAATACTCGTTTATCAAAACGTTATTTTGTTAACTTAGAGACATCGGTAAACAACGTTTTCGTTTGCTAATTAACCTCAAAATCTTAACCCTTTTCCACTTACAAATTCGTTCTTTACACGTGCATCTGTACTATTCAAAAACAGCTGTTTCTCCACACTAAATTTACACGAAAGGGGGGGGGGGTATATCAATAGCACAGTGTTTTGTTTGCATAATACTCTTTTTGTGCACCCTGATACTATATACACTAGTAATTAGCTATTTTTAAAGCATCATTTCAATAGGTTGGAATTGACAACGTATCAACTATCAATTGCAAAACACATCTGTCTTATTCATGACAATGGTTTGTAATCAAGATATTGTGTTTTAAGGATCATCATTTTACTGGCAACAGCTTGTATCTATAATGGAGTGTTAAGGAAGCGAGAGGACGATCACAATACGTATACCTATCAATCTTCAAACTTTGTTGTTTTTTTTAGACCCGCATTTTGCATGAATTTGTTTGTCTAACCTTTTCAATCTAAACTGTTTGCATATCTCACCAAAGCAATAAGTAAACTTCTTTATTTTTTTTCCTCTCGACTTGGAAAAACTACCGATATATTTGTTATTTTTTTTTTTATCTTGCAGAGAGAAATTAAATATTTGCTTTGCAAAAACATTAATCATATAACAATGCTATTGTTGATATATTTATCGTTACGTAAAATGAAAATAAAACATAAAACTTACCAATCTGATCCATGCATTGATTTCTATGATCTGTTTGGGCTCATTCTAAGAAGAAAGATAAATACCACGGTTTAATTTAATATGTAAATAGGCAAAGTTATGATAATTTGCTGATATTGAAATTTCGATTTTAACACAATATTGTCGTTTTAATATGATAAAGTACATTTATACCTTTGCACGAGCATGTTGTGTATTTTAACTAAATCAGTTGTTTTCCCAGATTATCAGCTCGGTATTAATTAATCACATTGTTTCACATTTGACTGATTAAATATAATACTGGTTTTATGCATTTCCATCCCTTTTGTCCAAGTGGACCATGCATTAAGAAATTTTGACAATTATCATTTTCATCAAGATTTATTCTCTATCAACCGTTCGGTACTGTGAGAAATTGTTAATGTAGCCGAGTCTAATTATTTCTACTCCAGATGTTTTGATGAATTTCTTGCATGAAGTTTTACTTCTGTATTCATTATCTTTAGATAAAAAAGATTTTAAAAAATTAATTACTTGAACAATTTGTCTCGAAAGTTATCAATTTTAACTATTGGAATATAAGAATTCGTTGGAAATTTTCACATTTGATAAAATAAAAAAATCGGATTGATTCTACCGTAGCAGTTTCTTTCTTCTTCTTCTTCTTTTAGATTTATTAAAACTATTGTAAAAAAAAAAAAAAAAAAACCCACACATTTTGGTCACTGTACAAGCGTAGTGATGGGTTGGTGGCAGGTGAAATTAATTGTTCAATTACTGTTGACATTGCGAGTTACGACGATTTTGCAGTTTTAATGCGTCAAACACTTTTATGGTCCCTTTCTTATTTAACCCCCCCCCCCCCCTCCCCAGTCCGCAATATTTAATTGTCAGTACCACAACAACGTTTTACTTCGAATTCCCATTAATGGTTATACCTTAGACAAGAATCAAACATTATACATTCTATTCCTATATATACCACTAGACCACGAGCTAACCAACAAGTGATTTTGTTTATTAGAAATGACATTTAGAATTCTCTGATATGCTCAACAAAATGCAGACTAGGAATCAATCAACAGAGATAGATTATAAATGCACATTATTAAACCATTTGAGCTACAAAAATAGATACTAGCAGCCTATTTCCCTCAGGGAACAATTTCATTATCGGAGTGACTGCTAGAATATTTGTAGATTGACTATATTTGTATTTACAAGATTTATTATCTGTCGAACAGCTATTCCGAGCTTGACGTGTATTGGAGAATCCAAGTCGCACACTGGTCGAATGTGGGTGTGATAATTCTGGAACAAGTTGTCGACAAGATCTGAAAGATTCGACGCTTCAGCAAATCCTGCAATTAAGAAAATTGATTAAGTAAATATAATCTAATTCATCATTTTTAATAACATCAAATAATTACTATGCATGCATGAATACACACCTCTCATTAATACGAGTGCATTCGTTGGATTGCCCAGATAACATATAAATTCTGCCATTTTTATCGTGTATGGTAGGGAAAGTTATGTCTATATTTGTGTAATTTGAAAATGCATGGCATTTATGCATTTAACACTTGTCAGTATGTTTGAAAACACGACACCAATGCATTATGCATAAATGAAAAAAAAAAACACTAGTACAGAATAACATGTAAGTATACTATAAAGTGCATAATATTATGTCATTGGCATAACATGAATATACAGTATTTATTTTTAACACGATACTTCAAACTCCTCATAAACTAGGAAGCAATAAAAACAATCAAATGATTTTGATTAATTACTTTTTTCTGGTCAAATTTGTTTTCAATGAAAATGGAGGAATCGTTACCAAAAAATCTGTATCAACTTTTCAGGGCATTGAATAATAGAATGTAATCGTAATCTCCACCCATACATCTTCCAATATTATATTTTATGAATAATGATTATTCATTTTGCAAATCCGTAGTAGAGAATAACTGCTTGAAACTTGTTTTGTAAAATAAAGACAGGGATGGGCAGAGAATAATGAATATAGGTTTTTTTTTATTGACTCCGATAGTTACCATTAGAGATAGTTTATACTAAGTAATCATCGCTCAAATATAATGGTTTTTACTTATAATCTTAATGCACTTGGTAAATAAAAAAAAACCTCTGACAATATTCATTTAAGATGCATGCAGAGGATTTCATTGAAGTGACGTACTTGAACGACTTTATCATTATAATAGAATTGAAAAGATGTCAATAAAATTTAGCTTCAAAACAAAATCCTTCTATGGGTGACGATGCCACGCCGGAACTGTCTTTTTGCCCCACTTCTTAAGGTTCGCCAAATGATTATAACCTCAACGTTATACAAAAAATGGAGGACATTGAATAATCATTTTTGCCATGGTAACATTTAATTGTTTAATGTTGTAATCATCTAATCGGTATGTGTATGGGAAACAATTGCATTTGTCTTGGCGTTCCTAGGTGTTGAATGAATGAAACTCAGTTTGAGGGGGTAAAAACATCCAATGTACACGGCCTTGCGTTTCACCGATATTTAAAAGATCATTTTCCCAGAGAGAGAGAGAGAGAGAGAGAGAGAGAGAGAGAGAGAGAGAGAGCATATTTGTACATTTACACTACCCATTTCGGAAAATCTTTAATTGACAATATTTACACCCACTGAGTATTTTTTCCGCTATTTCTTAAGTAAAACGATTGTGATTCATAGCTCTATAAAAACTTACAGGGCTGAAATTTACACGACCCAGTTCTTATTAGTTTCTCGATCGGAAAAAACCTTCAGCAACCTAAAAATAATCATGGACTGCACGAACAAATCTTGTTGATGCTAGACTCAAATTCTCATATTGTTCTACAGGTATATACCGTACTGATGTACATTAACAGTAATTTAGTTACTTTTACTTATTCAACACATTTAGTTCAACAATTTTTAAAAAGACGTAGATTAATAAACAATAAAATGCTTTCTTTGATGAGTCATGCGGGCTATGAAGGTAGCAATCATTGCAGAAAAAAATAACATAACGCGGGTCTATGTATTAAAAGAAAGTATTAAAAAGAAATGTATTTCAAAGAAAGTATTTCATTATTTAAGTACAAGTTAGTGGCCAATTTTTTTTTTATAGAATACTAAATTACGAACTACCAGAACGCCAAAGATCTAGAAATGACGTCGCTAGCGTGCGGCGACTATCCTTACCTCACGCTTTACAAAATATATTATCTTCAGAAATATTTATCATAATGCATCAAACTTTTGAGATCTGAATTGAAATAGGTAGATATCTTAAAGCGCGAATTTTTGTCACTTTACGCGGATTTTTCCCGATTTTATCGCATATGTGACATTACTTTTGGATCAACCCTCGTATATGTAATTACTATGTTTTTGGTATGCACTGGCTGATATCGCATTTATGTTGTCCCTGTTACTAATAGATTTGTCCTGAACACATGCTAATGAATTCTTCCTTCGGATTTTTTTCCACTTTTGATCCTAATAATATTAGACTGTTTCCGACTAAATTGCAGTTATTGGTCATAGATTCTTTACTGATAAAGTCAATTTGTTGTTGGCTTTTAACTACCGGAATAAAATGACGCAAGTAACTAATTGTTTAATTGATTATATTGCAAGCTATCTAAAGGCGTCATTGCATATGTTCAATATACTTGTTAACATTTCATTATTTAGAAGGGTTCATAAGGGTATAAATACCACTGACTGTGTAAAACTGGGGTGTTGCTAAAACGGAACTGAAAGCGGAACGGAAGATTTACATGTAGTACCAAGATAATTACTTGAAAGGTATATTAACTTGACAAGAAACCAATACCAATCAATAATTTTCAAAAGATGATAACAAATGTAAATAATAGAATCATCTATTCTTGCTTGATTTTAATCTTTATCGAGTAAATAACTTGATATCAAATTTCCGTTCCGTTCCGTTTTCAGTTTTGTTTTTTGTTCCGCGTTTTACATGTAGCAACATCCCTAATATTGGCAGTCACAATGGTACATGTATGACGGTTTCAAAGTAAATATTAATTATTTCAAACATAACAAAAATATCATTTTGATTTCTGTCTTGGTATCGGTTTAAAATGGTTTATAACAAACCGATCGAGAATACAACAAGAAATCTAAAGCAAAGTATAACACCGATAATTGACAAACTCTTTAAAAATATTTAAAACTATACCCGTTTTGGAGTGTTATTTTTGCTTCAAAATCAATGTAAAAATAATGAAGTGTTATTTTAAAGTTCCAATATTTTTGTTTTGTTGCCAGTATTTCATTCATTGAACATAACTGATTTTGTGAATCTACTTGGTAAATAAAATAGTATTTGAATGTAATACATCCACGTACAAACGGACTAGACAGGTGTCTGTACCTTTAGGATAGAGGTGTCCTATACGCAGACCTACACACTTTCTGCTCACAGAAGTATCACATTTTTTGTACACCGTGGTATGTTTATGAGACAAGCATTTCACTTTGTATGATGCTGGCATATTATAGCATAATTTGAGGATCCTACCAATGCTGTTAATAACATTTTTAATAAAAATTTCTTGTTTATGATTTCATTTTCCTGTACCAAAGAAAAAACACGACTAAATCAACAATACACATTTTTTACTTTACCTAGTCAGCCCTAAAATTAAAAAAAAAATGCCTTTGATCATAAATTTATTCAAACCATGCCATCAACCTATAAAGCATGTTGCAACGCAGGTGATTTAAAAAATTTTAATACACGGTAACCGCTCTTATAGATAAAATTATCACATTTTGATAAATAACACGTTCTTATAAAAACAAATCTTATTAAAACACCTAAATTTTTGTTTATCTTCGCTTTCTTATTTCTATTCCTAAAAATTATATCAGGTTTTGCGTGTTAAATAGTGTAGATGAGACTAATTTTCATGACGCACAGAGTAAAGTTTAATTAATAGTTTTTTGATCAGTTGCTATGAATGCATTTACCTTAATTCTCAAATCAATTCACATTGTGCACACATTTTTTTTTTAATATTTACATATCGGAAAGATAAACATTTAATTAACTTGAGTTCTAACAGATTATGCAAATATGTAGCTAGGTTTTATTGAAATAACTCTCATAGTTAAGTTCTAATCGATCTGATAATCTCGAAACATATCCTCTGTCAGTCTAGAGAATAACGTTTATAATCAATGTTTAGATTAATGAATTGGGAATACGCCCGTAGAAACACACATCTTTAGAAATCTACTGAAATTTGATAATTTTTTAAAAATACTTTAAATCTGACTAAAAATCAGAATAAAACCAATTTATTGCTTGTGGAATATATCTTGCTTTAGTCACAACGACTTAGTACTAATTATCATAATAGATTGATTAATAATGTATATGGAACGATCAGGGTTATCCCTCGTATCATTCAGTCAACCCTCCTTAAAAATGATTTCTCTCGTTTCTTAGAGATAGAAAAACTACAGGCTCAATCTCTTCATAGTATTTGTTTAAGTGTCTTTAAGTTACTGTATTTAATTTTTTTTTTCAATTCATAATGTTACTGAAAACTCCCGAATCAGTGGCTAGATTTAACAAGTCCAAACCAACATAGAACCATTTTAACAAGACCTTGGACTTTCAGTAGGATGTAACTATTTTTTTCTTGCGTCAAAACAAGTTAAAAATTACGCTGGTTTCAAGTGAAATATATACAGATTGCGTAGTCTTAGCTCAAAAGCCATACAAATCTTGTTGATTTCAAAGAGCCATTACTGAGTGGCCAACAATGAAATAGACAGGCCTACGTCATAATGCTGTTTGACACAACTACCCAAAGTCCAAGCTCCTGTTAAAATGGTTCTATGAATGACCACCTGAAACGTCATAAATTTTTAAAAGTAGGTGTATTAAGTAACAACCTTTATTTAAGTTCTAAAATTACGAAAATTATTTTATTATTAAGTGATATCTTTATTTTCAGAGAAAGAATGTAAATATAGCTACAACGTATAATTAGTAATTACAGCATGACCCAGTTGTAGCGAATTTCAACGGACGAAACGAAATACTCAGTACATGTACCACTTCGTCTAAATACCGGTAACTTCTTTACACGTTTTGAGCGCATTTGTAACAAATCATGTAAAGCAATTGTTAAAAAAGGTTTTGCTATTGCGTATGAAATTTCAATGACCGCATGTCAGTAGCCAAGAATACCATAGCAATTACATGGTTTTTTTAATGGTCATACACGGAAACCATTTTTAATGAAATGTATCATAAACAGATCGTTATATGAATAACAAAGAAATAGAAAATTAATTCTTAAAATTTCGTCACTCAGTGGAGGTGTAAAATAATATAACTATTATATGTATTTTAATAAATTCTACAGTGTTCCTTTAATGACATGATTACCCAACATCATGCTGGTGCACGTACACAGCAGCCTTACAAATAACAGTCAAAGTTACAAAATATTCTGTACAATAGTAATTAGTAAGGTCAAAACCAACCTTAAAAGGTACATTAACTTTAAATAAAATCATTTATTATCCTCAAGATTTCGTTGAAATGAATGCTGATACGTATTACATAACATATTTGTACTAAATAGAGTTATTGAAAATATATCGTACCTATCTTTTAAGATTAAATTACGTCAATCAAAAACCTGTACAATCCTGATTTATTGATAATATGAAAGAAATTCAAATGGAAAATGAAAATTCCAGAGTATTTCCTTTTCACACTATAGTAGCCATATTTATGTAAATATGATTCCCATCATGGGGGGGGGGGGGGGGGGGGGGGGGATTGTTCTGTTGGTTGAAGTTGTCAATGTCATGACATTCCTAACATTATCTATACTAACTATTTATTCAGTAAATTTACTATGTAAACAGTTGTTGTGTTTGTTAACCTTAAACTGTATTGAATTTGTTATTTCCAGCAGAGACTTGTCTAACTCCTAAAAGATAGTTCTAAATTAAAGCGTCATTTGAAAAGTAGTATAACCCCGAAGTAGATCATAACTTGTATGACATGAAAATGCTCTCTCTCTCTCTCTCTCTCTCTCTCTCTCTCTCTCTCTCTCTCTCTCTCTTCATTAGCAAACTGGCAACTTTATATTTCAAATTAAAGATCTTTCATCCATTTACATGCACTGATTTTATTCATGTTAATAAACGTTTGAAAGTATTAATTCTTTCCAAAATGGTATAAATAATAACTTACTTTTTCCGGTGAAAAATATCAAAATAACTCCATAGGTTATTAGTCGTAGAGTCTTTGAGGCCATCTCTGTTTTCTGGGTAAGACCTATCCAGTTCAACCAACAAAACAGTCGCTAATATGGTTGCAAAACAGATTTAAGAACAACAGTCGCAATTATGATCGCATGTAAATTATACCGCCAAGCCCAGCAGCAGCAGCACTTTCAATGTTTTAAAGTGAATAAAAGATGAATGGAAATTCTATGGCTCCTATAACTGTTCGAGATTAGGCGAATCGAATGATTAATTCTTGCGCATTACACGTTACAGCAAATCCAATCATGTTCACTGAAAAAAAAATTGAGCGGAGGTCTTGATCTTTTGATCGACGGCTGCATCCCAGTGATAATTGCGAGCAAAATCCAATTCACCGGGTAGTAATAACATGTGAATGTCGTAAATATAACCTCTCATGGCATAACGCCTCTAGAACATAGTCGTATCTTTGCATTTCTGTTAATGACCCCTTCTGAACGAAAGTTGTCAATTATTTATTGGTATCATCATTTATAATAAGTGTAGCCAATAGAGTAAACATGCATTAGTCGTCAATAATTAAGCTTTACAAACCACTTGGCCTGATTACTAGCTGAATAGGTCGTCGCCATGTCATTACTATTGACAATTGTGGAATATTTCAATTGATTAATTTCATAACTGTATGAAAGTACTGATATTCATTGATAAACACATGAACACCTATGTTATACATCAGTGTGATTTATGATTGTATAAAAAGACGAATAAGACAATGTTTAAAGTAATCTGAAATATGAAACCCTGAACCCTATTTGCACATGGTAAATATACCATGTACTCATTGAAAATATAGTCACCTAGTCACCGGCAACATTCGATTTTCCTATCATTTCCTGACTTTTCGGGTCTTGATCGTTACAAAGTACTTACAGGAGGATTATAAATCTAGCGCAGTATGATGCAAAACCAGTTATAACAAGATATTTTCATTTTCCAGTGTCTCTGTCTGTGATAACACTACGAATCGATTTTGTACTATACAGCCCAATAAATTCAAAAGACGTATTGTTGGGGGCGCAAGCGGGTTTGCATAATTAATATTATACTATTTAATCGTACACCTGCTGAAAATCATATAAATATAAGTAATTATAAGGAATCATTCTTTGAATATTATGAGGTGATAATTTCGGTCGGGGCGTGATCAAATCTATCATAAAGCCCTTCGGGCTTTATTGGATTTGATCACGCCCCGACCGAAATTATCCCCTCATAATGCTCAAAGAATGATTCCTTATTCCTTAAATATATGTGAGCCAATGCTCACTAGTAATACCCGCCCTCTGATGTGAATATACAAAATAAGCAAAGTGGACATTTGACAGGAAGTTGACTTCCGATTGGTACAAAAATAGATCCCATCTAATAGCGTGCCTAAACAAAATGTGGGTTAAAATTTGAATAAAAAATCTGCGATATATAGTTGCTGGGAAATCTCTTACAAAAAACTGTTGGAAAATTTAGCCTTAAAATAAACAAAGTCGTCATTTAACAGAAATTTGACTTTTGATTGGTACAAAAATAGACCCCACCATATGGCATGCCTAAACAAAGAGTGTATTAAAATTTCAAGCACCTGCAATTAATAGTTGCTGAGAAATCTTTGACGAAAATTTAATCGAAAATTTAGGTTAAAAACAAACAAAGACGTCATTTAACAGGACGTTGACGTCTGATTGGTACAAAAATGAATCACAAACTTCAATTTAAAAGTAAGAAGAAAGACTGAACCTTTGGGTAAGGAACAATTTTAACTTAATAGATTATTTTATGGCAACGAAACAGTGTAAAAGAAATCACAAAGAATGTAGTTACTGAAATGTTAATTGAATAGAATCTGAAATATCAAATGTTTTTTTTTTTTATTAAATCAAGGTAATTACAGTTGGTAAAGATGATCTTAACCGGGAGCTTTGATTGTTCATTCAATTTAAGCCCCCCCCCCCCCCCCCCCCCGCACACACACACACAAATCGCTTAAGCCCGAAAGCATATGGTGAGTTTACACTCCCCTCTCCATATATATCTTATCATTCTTTACGTAATCTAATTGTTAATGTTGTTGTTCAAATTTTTGTAAATAATCCTCTCTGATCTAGATAAGTAGCCTTCATGAATTCGCAATACACAATATGTTGCAATAAGTTCTGTGACATTTAATTTTGGCGGCATAGTTTATATGCTTTATTTTAGTGCGGCTTTGCGGAATTCGACTTTAATAGATTAAACTGCTTAAGTCGTCAAAATCATGTCAAAAAATGTTACTAACTAAATAGAGTTTGTTGTCATATATAAATTGCTAAACTTTGAAACAATTATGTATGACAATATATTTATGTGAATATATCGCGTTCTAGCGCAACAACACGAGGTGGTTATACGTTTCCGTAGATAAGCGTCCATAATTATACGGAAACTTATTGCTTCCAGTTAAAATTTAACTAAGTCGTAATAACGAGATACTAAGTCGTTATAACGTGGTAATATGTCGTCCGTACGAGGTATTAAGCCGCACGTACTATTATCTCGTTATTACTCTTTCGTATCTCGTTATAAGGAATAGGTATCTCGTTATATCGACTTTGTATCTCGTTAGTAAGACTTATTATCTTTTTATAAAGACTTAGTATCGCGTTATAAATACTTTATATCTCATTCATACGATTCAGTTATGACGTTATAACGACTAAATATCTCGTTTGCAAACTGAGTTTATGTCGTTATTACAAAAAGTATGTCGTTATTACATATACGACATATTGTCTCGTTATAACGATTAAGCATCTCGTTAAAACGACATATTATCTCGTTATTACGACTGAGGATCTCGTTTCAACGACTGAGTATCTCGTTAATTCGACTTATTTTCTCTGATCTTATAACAGCTAAGTAACACGTTATCACGAGTAATTATTTCGATATTACAATTTAGTGTCTCGTTATGACGACTAACTATCTCGTTATATAGACTTATTTTCTCGTTATAATGACTTATTTTCTCGTGTGTACGACACACTGGCTTGTTATTACCACTAAGAATCTTGTTATTACGACTGTTATCTTGTTATTATCTCGTTATAACGAATGAGTATCTAGTTAGTCGACTAAGTATCGTTAGTACGACTTAGTACTTGTTATAAAGACTCAGTATTTTGTTATAGCGACTTATTATCTCGTTCATACGATTAAGTTTATGACGCAATAACGACTTAATTCATGATGTCATAACGACTAAGTATCTCGTTCGTAGACTGAGTAATTACGACATTTTTCTCCTTATAACAAACATATTTTCTCGTTATTTCGCCCGAGTATCTCGGTATAGCGACTAAGCTTCTCGTTATTAGGACCTAGTATCTCGTTGATACGACTGGTTGTAGAGAGGACACCAATGAACCCCCTTCATATTTTTTCAGATTTTTAAATCTTCAAAATAAGTCTGTACCTGTGCAGTTCGACAGCTGTTCTGAGTGATTAAAAAGGCATTGTCCTGTTCTTGTATGCATACTTTTCAAACAAAATGACATGTGGGACTTCATATTTATTGCTTTTCTATCTTTTGGCAACACTTTTGGCCAGTTCAAGAAATGTTTACATTCTTATCCTCAAATGTACAAGATGGCCGCACATCCCCCTCGGGCAATGATGCTTACTAATGAGGCTCCCAGTGTGTCCCTTACATTTGTAGTTAAACTGGCGCTCTTGTCGGCTCCCCAGCTGAACCAAAAAAATAGCATGCGGCCAAAATTCCACCAATTACATTTTAGTATATAATAAATGTTTTCATATATATATTGTTCTCCAGTTATCTTATAATTCATTCATCGGGATACACTGTTTAATATTTCTGAAAGGTCAATCATAGGTTGGGGGAAGGATGAGTGTTAAGAGTTTTAAATTCTATTGATTTCACTGTATTCAAAAGCAAACAACATTATGACTATACATTGCACGATTTGAAATTATAAGTATTGTTATAATTTTTACCAAAATTGTTCAAAATGCTGAGAATTTTTTACACTATACAATTTGTTTTACTGTTCCCTAAGGAATAATTATTACAATTATAGTACATTCCTAAATCGCGTTGCAAATTGAAAAGCGGAATAAATCTAACAATAGCATCTATACTTATAAATTCAGACATTTTGCAAATAAATTACAAAATGCCTGCACCAGAGTAACTGCTTACACCTTTGGTATATCAACACGTGTGAGATGATGTCCGTAAGCTATAGTTGAATTTTAACTGATAAGTAAGTGAAAAAAAGAAGTTTTTTTTTCAACACTGCAACAAAAAGAATTAAGGCCACGTACATGTATATAAAATCAAACTCAGTTTAGATTTTTTACCCCTGTCCACTCCTCTAAATATCCAACAATGCAGTTAGTTTTTTTATTTTTATTTTAAAGAATAAGTTAAGAAAGCAATTTTAAACAAAATGGGACACAGTATTTACAACAATGAACAAAAAATATGGTTCAACATACATGTATTAACATTGTTATATATTAATGTTTAAAGTGTTAATTCCTGCGCTTGCGCGTGATATCATCTAGTATAGTGAATAATGAGAACCATACGAATCTCAAATTTTGAATATCGAATGAGCCTTCTGGGCATTCGTAATAAAGGTTGACTATAAGATATCCCATTTCACATTTAAAGACTTCCTTCTCATCACTTCGACTAACAATGCGTATTTCAAGCAAAGAAATTAACTGAATTATGCTGTAAAAAGCCATTTTTATTTGTTTACAAATTGTTTACGTTGCATTAGCATCACTGCGTTTTATATACAATTTGCTTGCAATTATATTAAATTGATAGACCAATGCGCTTTATACTATTAAAAATATTGTAAATATTTAAATTCGTTTTGAGTATATTTTTGATAGTCGTTCGTTTTCAAAAATCTTCTTCTCAAGGACCATTTTGGCCATAAAAGCTGAAACTTATGTTAAAGCATTCTCAGGTTGTGTAGATTCAAAGTTGTGAAAATCATGACCTCCAGAGGTAGGGGGAGGGGGCACAATGGGGGTCAAATTTTTACAAAGGAATATATAGAGTAAATCTTAAAAAATCTTCTTCTCAGAAACCAATCAGCCAGGAAAGCTGAAACTTTTGTGGAAGCATCCTCAGGTAGTGAAAATTCAAAATTGTGAAAATAATGACCCCCAGAGGTAGGGGGAGGGGGCACAATGGGGGTCAAATTTTTACAAAGGAATATATATTAAAGTAAATCTTTAAAAATCTTCTTCTCAGAAACCAATCAGCCAGGAAAGCTGAAACTTATGTGGAAGCATTCTCAGGTAGTGAAAATTCATAGTTGTGAAAATCATAACCCCCAGAGGTAGGGGGAGGGGGCACAATGGGGGTCAAATTTTTACAAAGGAATATATATATAAGTAAATCTTTAAAAATCTTCTTCTCAGAAACCGATCAGCCAGGAAAGCTGAAACTTATGTGGAAGCATTCTCAGGTAGTGAAAATTCATAGTTGTGAAAATCATGACCACCGGGGGTAGGGTGGGGGCACAATGGGGGGTCAAATTTTTACATAGGAATATATAGAGTAAATCTTTAAAAATCTTCTCAGAAACCAATCAGCTAAAACTTGTGTGGAAGCATCCTCATGTAGGGTAGATTCAAAGTTGTGAAAATCATGACCCCCCTCCCCCCAGGGGTAGGTCATTATGGGGAGGGACAAATTTTTACATAAGAATATATGGAGAAAAATCTTTAAAATCTTCTTCTAAAAAACCTCTTGCATAGAAAAGCTGTAATTTTAGTGAAAGCAACTTCAGATAGTAGAGATTCAAATTCGTTAAAATCAAAATCTTGAGGAATAGGGTGGGGAAAAGAAACATTTTAATTATTCACAAAAACTGAAAGGTTATCATATATGGTTTTACTTATATGCAATCATTTTGACATATTGCTGATTCTTTAAAAATTGTTTAGACTCTGGCCCCTGGACGATATTTGGGCCTCACAAGGGGTTCAGAGTTTGATGTAGGTGTATATCCAATATACATGTATAAACAGTTGTTTAGGATCTTTGAGAACTGCAATGCTCAACATGTGATATGACTATAAAATCATCCTGTTAGAAAAGGGACTTGATAATAACATAAGAATATCCAGGGAGAACAAATGGATTTTTATTCATACAGGATCTACATGTATTATACCACATTGTCCAGATATTTTGTATTATGACCTCATTAAGCTGATTTTATCATGCCTTCTGTTGTTCAGGTGAGCGATATGGCCCATGGGCCTCTTGTTTAACTTCATATCGTTGACAGTAGATCGGAGAGGCCTAAGTTTTCGGTTGGAGATCTTTGCCTTTGAATATCCTCAATATTAGCCATCTTAATTCTCTCCATTATTGCTGAGCGCACAAAATCCAGTCCACCGAGATTGCTTTATAACTGAAAGTTATCTCTCTTAGAATACAATATTACGTGTGGTTACTGTTTGAATGGCCGCATTTTGATAAAACAGAATTATGGAATAAGGGTTAGAAAATGGCCCATCATGGGGATAAAACACTTCAAACATTTTATCAGATTTTATTAACATCCAAATGACATTTCTCTGAGTAGGAAAATTATAAAATCTGTGGTCATTTTCTTTTATTTATTTGTATACCAATAATAGCCATAAGGTATCATTATTTTAGATACAGTCCCTAAATTATTTAATCATATTTGAAGATATACAATCATATACTTATACATGTTTATTGTGTATGGTAAACAAATTCAGTAGTTATATTAGTAAACACATTACCTGCTTTTGTACCTTATTCGAAACTGACAGAGTAAACACATTTGAACCACTAGCACACCTTATGATAGAAATCTAACCCTGCATTTATACGTTTCTATCAGTAGGTAAACAACATTAGCTTATAAAAGAGAAAACCACTGAATTTATAATTTTTTTAAAGAAGTTATATATGAGCACAGTGAGGTACATTTTTCTCCACTCACATAAGATTGACTTTGACCAAATACATTGATCAGCCGAAGGAGAAAAATGTACCTAAATACGCTCGTGTATTTTAAAGGGTTTCAAAGCTGAAAGTCTTTGGGAATTAAATGTAAACAGTGTATCTCTACCAGAAGAGAAAAATGATGTATATTTCCCATATATATATATATATATATATATATATATATATATATATATATATATATATATGAAATATTACGTACATGTAAAATAAAAACAGAAATTCCGAAATTCAATTCTTTGCCAATTTCCCGGATGCCGTATTTCACATCATCCGTTTGAATAAAGTACTTTCTTTTGATAAACACACTGGAACTTTCAACATGCTTAAATGTGTAAAATATTGTGTATGTTTTCTATTTTATTCTTCTATTGCATGAAAAGTGGATTTCCGGCGATTGAGGAGAAGCAATAGTAAATGTGGTTATAGTCGTAAAAACGTATCATCTAAAGAAATAAGTTTTGCATAACATTATGATGTACATCTACATATTTCTTGGCAATTAATAAATATTTTAAGAACTGCGCAGCTTAAACTGTAGGAAGCAATCAGCATTCTATCATTCGTTGGAAACGTTAATGCAATGTTGTTATGTTAAATCAATTCTATGTCACTATCTCATGGCTAGCGATTTTCTTTATATTATTCCGTTTGATAGACTTTGGCATGTAAAGAACCAATATACCCTTTAATTCTTGCTATTTGGTCCTGGTGCAATGGTAAAAGAGGCTACGGATTTAACTATGACATTTCAAAGCTTATCCTTGCTTATGATGAAACAATCTGAGCTACCTAAAGATATTTATGGAAATGAAAGTCACTTCTTAAATGACAATTTTGGAGAAGTGCATAAATTTTTTCATAGTGTTACCATGTTAATGATAAACTAGTAAACAGGACTTTAGGTAATAGATACTTTTTATATTGACTAAAAATCAAAAATTGTATCATTGGATTTTTACCAACTATAACGGCTGTGTTATATCAAAATTATTTTTGAAATTTTAACAATTTGCTTTTAGTAAAAGTTGAACAATTAGAGAAATTTCAATACTTGATTTTGAATTGATATGTTGCATTTCATAATATAATACTTCGATATCAAGTAGGAAGAACGAGTTACTTTACTTTTGAATATTTAGACAAATTCTGCAAACAATTATAGCTGTTGTAAAAGAGTTTTCAAAACGGAATGTTTTTACTTGAGTGTTTTTGATATATACATTTTCATAACAGTAGCACTTTTGTAATTTATAACAATGTCAAATGAATAAAAGAAAAATCATAAAAATTCCGACCAATTCTCACAATAGCAAATATAAACGTTATTGAATATTGTTTAAACAAATTTAAAAAAAACCCTCAAACACCCCTATCCCACCCCCAAATAAAACCAACAACCAAAACAAAACAAACATTAAAACTTCACAAAAACCCCAAACGTAAATAATAATAATAATAGGCTATAATAAATAAAATTTCTCCTATTGATGCTTTTGTGACACATAGCAACGATTAACAATGTTCATATGTGAAATGTTTTATTAAGAATTTGAAATAAGAAATAAAATTTCAAATGTAATCCATTGTGAGCTTAGCTTAGATAGAATAAAAATGGCATTTCAAAAATATTCAGTGGTTTCTATGATAACATGGTTTCTAACCCAATATATCTTTATTAATATGAGAAAATCTGATATATCGAAGGTTGATATTAAATGTATATATTTTTGGACAAAACATTTATTTAAGGCTTCAAAATAGATTATGTCTCCATTTCATTCATCCTTACCGCCTATTTCCATGGCAGCATAAACTCATTGCACCTAATTTTACAATGCCTACTACGTTAAATACACCCATGTGTCGTTTGTATAAAGTGCAAAAGTTTCGTGTTAAATTTTATTCGTAAAAGTTTTGCAATTATTTGCGAACTAATACTTTTATTCGCAAAATTGTTGCTTTCTATCACGAACATTTTGCGTTTATTTAAGATTTTTTCTACTAAAATATACTCAATAAGAATTCCAAATTGTTGGGTTTTTTTTAATCTGCAATATATATAAATATCTGTAACAAATTATCAAATAAATTATCATTAAAACACAACACACAGGTAGAAAAAAAGATAGATTTAATACTCATGACATATTTATTCTTTTCAAATCTTAGATATTAACATTCTGAAGTTTAAATTATTAAAAGTTTTCGCTTGATACTTAACAGGTATTGTATGGTCCAGGCAGATACGTCAGAACTCTACCAATGCCCCCTCAGATGGACTATTATATGTCTTGCATAGTGTAGATGGTGTTTTGGTGGTTAACGTCGTGCTTCTTCGGGTTGATTTGATTTAAATATATCTTATTAAACCAAAAAAAATAATCATAAGATTACATGTAGGTAACAGGAATTACCCAACTTAGCCGTTTTTTCGGCATGTTTTACCTAGTATTATTTGAAGTAGAAATTCTCAGAAACCTTTTCAGACAGTTTAAGTTATACCCTAATTAAAAGGGATTAAAAATACTCGTGCCTTAGTTTAAACAATAATTTGTTTTATTGATCCCATATGTATTTAAACGCAAAAATATGAGATAATAGATAAATCTTTGTAAAAACCATGTCGTTCCTGCACCAGAGAATGAAAGAAAATCAAATATTTGCGAAAGTAGGCCGACAACACTAAATGGCTTCTGTCTATTTAGTTAGAATACTTAATTGCTTTCAGAAGAAACCATATGTATATAGAAGTGCTCTACTCAAACACATTAAGAGCTTCTCGTTTCATAACAATTTTTGTTCTGAACATCCTTTCTGTACCCTATTGATTAATATTTTATGTATTTATTTAAAAATGAAAGTATAAAAGTGAATACGGACAGAGGTCGAAGCACAACACGAAAATGAAGGTATTAATCTTAATGTCTCTTCTTTCTCTTATTGCCGGGGAGTATGATTACGGTTACCGCGTGGATAACCAACTACTAAAATTGTTTAACGACGTTGGAGAGAGATCTTGTTGCAAAGAATGTATAGCTTACACAAATTGTCAGTCTGTAAATTACAACAAAAATAACTATTCTTGTGAGTTGAACTATCAGCACATTTCTGGTCCTGGTAAGGCTATTCACACTGAATACGTCTACATGGACAGATTCCACTGCTTCTCGCTGGCTTCTTGTAGTGACGTAAGTTAAGACGTAGTATATAATTATAATATAAATTCTTCAAACGTGAACATTGGTTTTAATGTTATATTTGCAGTTTCATTGCTTGTGTTTTGCCAAGATATATTTTTTGGAGATATAATATTTTCCTTTGATTTAATGATAAATAATATATTTGTAATTGCTTCAATTTCCATTTCTTGCAGACATTTTGCAATCTTTCTTGCAATGCCAACGAAAAATGTGTTTTGACCTCCACGAATCAACCTGCTTGTATAATAACAGGTAAATTAATAACAAATGGGGATCTCTCTCAGGGCTGGATTTTTTTTAAATTTCCTTATGCTGCAAACAATCACTACAGGTCGGCTTGTTGAGTTAAGATAAAAAGACAAATGTCACAGATTTATAGTTTTCTCTTGATAAAAATGCACACAGTTGTCATCCCTACCAAATGATAATAACGTTTTGTTCTCATGAGAAAAATATAAAACGTCAGATTCTTGTGAGGTGAACGAAATAGTAACGAAACCTAATGCAATTTGCCGAAATTAAATCAAGAATAATATATCTGGAAAACGTTATATGTTTTTGTCTTCTTTATTACTGTAGAGTGCGACCCGACTTATACAATACCGGATATTACACCAAAACATGTAGAAAGAGAAGTAAGTCTTTCGTGGTGGTTATGGTGTACAGTACCACCAACTACCAGTATACAGTTATTCACATGTGATACAGACGGAAAGTGGGTTAAACAATACAGCAGTTGCAGTAAGTAACAGCACATTATATGAAATGATTACAGTAATATAAAATTAAAAAAAAAAACAGTTTATGTCATTTTATTTCATTTTAAAGATAAAAATTTTAAAGTTTGTCGAGTTCATGTGTTGAGGGAAACGCTATTAAAAGTTTCTAGATTGTAACGAAAAATTACATTACTGCCGGCCCGTAAAAACTTTCTTTATATTTGTCTATTCATCTTTGAGTTCATCAATAAAGCATTTATCAATTAACAGTTCTCTTGTAGTTCCATTTTTGATCTGCAACTCATTAAATTTTACCCCTAAAACATTTTTAACAAATTCCCATTGGCGAATATTGTTACGTATTAATGACGAATCATAAAACTAACTACAAATAAATTACGTCACTGATAGGGAGATCCAAGACGAATGCAACACGACTTATTGAAGCATTGTTGTAAGAAGTACTGTGGGATCTCTCTAGAAATTATAAAAACAGTATTACATAAATTTGTATTAGTAATAAATAAGTTTAAAAACTTGAACAAGTTATGATAGACTGGTCTTCTGTCTAATGTTTATCAAAGGTGTGAAGAGATACATGACTGTTATTATGAGAAATTTGGTCTCTTAGTTTCCTTAAAAATAACCCAGTCTCCACATGTACGTTGTGCCACTAATTAATTTTTCTTGTGAACAATACATTAAACATGTAACTCAATCTAACTTTTAAAGAAGTTTCCATTGAATTGATTTTTTATGGTCTGTTCCATGTTCCCGTTTAAACAAGGTTTGTTGATTTCTCTAATAAATACACGTAACTTTCGACAAAGAACAGTAAGATGGATAAAATGAAAAATCCAAAATTCTTTCTTTGATATATCACCGATTTTCACCTAAAGAAATTGACACGAATGAAAACAAACTTATGGTAATTTATAAGGTAAAACTGACATCTTTGTCGACTCGGAACATAAAGGAAACATCTTGCATAATTATATTTTTCACATTATCCTTCGGTATCTTTCATGTCGTTTGCAATATAAAATGCCCATACACTTTATTTGTGGCTGCATATTGAAATTTAAAGCGATATAGGGGGCGTTTAAAAACAGAATTACCTCATACTTTTTTTTATTCCAGTGTTAATATGTATTTTGGACACAAAGGTATCTATGAATATCAAAATAATAAAAAAATGTAGTTTAAACATTAACTTGGGATATACTATAAGTATTCTTTTATCGATATAACTTAACTTCGTTTAGATATACATATATGCCCCGAAAAAGTACCACATATACATGTATATCAAGACAGAATTACAAAAACAATAAATTAAATAATGAAGAGTTAAACAGAATTTTCTGCTAAAAGGGGCCATCATTCTTGTCAGACTCTTTAATTAACCAAAAAAACTGAATTGATTCCACGTTACTATATTTCAGTATGTTGGTATGGAACATACTTGGATGGTAGTTCTTGCACAAAATGCCCAGCAGGAAAGCATTTACCACACTACAATAAGGTAGGACTTAGCTCTTGTATTGACTGTCCTGCCGGATATTACACACCAGGTCCAGGCTATGGGTGGTGCTATAAATGCCAAATCGGATCTTACCAAAGCAGCCCTGGTAGATCTTCTTGTGACCTTTGTCCAGCCGGTAGTTACAGCAATATTGAAGCAGCGACATCCTGCATTGAGTGTCCAGCAGGGCGTCACTCACCCAGTCCAGGATCCACCTCTTGCATTGACTGTCTAGAAGGACACTACACACCAGCTCCAGGTCATGGCAATTGCATCGCATGTCCAGTTGGATATCGCCAAAATCACATTGGTCAAACGAAATGTAACCCATGTCAAGTCGGGAAATATAACGATGCTGTAGGGAAGAGGAATTGTAAACATTGTAAAGAAGGGACCTATAGCGACTCAGAAGGAGCAACATCGTGCACGAAATGTCCTATATTCACTTACCAGGATGCAAATGGACAAACTTTCTGTAAACCGTGTCTCAAAGCCATTTCAGAGGGATCAACATCTTGCTAATTAATATTTATTTTATTATTTGAAATACTCTTTTTTATTGAATGTTCTTACTTTCAAAATTGGTCAACATCTGATCTACGAAATGATGACTAACCTGACCAATACTTAATTAAAATAAACAAAGAAAGAAAATATTTTATTGCCAAGCAATTCATTTTACTTGTCAAATGATATGGACGATCGGTACCAGGGAAAGAAAAATCCGAATTTGAGAGTTCATGCTATTATTTGGGTTTTTTAACCTAAAACGCTGTATGTAAATGTAATAATATTACAATAAATTGACCTAAATTAACAAAAATTCTAACACAAGACTTTATTAAAATAGAGTATTTACACAAATGCTCATTATCTTGTATAGATCTATGCAGGCTTAGTAAACTTGGGATATACAAAACATTGACTTTAATTCCGTCACTCTGCATAATCTTTTCTTATAACATCTGAACCAAAAACGTGGGGAAGAAACCTACTATGGGGAAAAGTCTACTATTTTTAGTGGTTATTTGACAAGGATTCGATTTATGAAGAAATAAGATAAATACTCAGTAGATCTAAGTATAGACAAATAAGAGCTTGTTTTGAAAATTTATACATTTACATGTACTACAGAAGTCATAATATATACACGAAGAACTAGGTTTGCACACATTCACTTATTTCTCCTCATAGTTTGGATTTCGAAGTATTGATTACTGTGATATGAAATATCTAGTGTTTTTAAACTTCATATCGTTGACAGTAGATAAAGAGGTCACAAGTTTCTGGTTGGTGATCTTTGCCTTTAAATGCCATCAATATTAATCATCTTAATTATCTCCATTATTGTCGAGCGCACAACATCCGGTCAACTGAGAAAGTTTTTACAGCTGAAAAGATAAAATGTGTTAGATATTCCAAATTTGTTCTTTACGAGTTTCCTCACTAAGAATTAGAATTGAATGTTACGTGTAGTTACAGTTAATGCACGCATTTTGATAGAACCGTATTATGCACACATTGATGTTTTAAAATTAGTGCTTCATGGGAATAAAATACTCCAATTAATTTGCCTGATTTTATGAACATTCACTAGTTACTGTCAGGTATCATTAAATTAGATACAGTCCCCTCAGATTACAATTTAAATTAATACACAATCATATACCTATACTTGTACTCTAAGTGTGGTAAAGTTTATTTTTAGAGCAATTTAGTTTTTATCAATATACATACAGTGCCTGATTTTGTACCTTATTCGAAACTGAAAGAGAAAATGTGAACCAGTTGCACTCCTTATGATAGGACTAACCCTGCAATAATAACTCTGCATTAAGGGTTTTTGCTTATTCGTTGGGATGTCATTTCGTTGACCGGTCGGTTTTCAGTTTCAGTAAGAAAGATAACTCTATCTAAATTTGTTCTCATCGAGGATGTTAAATCCCGGAGGAGGGCTACCCAACCCACGAATACCACGAAAATTGAGCCACCACGAATTCTAATGATTCCACGGTATTTTATTAAACCAGTAAACATCAAGAGATTACATGTGTGTAGCAGGAATTAAATGTACCTAACCACTTGGGGTTACCATATATTATTCTTCGAAACGTTTTCTGACAGTTTTGGTTATACTAAAATGAAAAGAGATTAAAAATACTTATGTCCCAGATTTTACAATAATTTGTTTTATTGATCCCATATGTACTTAATCGCAAAACTCTGGAAAAATAGATAAATCTTGGTATAAACCATGTTGTTCCTGCATCAGAGAATGAAAGAAAATCAAATATTTGCAAAAGTAGCCCAAGAGCACCTAATGTCTAAGAAGTTAAAATTCTTAGTTGTTTTTTGAAGAAACCATATTCATACAAAAGTTCTATATTCAAACACATTAAGAGCTCCTCGTTTCATAACGGTTTTCTTATGTACATACTTTCTGTAGCCAATCGATTCGTATTTGATCTATTTCTTATATTATAAAGGTATGAAAGTGAATACGGACAAAGTTGGAACACACGATGAAAATGGAGGTATTTATCTTACTATCTCTTCTGTCTCTTTTTGCCGCGGAATATGATTACGGTAACCGCGTGGATAACCAGCTACTTAAATTATTTAACGACACTGGAGAGAGATCATGTTGCAAAGAATGTATAGCTTACACAAATTGTCAGTCTGTGAATTACAACAAAAAGAACTATTCTTGTGAGTTGAACTATCAGCACATTTCTGGTTCTGGTAGGGCCATTCACGCTGAATACATCTACATGGACAGATTTCACTGCTTCGAGTTAGCTTCTTGTAGTGAGGTAAGTTAAAACATAATACGTATATCGTTATAAAATTACTTTTCAAACGTACACATTAATTTTGACTTTAAATTTTTGCAGTTTCATTGCTTGTTTTAATGCCAAGATGTATTTTGGTGAGATATATTCCTGTGATTGAATTTTAAATACTAGTAATGGTTTTTATTTCCTCTTTTCAGAGAATTTGCAATCTTTCTTGCAATGCCAACGAAAAATGTGTTATGACTTCTACGAATCAACCTGCTTGTATAACTTCAGGTAAACCAATACCATTTGGGAGAACTTAGCATAGTTAAGAATTTTTGATTTAGTTAAGATAAAAAAAGAATATTTTGGAAAAATAGGTTATCAAATTATTACATTTATACGAACATTGAGTCACACAATGTAAAAAAAAAAGCATTTCATTGTCAAAAGTTACATGCACAAATGAACAACAGGCACCTGGTGTTATATTTTGTTCTTATGATGAAAACGCATACAATTATAATCCCTACCAAATGATAATAACATTCTGTTATTATTAGAAAGATATGTAAAGACAGAATCCTGTAAGGTAAACGAAACAGTAACGCCACCCAGTGCGATTTGCCGAAATGAAAATAAACAATAATATATCTGAAAACTGTTTTTTATTACTTTAGAGTGCGACCCGACTTATACAATACCGGATATTAAACCAAGACACGTCAGAAGAGAAGTAGGTCTTTCGAATTGGTTATGGTGTACAGTACCACCAAATGACAGTGTACAGCTATTCACATGTAATACAGACGGAAAATGGATGAAAACTTTGAGGAGTTGCAGTAAGTAACAACGTTCTTCTGAAATGATTACAGTAATATTAGCTGTATATACGCTTTTTACGTCACCGTATAGAGTATACCACCCTAAGAGATTCTGAGTTTGTAAAGAGAGATTACATCATTGTCATCACGTACAAAACTTTCTTTATATCATCCATTTATCTTTGAGTGTGTCAATAAGGCATTTATCAATGAACAATTATGCATTCTAATTCCATCCTTCAGTTTCAGCCCGTTAAAGTTTTCTTCTTTTAAACTTCATCGACGAATATTATACAAATATGGACTTCATTAGAGGTCGATATGTGGTTATATGGGCCGAATACACAGAAAGTGATATCGACCGATCTTGCATTGCAGATAACACTTTTTGTGTTTGAGGTCGATATCACTAGACATGGGTCCATATAACCACATATTGACCGTACAATAAATTCCACAATTATAGTAATATTATATAATCACTTGTAGCACAGTTATGGCTGTTATGAAATTCATTTAAAGACAAAAAGTTAGGGAATTCTACATTATGACGTCAAAATAATAGACAATCCTTTAAAATACTATAAAAACGTATCAATTAGCAATTTAAGCTTTCCTTATTTGATCACTACAGGCATATTACATTATTTACAGCACTGTCATCAATTTAAAAAAAAATCCTACACACAATAAAAGTAAATGGCCGATCTCGCTGCATAGCTTACTTACTGTATGACGTCATCTGCCTCTTGATGACGCACTAAGTGAAATGATAGAAGACTTTCAACAACAGTTTGAAACAACGAAAATTGGAGATCACTACATATAGATAAACGAATTATGATTAGAGAATATTTCGCATAATATTATTTTTATATTCTGTATTTAATAAATCCCATCGGTAACTTGTCTTTAAAATTATATCTATTTTCGTGATACTGCTAAGTCGTGCGATATCATTATCCGCGGACTCGCTTTCGCGTCGATATCGAAAAAGGACGAAAATGTCATGTGATTTACTTTCAGCCAATGAAAATGACGAAAATTATCGTCTTATATAATTTGTACTTTATTACACTAACTACTTATAAATTACACCATTATAATAGGGAGATCCCAAGCAAACACAATTATACGACTTACTGAACAAATGATATAACTAGTACTCTGAAATCTCTCTAGCAATTATTAAACAGTATTAAAATTGTATTAGTGATAAACTAGTTACATAGAGCAGATATTAGATGTGACAAATTGTTTCATTTTTTATTTTACGTGAATTTATATGTTGTAAGTAGAATGTAGAAAAGCATGTTTTTTTTTGTCTGTTTGGTTTTTGTTTTGGGGTTTTTTGTTTTTTGGTTTGTTTAGTTTTGTTTAGTTTTGTTTTGTTTTGCATAAAAATGACTTTATGAAAAAATACAGATTATACCTTTTCAATGTTCATCATGTAATAATAATAATATACTTGTACATTATTTACTAGTAAACCATACAAAATAATTGTTAAATCGTCACTATTCTCAGTTCTTTGCACTACTACCTCATTTCGTTACTTATTATATTGTCAATTTCCATTCGATCCACTGTCCTTAATTTATGTTGTGTATACATTAAAGTCTATTGTTTTACTGTAAATACCTTATATTTCGCGTGTGCTTAATTTCGCAATCCCACTGTTTTGTATCAAATCGCGAGAATATAAAAACGCAAATACAAAACTTTTCTCCTTATTTTGTAAAGTTTCGAACTCTCAGGAAACAATGGCGAGATTTTAAAATCTTCGAAGGGTGCCTCTCGCGATTTTACGCGGATATTGATTCTCCGCATTTAATTAGGAATCTACAGTATATCCTTGTATTGGGAGAGGGCGATATAAGTTTTTGAACTTTCCCAATCCCAATTGTATTTATGTACAATAAAGATATGTTGAAATCAAATCAAATCATTATATTGGTTCTAAATTACTTCCAGTGTTTTCATAGATGGGTCTTCTATCTGATGTTCATCAAGGGTGTGAAAGAGATGGAGATTCGTGACTATTTTAATGAAGAAAAAAATGGTAGCATGATCTCGTTAAAAGAAATCCAGTTTGTACATGTAATTTGTGCCATCGATCAAGGAAAAAAAATGTGAATAACACATATTAGAAACTCCTTAACATTAAATATATAACCAAATCTCACTAAATTGTTGCTGATTTACCTAATAAATACACATAACTTTCGTCAAAGAACAGTTTGATATATAAACGGAAAATGATCCATAATTCATATTTTGTTATATCTCCTCTTCTCACCTGAAGAAATTGAAATGAATGAAAACAAATTTTTTTACGGTAATTAATAACGGTAAAATCTAACATCTCTATCGACTAGGACGATTTGGATGACATGTGGTGATAACGAACAGTGTTCAAAATCAAAAGTCCAAAGGAAAATTACAAAACAGGAGCAGAGCAAACACGAACCTCTTAAGAAAAAGAATACAGACAAGATCAGGTGCCATTGTCGTAATCGGGATACATCTCGTACATTATTTTTTACATAACCAGTCGGTAACTTTAATGTCGTCTGCATTGCAAAATGCCTTTAGACTTTATTTTTGGCTGCACATTGAAACTTTAAGAGATCGTGCGTTATAAAGGACGTTTAAAAGACACACAAAACAATCCTTAATTTTAGACTACAATTTCCCATGATAGTGTATTTCCTTTTATTTGCATTTAAGCCTGGTAATGCCCAAAAATCAGGGTGCATTACCAGGCTATATTTTTTGTTAGAATATTTTAAATTTTCCTTATAATAGCGTGCAAAATACAATTGAATACTTATTAACAAAGACATAGTGAATATTTTCAATTATAACTATATAAATAGAAACATATTATGTAACATGAAAATATAATTGTGGGATTATGTAGTTCATATTGCAGGGATAGGTAAAACTTAGAAAATAATGAAATAGGTCACATCTGACCTTAAAGGGAGTTGGACACGATTTGAGAATAATTTTTTTATTTATTATTTTAATGAATAAATGGTTTACTTGTGCATTTTGAATGATTGACCAAAATTTGAATGTTATATGTCAAGTGTCAAGCGAGATACAGACATAAGAATTCATTGTTATGTAAACAAGCTCGAGTCTTTGTTTACAAATAATGTAAAGTATAGAAATTACCGGTTCCATTTATTTGACAAAATGACTCGTGGCAAACAAGATAAACTGATTCAATGTGTTTATAAATTAATATTATCAACAAAAGAAAGCACCTTTTCATTGACACTTATACCAATTTTAATACAACACATATTTAAACAATAACAAGACTCGAGCCTTATTTACAAAACAAAGAATTTGAAACTCTGTATCTTGCTTGTAAATCGATATTTGACATTAAAATTTTGAGGAAGCATTAATAATATCCATATTAACCATTCTAGACATTAAAAATAGAAAAATAAATTTCAAAAATTTTGAGCTCAAATCGTGTCCAGGTCCTTTTAAGACAGAATGCTCTGACAGTTATTTTCATTCCAGAGTAATTATGTAGTTTGTTTCTATGGTTTCTATGAATATCAAAATATTAAGAAACATGTAGTTTTAACGTTAACTTGAGAAAGACTATAATTATTCTTTTATTACAGTCCATTCCACACTTCGCAAAAGTTGTTTCCCTTTCCGTGGTCAACCGAAAGGTCAAAAGGGAAAACCTCAACTTCCTTCTTCTATATGCAACCAGATATTTAGGCGTCCTGTGATGAAATTACTTTGAGTTTAACTTATTTATTTAATGCGTGGGTTGCCCCATCGCGGTGCAACAAAAATCCCAAACGAAAACGGATTTTTAATATCAAATGACAAAGTTACAAACTTCTAAACTACAAAGGCTACTGTGAGAAATCTATAGGTCTTCTTCAAATATGGCGGTCAAGGGACATAACTTTTGTTTACTTTGGATTGATCTATTAATCTGAACTTATTTTTTTTTTAATTTAAATAACTTCCCCGAAAAAGTTCAAAAGATATATTTAATGTAATTACCAAAAAATAATACTAAAAAATACACACAAAATTGTCCGCTAAAACTAGTTGCTTATCATTTTTTAGAGTGTTTAATTACCCCCAAAAATGAATTGGTTCCATGTTTCTATATTTCAGTATGTTGGTTTGGAACATACTTGGATGGTAATATTTGCAAAAAATGCCCAGCAGGACAGCATTTACCAGACTACAACAAGACAGGATCTAGCTCTTGCATCGACTGTCCTGTCGGATATTATACACCAAATCCTGGCCATCGCTGGTGCAGCGCATGTCCAATCGGATCGTACCAAAGCAGCCCTGGAAAATCTCTTTGTGACATTTGTCCAGCCGGTACTTACAGCGATGTTGAAGCAGCGACATCCTGCATTGACTGTCCAGAAGGACACTTCCAACCAAATCCAGGTCATGGCAATTGCA
This sequence comes from Magallana nippona, assembly GCA_033439105.1. Taxonomy (NCBI): domain Eukaryota; kingdom Metazoa; phylum Mollusca; class Bivalvia; order Ostreida; family Ostreidae; genus Magallana; species Magallana nippona. The sequence continues at coordinate 23,580,484 of CM065918.1, read as the reverse complement.
TCGCATGTCCAATCGGATCTTACCAAAGCAGCCCTGGTAAATCTCTTTGTGATATTTGTCCAGCCGGTAGTTACAGCGATGTTGAAGCAGCGACATCATGCATTGACTGTCCAGAAGGACACTTCCAACCAAATCCAGGTCATGGCAATTGCATCGCATGTCCAATCGGATTTTGCCAGAATAGCATTGGCCAAACGCAATGTGACCCATGTTAAGCCGGGAAATATAACAATGCTGTAGGGAAGAAGAATTGTAAACATTGTTAAGAAGGGACCTACAGTGACTCAAAGGGAGCAACATCCTGCAAGATTTGTCCTATATTAACTTACCAAGATCACAATGAACAGACTTCATGTAAACTGGTTTTCTTAGCCTTTTCAGTGGGTTTTACTCTTTGTTAATTAATATTTGTTTCATCATTTGATATTCTATTCTATTGAACATTTTTAATCTTAAAATTTGTCAGTATCTGATTTACAGAAATGATGAATATCCTGGTCGATGCATTTAGTACAAATGTAACTTTAAACACAAACCAATTCACTGTCAAGCGATTAATTATTCGGTCTTCACACCAGGGAAATAAAAATCTAAGTTTTAGAGTAGAGTGTACCAAAATTGTGAGACCAAAATTTTTTTTATAGAATTAAAGTATTTTGACATATGTCTATCTTGTACATGTTTTTAATTTTATGTGCATTTTCTTTCAATTCACAAGTGCATGCTTTATTCTGCATTTTTCATGACCTTTTTGATCTTGTTCAAATAATCTATTTCGTATTTATGAGATTGCCAATGTTTTTATGTGAAATTAATTATAAAGAATGTGAAGTAAGAATTTAAATTTCAAATGTAACCAAGTTAGGCTTAAATAGAATAATAAATGACATTTTGAGAGTTTTCAGCGGTTTTTATGATAACATGGTTTGTAAGCAAATGTCTTGATAAATATTTAAAATATGTGATATATCAAATGTTGATATCATATGTATATATTTGGTCTAAACATTTATAGTAGGCTTCAAAATAGACAATGACTGCATTTTATTCATCCTTAGCGCCTGTTATATGTACCATGGCAGAAGAGACACATTGCACATAGTTTTACAGCGCTTACTGCGTTAAATACAAATATTTTTCGTGTGTAAAGTGCAAAAGTTTGGCGTTAAATTTTATTTGTACGTGAAAGTTTTGCGTTTATTTGCGAACGATATGCATTTATTCGAAAATCGTTGTGTTTTATCACGAATATTTTGCGTTTATTTACGATTTTAGCTACAAAAATGTACTTAGTGGGCTTTCGTTGCATTCAAAATTGTTTTGTTTTTTTTAAACAGATTAATGCTTAAATATCTGTAACATATTGTCAAACAAATCATCATTTACACACAAAATACAAGAAGAAAAAAATAAATTCTGCGCTTATGACATTTATTTTATAATTTCTGAAATATTGACATTCTGAAGTTTAATTTATTAAAAGTTTGTGAGTGATATATATCATGGTTTTTGTGGTCCAGGCAGATACGTCAGATAACCTATACTGGCGCCTCCTCAGATAGACTCTTATTTACCTTGCATAGTTTGGAAGTGTTTTATGGCTAACCGTCACGGTTTCTCCGTAGTTTGATTTGAACATATTTTATTGAATCAGTAAACATCAAATGATTATATATAGGTAGCAGAAATTATATTTACCTAAGCCTTATCTCTACATTTCATCCTCTTGGGTTACCATATAATATTCACCGAAACGTTTCTGACAGTTTTGGTTATAGCAAAATTAAAAGAGATTAAAATACTCTTGCCCCTGATGAAACAATAACGTTTAATTGATTCCAATAAATATTTTAATAGCAAAACATTCAGAAAATAGATAAATCTTGGTATAAAACATGTCATTCCTGCATCAGAGAATGATAAAAAATCAAATATTTGCAAAAGTAGCCCAAGAACACCTAATGGCTTCTGTCTAAGAAGTTAAAATTCTTAGTTGTTTTTAGAAGAAACCCTTACTTATACAGAAGTTCTATATTCAAACACATTAGGAGCTTCTCGTTTCATAACGTTTGAAGCACACGATGAAAATGGGGCTATTTATCTTACTGTCTTTTCTGTCTCTTATTGCCGGGGAGTATGATTACAATTATCGTGTGGATAACCAACTACTAAAATTATTTAACGATACTGGAGAGAGATCATGTTGCAAAGAGTGTATAGCTTACACAAATTGTCAGTCTGTGAATTACAACAAGCATAACTATTCTTGTGAGTTGAACTATCAGCACATTTCTGGTCCTGGTAAGGCCGTTCACGCTGAATACATTTACATCGACAGATCTTACTGCTTCGAGTTAATTTCTTGTAGTGAGGTAAGTTAAGACCTAGTATATTGTTATAATATAACATTTTTTTCAAACGTGCACATTGATTTTAATTTCATATTTGTAGTTTCAGTGCTTGTTTTTTGACAAGATGTATTTTTGTGAGATATTTTCCTTTGATGGAATTTAAAATACTCTTTTGGTAATGGTTTTTATTTCCATTTTGCAGAATTTTTGCAATCTTTCTTGCAATGCCAACGAAAAATGTGTTTTGACCTCCACGAATCAACCTGTTTGTATAATTTCAGGTAAATTGATAAACGTTTGGGGGAACTTTATCAGAGTTCAGAATTTCTATTGTATTTCATTAAATATCCCTATGTAGCAAAAAGTTACTTTATCTCTGCTTGTTGAGTTAAGATAAAAAATACAATATTTTGGAAAAATATGTTATAAAATTATTAAATTCATACGAATATTTAGTCACACAAAGTTAAAAAGTATTGCATTGTCCAATGTTACATGCACAAATGAACTACAGGCACCTGGTGTTATATATTGTTCTTATGATGAAAACACATATAATCATAATCCCTACCAAATGATAATTATTATTACATTCTGTTATTATGTTATGAGAATAATATATAACGTTAGAATCATGTGATGTGAACAAAATGTTAACGCCACCCATTGGGATTTGCCGAAATGTAATTCATCAATAATATATCGAAAACTGTTTTAAGGGATTTTTTTATTACTTTAGAGTGCGGTCCGACTTCTGCAATACCGGATATTAAACCAGTACATGTCAGAAGAGAAGTAGGTCTTTCGCATTGGTTATGGTGTACAGTACCACCAAATGACAGTATACAGCTATTGACATGTGATATAGATGGAAAATGGGTTAAACATTTCAGTAGTTGCAGTAAGTAACACACAGCGTTCTAAATGAAATTATAGTAATAATTAGCTGTAAACACGTTTTTTACGTCACAGTATGGAGGTGTTTCATACCACCCTAAGAGATTCTGAGCTTTTAAAAAAAAGTTATTTCATTGTCGTCCCGTACAAAACTTTCTTTATATTCTTCCATTTATCTTTAAGTTTGTCAATAAGGCATTTATCAATCGACAGTTATCCATTCCAGTTCCATCTTTGATCTGCAGCTCGTTAATTTTTTCTTCTTAAAAACAACTTAGTTGACGAATATTGTCATTTATCAAACTAACTACAAATTCACTACATCACTATATACAATAGGGAGATCCCAAACAAACACAATTATGCGACTTAATGAACCAATGATATAAAAGGTACACACGGATCTCTCTGGAAATTAACAAAACAGTATTACAATAAATTACATCAAATTGTATCAGTGATAAACTAGTTACATAATGCAGAAATCAGATGTGGCGAATTGTTTCATTTTCTTTTTGTTTAACGTAAATTTATATATTGCAAGTAGAATATAGAAAAGCACGTTTTGTTTGTTTGTTTGTTTGTTTGTTTTTGGAGTTTTTGTTTTGTGTTTTGTTTAAGATTTGTTTTAGATTTTAATTTTTTCTCTATATTTGCATTTAAATCTGTTAATAATTATGAAAAATACAGATTATACCTTTTCAACGTTTATCATGTTATTAATATCATATGTACATTATTTACTAGTACACCATACGAAAGAATTGATAAATCTTCAACATTCTCAGTTCTTTGCACTACCTCATTTCGAAGCTTATTATATCGTAAATTTCCATTTGATACACTGACCTTTATTTAAGCTGTGTATACATCAAATTCTGTTTTAGTATATCCTTGTAATCGCAGAAGGCGATCTGAGTTTTGGAACTTGCCCAATCCAATTTGTATTTATGTACAATAAAGATATGTTGAAATGAAATCAAATCATTATGTTGGTTCTAAGTTACTTCTGGTGTTATCATAGATTGGTCTTCTATCTGATGTTCATCAATGGTGTGAAACAAACGGATAATCTTGACTATTTTTATGAAAAAAAATTGGCCTCGTCGTCTCGTTAAAAAAAATCCAAATTGTGCAATCGATCAAGGAAAATAAAAAAAAAAACAACTTATTGTGAATAATAATACATATTAGTAATTATCCTTCATTGAGCCTCCAGGCTTTAATCAGGTTTAAATGGAATATCGTGTCGCACTAAGACCCGTGTACCTTGTTTTGAAGTTTAAAAATTAAAAAAAAGTATTGACACCTGAGTGATTCTCACACCTCACTATATATACCGATTGCTGACCAGTGTCCGAGTCGTTCGTGTTAAAGGCCCTGTGTACATACGTCGGTACGTCGTACCCTCGTAGCCTTTCAGCTAATTAAAAAAAAAATGACCCTCATCCATCGCATATGTAAAAGATGCTTGGATAAAGGTTCCATTCCTTAACATTAAATATATAACCCAATCTAACTATTATTTTTTGATTTACCTAATAAATACACATAACTTTCGTCAAAGAACATTTAAATAGATAATTGGAAAATGATCCATAATTCATTTTTTAATATTTCTCCTCTTCTCACCCGAGAAATCGACACGAATGAAAACAAATTTTTACGGTAATTTATGACGGTAAAATCTAATATCTTTATCGACTTGGACGTTATGGATATATCTCGTACATTTTTTTTTACACAGCCAATACAAAAGGCATTTAGACTTTTTATTTTGGGCTGCACATTGAAACTTAAAGCTGTCACGAAATAGAAAAAGTGTTTTAAGGACACACAAAACAAACTTAAGTTTTAGATTTTAATTTTTTTCTTTTTATTTGCATTTAAATCTGTTAATGCCCAAAATCAGAGTGCATTACCAGACAATATTTTTAGTTTGAATATTTTAAATGTTCCTAATAATAGCATGCAAAATGCAATGGAATACTAATTAACATAGACATAGTATATATTTTTAATTATAACGATATATCCAAATAGAAACATATCATATAACATGTAAATATAATTAAGGAATTACGTAGTTAACATTGCAGGGATATGAAAACGTAGAAAACAGTGGAAGATTTCTTTATGCAACCAAATATTTGGGCGTCCTGTGATGAAATCGCTTTGAATTAAATTAATCCTTTAAACTGTGGGTTGCACCATCCTAGGCAAGCAAAACACACAACTGAAACGGATTTTTATTGTCAAATGACAAAGTTACAAACCTCTAAACTGCAAAGGATACTGTGAGAAATATATGGGTTTTCCCAAAAGATGGCGGTCAATGGAAATACGTTTTGTAAAGTACGGATTGATATAGTGTAACAGAACTTCTTTTTTTAAAATTTACATAAATGTCCCAAGAGTAATTCAGATATATTAAACAAAATTGCCACGAAATTATAATTACCCCACACAATTTTCCACTAAAACTAGTTGTTAATGATTTTTAGGATGTTTGATTACTTAATAAATGAATTAGTTCCATGTTTCTATATTTCAGTATGTTGGTATGGAACATACTTGGATGGTAATATTTGCAAAAAATGTCCAGCAGGACAGCACTTACCAAACTACAACCAGACAGGACGTAGCTCTTGCATCGACTGTCCTACCGGATATTATACACCAGATCCAGGCCATGGCTGGTGCAGTGCATGTCCAATCGGATCTTGCCAGAATAGCATTGGAAAATCTTCTTGTGATATTTGTTCAGCCGGAAGTTACAGCGATATTAAAGCAGCGACATCCTGCATTGACTGTCCAGAAGGACACTTCCAACCAGATCAAGGTCTTGGCAATTGTAGTGCATGTCCAGTCGGATCTTACCAAAGCAACCCTGGAAAATCTGCTTGTGACATTTGTCCAGCCGGTAGTTACAGCGATGTTGAAGCAGCGACATCCTGCATTGACTGTCCAACAGGACACTTCCAACCAGATCCAGGTCATAGCAATTGTAGTGCATGTCCAATCGGATCTTACCAAAGCAGCCCTGGAAAATCTTCTTGTGATATTTGTCCAGCCGGTAGTTACATGTACAGCGATGTTGAAGCAGCGACATCCTGCATTGACTGTCCAACAGGACACTTCCAACCAAAACCAGGTCATGGCAATTGCAGTGCATGTCCAATCGGATCTTGCCAGAATAGCATTGGAAAATCTTCTTGTGATATTTGTCCAGCCGGAAGTTACAGCGATATTGAAGCAGCGACATCCTGCATTGACTGTCCAGAAGGACACTTCCAACCAGATCCAGGTCTTGGCAATTGTACTGCATGTCCAGTCGGATCTTACCAAAGCAGCCCTGGAAAATCTGCTTGTGACATTTGTCCAGCCGGTAGTTACAGCGATGTTGAAGCAGCGACATCCTGCATTGACTGTCCAACAGGACACTTCCAACCAGATCCAGGTCATAGCAATTGTTGTGCATGTCCAAACGGATCTTGCCAGAAAAGCATTGGCCAAACGAAATGTGATCCATGTTAAGGTGGAATCCAAGGAACCCATGTGAATGTAAAATCATCACAAAATGGCTGACCTCTGATCAAAACGACATCTCGTTTTATTAAAAAGATTTTATCGACGTCAACATGTAACTTACTCAATAGCCGAGTGGATAAAGTGTCGGGCTTGTGATCCGGACATTCCAAGCTCGAATCCCGCTGGGGTTTTTATTGTTACTTACTGAATTAATTTTTTTAGATATTCATTTATTATCCCCAAACTGCAAATTTTTCGCTTATTTGAAATATGTGCAGTTTATTTATCATTATATCTTTCAGTATCAAATACTTTATTGTTAATTTGAATGACTTTTTCCCGATGTGTTATTCCACCTTAATTCGGGAAATATAACGTTGAAGTAGGAATGAAGAATTGTAGGCATCGTAAAGAAGGGAACTACAGCGACTCAAAGGGAGCAACATCCTGCAAGAATTGTTCTTTATAAACTTACCAAGGTCAAAATGGACAGACTTCATGTAAACTGTATCTCTTAGCCTTTTCAGTCGGCTTTACATCTTGTTAATTAATATTTGTTTCATTAAATGATACTCTCGTCTATTGAATATTCTAAATCTTAAAATTGGTCAGCATCTGATTAAAAGAAATGATGAATATCCTGGTAGATACATTTATTACGAAAAGACTATTGCTTTATAATAAAAGCAAAACACATATACGCCAAATATAGGATTAATTAGAATTAATAATTGTTTTAAATATTGAACATGAGCATTTTAAGAGGAAAAAGGTTTAGCATCTATGTGCTCTACTTTTGCCAAAAAAATAGAGCACTAATCACATTGATGGCAGAAATGCCATGACGTTTTTAAGATAACAATATTTTGATTGAGTAAACAAGTGTTTGTGGTAAAATAGCACAAAAGGTTTATATAAGTGCAGACCGACCTGGAAATAACAGTATCCGACCGCAAATGCTTTACTGTCAAACTTGTGCCAAATGGATTTCTTAGAAATCCTGTCGCCAATGCAACTAAGCGGCCTCATTTTGCAATTAAACGTAGAAAATTACGCTTCCATAACACGTTATATGTCAACTCTACAACAATTTTCAAACTAGCCTCCAAATCGGAGAAAATTGCAAAGCTGCCTCCTTACCGGAGACCTGCCATATCGGCCAAAAGAAAATTCAAACTTGCCTTCAAATAGAGACCTGCCAAATCGGCAAAATTTAAAATTACCTCCAAATCGGAGACCTGCCGAATCGGCAAAAATTAAATTGCCTCCAAATCGCGACGTGCCAAATCGGCCAAAACAATGAAATTGCCTCCAAATCGGAGACCAGCCAAATTGGCAAAAATAAAGTTTCAATTTCCTTTAAATTAGATACTTGCTAATTCAGCATATCCCAACATGATGAAAAATTACGAACTCATTTACTATGTGACTAACGAACTCGGCTACGTTTATTCGCTTGACTCCAAATCAACGACCTGCCACTTTATATTCAAACGATTACTATATCAAAAATCGCTATACCTTTGGTGTCATCTATTTTTCTCACTTCCACACATATCCTTCTATCTGAAAACTGATATAAATTAGCACGCTGAATCGTAATCTATCCCATGAATAAACATTTTTCACTCGCGACTACGAAATTTTGAAACGTTCCGAGTAAACGCTACGGAAGTTAGTTGCACAGCGACATCTACGTTAAGAACGATAACTCCCCGGGTTCCTAATGTCATTGACTTAACGACCCTTAAGGTACATTTCATAAACTTTTGCAGACCTGAAAATGAAATATCTGCCATGTCATTTCCCCCACAATGAATGACTAAAAGTTTTGGCACTGGGTACTTAACTTGCAATTCTTGGATTGTCGACAAGAGGTTACACGAGCGCAGGCCTGAAAAACCTTTCCAAATGATACTCATATCTGTTCCTAAGTTTGTATTAAATTCAGGATCTTGGGAGATATGTTCTCTGGCCCTCTTTACTATGGAAGACCCAACAATCCAATTGTATTCTGAAACTTAAATGAACAATGTAAATGTGGTAACCCTTTGTCACATTTTGCTGTCCTAATTAAACTAATTCTGGTCTAAGATAATGTCTGCATGCATTAGATTGCCACCTTCCCCTATTCTGTATTTGACTTTCAGACTGCCAAATGCAAATGAGTTGCATCACCTATTCTAAAGGAATAGGATTTGAATGTTTTTGTATCTACCTGTAGGCACTTTTGTAAAATGCTAGAAATTGAAATGATGTTAAGGGTTTGACATTAATATGACAAAAAAGTGGGCCTAAATGGCTTGACCTACACTGCAAGTAAGGGTTAAAAACTGAAAGCATACATTTGATTCTGGAGATTTTGTGATGGTGATAGTTGTACCATTGCTAAACAGATCAGTCGTGGCGTATCTTAAAAACAAGTAAATTCTATCTGAATCAATGTATGTATCTGATAACTGCAGTATTTTCTTAACAGAACTGGGTCGAGTCAGTGTTATCTCACCAACTCTGAACATACCAAAAATACTAGGGAAAAATCAGCACCAAAACAAATGACTTTCATACAACGATTTTATAAATTAGGTAGAACACTCAATATTTTACCCAACATTGAGTGTGTAAAGGGACCTCTGATATTTTGCGTAGGATTTTTCCGTCTAAAACCTGTCAACATTTTTTGAAAAATAAAGGCCTTAACTGGTTTATGATACCCATGGAACTGCCAGAAGAAACTCAGGCCTGCCAAATATGACTTGGCTGTAGAATAACTTGAATTGTTTGCAAAAAGATAGGCCAAAAGATTGATTAACTGATCAATTGTAGATGGCCAACTGTGTTGCAAACTAAATTGTGCCCGACAAAAACTGAAAAGCTTGAACTGCTTTTTCATAGGCATTTGTGGTATTAGTTGATAAGCTTGATTGCAGTAACTTTTCGACATGGTCGACAAAAGTTGGTAAAATTTGGTAGGAACCTGACAAGGATAACGGTCCGCCCAAATCGCAAGGTCTCGAGAAACTTCTTCCACTGAAAACGTGAAATGGAGTCAGCAATTTGATTTTTTGAACCAGGTACATGTTCGGCTCTATCCTGAATGTTAAACTGTAAGCAAATCAAAAAAGATATCTTACTAGTAACATCACTTTTTCATTCTTTGATGTCTTATTGTTGAGAGCATGAACTAGTGCTAAATTATCAATGTGCAATAACAACTTTTGACTCTCTAATGCTTCAGCCCAAATTTGTATACCTAAAGCAACTGGGACAAGTTCTAACAATGTAATATCAGTGACGAATGATTTCTGCCAACTCTCAGGCCATTCGTGAAATACCCACGATGTCTTAAATATTATGCCACAGCCATGAAATGCTGAACTATCAGAATAAAAATGTAAACGTTGATCTGATTGTAAGTTCAATGAAGGAAATGTAGTAGCGTTAAATTCTTTCAAGAAAGTTAGCCCATCTGCAAGTCATATTGAATTCCACTAAACCTAACGAGATGATGGGGCTTAGATGCACCACACATACAAATACATGAAAAAGCCCTTCCAGCTGGCAATGCCTTGGTGATAAATGTTAGTAAACCAGCCAGAGACTGGAGTTGCTTAAGTGTAATTTTTTTTTGTCTTGTACTTTCATAATATGTTCTTGAAGTTCTACAACCTTGCCAGTAGGAACAAAAATTGATTGGTTAACTGTATCTCTGCCTTGTCCCAAAATAACTAAGACATGTCCATGGCCCCTCTTGTTTTTTCTTCTGATAATGGAACACCCAACAATTGATATAAGTCTTGAAATTGGTCCCCCCTTAAAAACTGAGAATTTGATGAACCATGTACGCCAGCAAACAAAAAATCATCTAAGTAATGAATAACATGTCAAAGTTGACTTGTATTCCAGTGCCCAGTGCAAAAAGGAGGAGAACTTCTCGAATAGAGCACTTGATATAGAACAGCCCATAGGCAGACATTTATCAATGTAGTAATTGCCGATTAACTTAAATCCAAACATAGTAAAATCCTGAGGTCTAACAGGTAATAACCTAAAGGCATTGGGAACATCCATTTTCCCAATCAAAGCATTTGTCCCTAAATTCTGTATCATTTGAACTGCCTCATCAAGAGTATTTTACCATACATTCCTGTGGGTCTATAAAGTCATTGACACTTCTGCCAGCTGGGGATGATAAATTAATAATCATTATCCACCCCCTTGCTTTTTTGGTACGACCCCAACAGGACTTCAATGAAGATTTGAAATGGGTGATTGTTTTAAAGGCCCTAAGATCCGACCTAATTGTATTTCTTTCTGTAGTTTTGCTAAAAGATGATTCTGATGCTCAGGAGTTGGTACCAAATTTTTACAAGGTGATGCAATGCGAGGACCGGTATACTTTAATAAAAACCCATGTCTAAATTCATGTACAATTCATGCGCAATCAATGGGTTGGGGAACATTGAAAGGCAGTATTGCAATTTGTCTAAATTGGTTGTAGAGAGGCCTTATTCCCAAAGACCAGGTACTTTATCGTCTATTTGGCCTGTAGAGTCTTGGACGAAAGGAATGAGAGGGTATTGATGAATGGGCCGTTCGTATAGAGGGGACCTTGGATAATTGTTTCGATTGGCCTTGCCAGCAGTTTACAGATAGGTGACCCTGACCACATTTCAACCACAGATGTAAGTAAAGACAATTTTTTCTTGAGCAGCTGGCTTTTAAGTTGAAGTCATAGCATTTTGCATAGTGCCCCGGCTTAGTGGTTATAGACCAGGTTTTTTAAAGAACAGTAGAGAAAGTTGGGGGATGGAGAGGACTGTAACTCATGTATAACAACCAAAGTTCCGCATCAATGCTACTTCAGCATAAGAGTGGGTTTGTGGCTCGCCTAAGGCGAAACTGAATATCGTAGTCTTTCCACCCCATATGCTGAATTCTAGAAGCCCCCAAACGAATTGAATTTAAATACTTAAGCTTTGGTTTGTTCTTTGTTTTTTCAAATAAATTGCTGAAAAATTAAAAATGCATCTGTTCATTCTGAGGTATGTTATTTTCTTTTCTTTATATTTAGGTTTGACTTTAATTTTGTCCATCCTCAAACACCAATTGGTGTTGTTTCTCAACCGTTGGATCTGTATGAGGCAGTTTTGCCAAATCAATATAGTCATTTGACCATTTTTTTTCTTTAATAGACAATAGTATGTTTGCCCCAAATCATTTGCTACACTAACTAAAGAATTAATTGCATTTTCCTCCAAAGCAGATGTACCTGGTTGTTCTGCGACTGTAGGGCGTTGCACTTCCGCTGCAATAGTATTAAGAATTGGAGCTTTGGCAACTGATTGATTAGATGGCCCTGGGTCCGACTGTTTGAAGTCCTCAACAGATTCATTGATGTCGCCTAGCCTCTGTTTGTTGCTGGGCAAGTGTTGGGGGATTGACTCTCCTAACTGCAGCGGCGGCCCTCCAAGCCGGGCGTGCGTAGGGAAATTTTGACTTTCGTCGAGCTCTCAGCATCTCGAAAGAAATTTAAAATTGAGATTTCTTGTTGTAGATTATAATCGTACTGAACGAATAAATAATGGTGCGTAAAAATTGTTACATGGCTGATTTTTTTTAATTGAATCGATTCGAATTAATCGTAAATTAATGACTATTTACTTTGAAAAGTACATTTAATATGAAAATATTTCGAAACAACTTTCTTTTTTTGACTGAGATACCAATGATTACATTGATATTATTGCACTGAAAAATCGTCTGCGTCCTTTTGATTTCTGATACAGCGGAAAATAGATACATTTAGTACAAATGTACCTTTAAGCTGACATAAATTCATAAAAGCATTCGGTCGCCATATTAGTTTCGATCATTCCTAAACTGCCACGGGGTTATATATACCGGTCGAGAAAGTTACGGTCGGTTGCTTTCCAATCGAGGCATTCGGGTTGCACGGACTTCTAAATGCATGAACTACATATTGTAGTAAAAAGTTAGTAAAAAAAAAAAAAAAGAATAAAGGAAACTACAATCAATAAAACACAAAATATATTTATTCTTTGAAAGAATGTTCAAGGTATCCGTATTATTTTGCACAAATAGTGTCTTACTTCGCATGAACATCGAACACGTGTGTCGTTCATACATAGTGCATACCGTCTGCATCTTTTTAAAGACCCCCGCGGCACTACATCTAACACAGGAAAATAAATGATAGTAAATCCAAGAAAGTAACAACGTAACATCGTTTCCATTTGTTTTTGCATAAACACTCCGTTTCTAAAATCCATGCGGTCGTTGACATTGCTCGATCTGCCACAGTGTGAGGTTTGCGCATGTGAGATGTTGTAACATACACAGGAAATCGTTCTACAATTATCGAAGATTTTTTAAACATGTGTGCCTGGATTTCAGTCTGTCTTGTTTCGTCGTTCATTGGATTCCTTACCAGTGCAGTGGTTTCGTATTATTTTTGTTCATAACGCGTTTCTACAAGTTTTTTCGTCCAATGTAACGTGTTCGGGTGAACGAAATACCTGAATGCGGTGAAGCATGAATAATGCTCTCAGCCTTATATAGGAGGTGTGTAGCGATTAGCAGAACAATAGAAATCGACAACTAATATGGCGGTAGTCGGAGATAAAACGGAAATAATGCGTTTTTATGAATTCATGTCAGCTTTAAACACAAAATAATTATTGTCAAGCGATTAATTATTTAGTCCTCATACCAGGGAAAGAAAAATCTTAGATTTAGAGTAGAGTGTACCAAAATTGTTAGACCAAAGGGTTTTATAAATCAAAGTATTTTGACATAGGTTTATCTTGTACATGTATTTAATTTTGATGTGCATTTTCTTCTATACAGCTTTGAACTTAACTGGAAAAATGGTTTATGTATATGTAGGTCAATTTTGTAGCCTTGCTCATCTGCATGTGTCAACTGTCGCCCATTTACTAGTTCAGGCCTGTGATGAACTTTATGTTACAAAGTAATTTTATTATCAGAACGGCTTTGGTGTGGGTTTTTTTTTTCAAGTCTGTCTGCTAGGTCAGACATAAACAATACCAGGCTCCTAATTCACAAACTTTCTTATTGGTGGATTTAGCTTACCGCTGATTGGTGGCTGTTGCAGACTAATTATATAAGCACGGACAAAACAAACCTGGACTTTAATTAAACATGTTACTTTTGACTCTCAAAATTGAGGTATTTTTTTAAACTGTATACTTGTGACAAAACATACATACGGTGCACACAGCTGTAGCTCTACGAAGAAAATTTGGGTTATATAGCTACAGTGCAAGAATACGTATTTACAAAAAACTTGCAATTTACGGCGCACGAAATATACGATATTTTTTAACACATTAACATATCGTACCACATTCTGTGAAAATAATCCATTAAAATTTTTTTTCAGTTAACTACAGTTCATAAATGTTAATATCCCTTAACTTGCCCCAAACGTTTTCCTAATAGACAATCTTTATCTGTTTATATGCTAACCGACCTCGGAAAGCGGATCAAGATTCGTCATTTTATATGTAAACACGCGTAAAAGAAGAATAAACGGATTGGAAACATGCTCAGCGAAGATGGCTCGGTTCATATACGTATATATACCCCACTTTCCACTTCCGTCTGAAGTTCTCTCATATCTTTCAGTTCGTTTATAGACTGTTGATTGGCGATCGAAAGGTGTAGTAATCGAGGAATTCTTCTCTAATACTTCGAATGGTACCTGTAGGTAAGTAGGTAATACATGTACATTATACATTTGGACGCGGAGTACATGCAACTTTACATTAACCACGGCCAACATGTACGATCCTCTCCCATCCAGGAGAGAGTTATGCATACTCTAAACCGAGGCTTAACGCCTGTTTACAGTGAGAGAGATAAAGATAGAGAGAGGGAGAGAGAGAAAAAGTTTTGCATAAAAATTAAACATAAGGGGAGAGTCAATGGTGTGGGAAAATGATTTGTTCTGAGATATCCATAAGCTCTGGCATTGAGGAATCGTGCTTAAATAACTCCGCCTATGACCAATCAGAAAGTTTTCACACCGGCAGTGTGTATTGTTTATGCGTGACGTAGCTGACTGAATTGATCGTGACGCTATCGGAAAAACCAAACCAAAGCTGATCTGATAATATAAACTGTTGTGTCAATTCATAGGTGCATGCTTTATTCTGCAATTTTCATGACCTTTTTGAACTGGTTCAAATAAACAATTTCGTATTTATGAGATTGTTGAACTTATTACATCTACATCTTTTCATTCAAATAGTGGGGATTTTGTTCGTTTCGATGACTAAGAGAAGCATTTGCTTACATTGTATCAACTAAATTGCAAATTATAAATGAATGATTATGTACCCTCTCGTATCAAATTTATTTAAACATTTCAATTAATATTATTAGCATCTTAATGATAGTAAATGTAAGAAAATTGATTGAAATGTTAGCAAGAACGCGCGCGCCCAACTTTTATATTGATTTTTTTTAGAGCAATTAAAAATTTCTTTAGATGTAAACTTCGTTTTCATGATAGTTATGTAATTGCTATGTTAAAATGAATGAATAGACTGAGAACATATCTAAATATATACTTGAATTTTGAATCGGAAAAGATATATTGAAACGGTTACAGACTGAACTATTTTTGTACTATTCTTCTGATTTTGTGAAAGACGCTTGCCTTTTCATTCAAAATTTGGATTTTCCGAAGATGAACACCCAATTTTGTCATGAAGCAGCGAAATAAAATATCCCTAAACATTGATGTTTGAAAAATTAAAGTAATTAAAACATAAGAATATTCCCGATAATTTGCTTCATTGCTAAATGTATCACGTACGAACTTAAGATGAACTACTAGCTGAAGATCTGAAGCTCTACGGAGAAATTTTGGGCCGACAGACACCGTAGGGCTACAGTTCCTCCCATATAAAACAAATTGCAATTTACAGCGCACAAAAATTGAAATGAAGTACGTTGAATTATCGTGTAGATCGAGAGTCGCCATTTTAAAATGTAAACAAACTTTACTACTTCACTTATCTGGGTTTGTGAGGGTGTTCAAGATGTTCAGAGGCAAGTAAAATGATGCTATCAATAGAAAAATTGTTAAGTTTCAAAAATTCTCAAAAAAGAGAAATTAATTAATTACGTCCAAAACTAGCTAACAATTTTGTGGCCATAAATTGCAAGTTTTTAGCATGTAAGGCTTTCAGGTCGTCCATCCGATATTTTTTTTCAGGCCGGGAGCTATAAACCTGCAGCTAATTAAATACACAACCTTAAGCCACTCATGGTATTTTTTCTGCAATGATTGTCACCTTCATAGTCCGCATAGACATCGAAGAAATGCAGTTTAATGTTTATACATAAATTGACATCTCCCTTAAATATTTTTTAACTATCAACGTAAATTACGCAAAAGTAAGTAATTTGATTCGGATTTTTAGTGGCTATATGAAAAGGATCGGATTTCTGAAGATTTAATGGAAAAAATAATCAGTAGATGTTAGAGCTTGTTTTGAAGATTAATAAAACTACAATAAGAGTCATAATATACATGTAAAGGCCCACTATTTGTACAAATACATTTTCTTACTTTCTTGAATCAAATATTTATTCTCATAATTTGGATTCCGAAATGATTTAAAAATTGTGAAATCATTACTGTTGTTATAAAGTTTTCAAAAAGTAAGATTTTTACGTGATTTTCTATCATGATATATACATTTCAATAACAGTAATAGATTTATGTTTTATAACAATGTAATTAGCAGAAGAGTAAAGAAAATTTAGGTCAATGTTTTCAATAGCATACAGTACCGATCAGATCCAACCTAACACCAGAGCAGACCCCAACTAAAGGGTTTACTTGGGGTTTACTCTGGGAATTTGGGTCCACGCGAGATTTACTTTGGGTTTACTCGGGGTTTACTTTGGGTTTACACGGGGTTTGCTTTTTGGGTCCACTTAATACACTGAAGTGTGAAACAGACCCGTCCTTTATCTTAGCATCTTACTGCCTGTAATTCCTGCCACTTGTATATTCCAAATACACATGTAGCGTCTGCTTTCAGGGGTATACCTCTGATCGTGGTTTACTCTCTGTGTCCACTCTGGGTTCACTTTGGGTTTACTCTGGGTCTACTCTAGTAAACCCGTAGTAAACCCCGAAAGTAAATGCAGGGTTTAGTTGGGGTTTACTTTCTGTTAGGTTGCGTATGATCGGTACTGTATAGACATTACCAAATATTATTTGAACAAAAATACACCCCAATAAGCCTACCAAAAAAGAAAAAAAACCACACACACACCCCACTCAACACACACAAAACTCCATCCTTAGCGTTTGTTACCATGGCAGCAGTAAAATATTGCACATCGATATTTAGATATATTGATGATGTTTTATCCATTAACAGCTGTTACTTTCACTTTTATGTTAACTCAATATATTCCAGTGAACTTGAAATAAGATACCAAATATACTGAAACATCTGTTTCGTATTTGGTTATTTTACTAGAAAAAGACGTTAATGGTTACCTAACAACAAAACTATATATAAATTTGATGATTTTTAATTTTTCCATCGTCAACTTCCCTTGCTTATGTAGCAATATACCATCATCACCTGCTTATGGGGTTTATGTCTCTCAACTTATTCGCTATGCAAGAGCATGCTACTTACGAACAATTTATTAAGCGAGGCAAGCTTCTATCAAACTTGTTGGAACAAGAATAGCAAGAACTTCGATTAAAATCATCTTTAGCTAGTTCTATAGTCGATACAATGACCTTGTCAGCAAATACAATGTTTCATTAAGACACATGCTGACTGTCGTTTTTCATACTTGTTAGACCATTATTTACACACCGGACTTACTATGGTTTCTTCCTTTTTTCATGATCTTGACAATGAGCACACGGCGGGTGCGACCGGTCGGCAGGGGATGCTTACTCCTCCTAGGCACCTGATCCCACCTCTATCTTATTAGAGGTCCGTGTTGCTTTGCTTTGAATTTGTTTTTAGCTTTAAGCATTTTTGAGATGGTTGACAGTTTGTTATTGTCATCTCTCACCCAATTTGTGTACGCCTCCTGCGTTTTGCGTTGAAAATTATTCGCAAAAGTTTTGCGTTTAACAATGTGCTGGATAATTATGCCAGTGCCAAGGTGGCATTTTTGCACCCGTCTAAGCTACAGGTATCGAAAAATTAAAATATGCCATATGATAGACCATTCCTTAAGGAGTTTATAACCACCTTAAATTTGTTATTAATGTATCTCACCTGTCAGATGAGATATTTACCTTTTAAAAATAAATTCCTTCAGGAAAATATTTTTCCCTAAAAGGATATTTGGAATTTTTCTACCGGAATGAAAAAAAACTTCCTATATAGGAATATAAATATAGGATTTGAACAAAACTCCCATAGGAATTTAAAATCCGATAGGAAATCTACCTGTCTGAATCAAATTCCTGCAGGAAATACATTTTTCCGATAAGAAATTTAATTTCTATCGGATTTTAAGAAAATCCTATAGGATTTTCAATATTTCCTGTAGAAAAGTTATTTTTCCTATAGGAGAAAAGTATTTCCGGGAATTGTTGTTTTCCTATGGGATATTATAATTTAAAGGTAAATATCTCACCTGCCAGCTCACACTGAAAACAAAAGTGGTTATATACTCTCTAGACAATTGTCTATCATTCGGTAAACATGGATGTCTAAGAAACTGCATCTTAAGTGGGTGCAAAAATGCTACCTTGGCACTGGATAATTATCCGGCACCGTATTGTTTTTTTTGGAAACGTTACGCTTTTATTCGCAAAAATTGCGATTGATCTAGAAAGTTTCGCCTTTTCCTTTTACGAATTTAGCTTCTAAAATATACTCAATGGGCTTTCGTTGCATCCATAATTGTTTGCTTTTAAAAACAATAATATGTTTAAATATCTGTAACAAATTATTAAGTATATTAGCATTAACACTCAAAATATAAGTAAGAAAAAAGTTAAATTCAACATTTATATCATATGTATTCTTTATTATTTCTTCATAACTTCATTTTTCTTAACACTAATTAAATAAAAGTGTTTGCGTAATACATAACAGGCATTTTATGGTCCAGGCAGATACATGTATGCTAGATAAACTCAGCCGATGCCCCCTCAGTTTGAATTTACCTTTTATACCTTACTGTATTTTGACTCTACATAAGGAACATGATTTTTTTCTTCTCGATGTAACCGGGTCACATATTTACTGTTTTCTTGCCATGTATGTGTAATTGTGGTTGATTTGATTAGAACATATTTTACTAAATCAAAACCATATTTAGATTAGGTAGCAAGAATCACCTAACTTAACTTTCTCTCCACTTCTTCTCCTCTTGGGATTGCATTGTATTATTTTAAAGCAGATATTGTAGGAAACTTTTTCCTGACAGTTTTGGTCATACTTTAATTAAAAGACTTTAAAATACTCGTGCCCCGGTTAAAACAGTTAAATGTTTTATTGATCTATAAAATTATGTATTTAAACGTAAAAATATGAGAGAATAGACAAAACTTAGGGAAAACATGTCGTTTCTGCATTAGAGAATAAAAGAAAATCAAATATTCGTGAAGTAGCCAAATAAAACCAAATGTCTTCTGTCTATATAGTTAGAATGCTTAATTGCTTTCAGAAGGAACCGTATTTATATAGAAGTGCTTTCAAACACATTAAGAGCTTTTAGTTTCCTGACCTTGTTTTCTTCTGTACATCCTTTTTGTAGTTAATCAATTAGTATCTTATGTATTTCTTATACAATAAAGGTATAAAAGTGAACACGGACAGAGTTCGAAGCACGCAACGAAAATGAAAGTATTTATCTTGCTGTCTCTTTTGTCTCTTATTGCCGGAGAGTATGATTACGGTTTCCGCGTGGATAACCAACTACTAAAATTATTTAACGACATTGGAGAGAGATCTTGCTGCAAAGAATGTATAGCTTACACAAATTGTCAGTCTGTGAATTATAACAAAAATAACTATTCTTGTGAGTTGAACTATCAGCACATTTCTGGTCCTGGTAAGGCTATTCATGCTGAATACGTCTACATGGACAGATCCCACTGCTTCTCGCTGGCTTCATGTAGTCAGGTAGGCAAAGACCCTAGTTTAACATTATAATTATATTACTTTTTCAAACGTACACACTAATTTTAATATCATAATTGCAATTTCATTGGTTCTTTTCTGCTAAGATGTATTTTTGTGAGATATTTTCCTTTGATTGAATGTTAAATACTCTATTGGTAATTGTTTTTATTTCCATTTTTTCAGAGGTTTTGCAATCTTTCTTGCAATGCAAACGAAAAATGTGTTTTGACCTCCACGAATCAACCTGCTTGTATCATTTCAGGTAAATCAATAACTTTTTCAGATTCAAGAATAATATTTGTTTGTCGTTGTATTTCCTTAAGCTGCAAAAAGTTACCACAGCTTTGTGTGTCGAGTTAAGATAAAAAAAAAAAGAAGACAATATGTCGGTGAAAAGAATAGCAAAATCATAAAATTCATGTGAACACCTAATCACACAATTTAGACCAGCTCCAAAAATTTTAACCAGGTCCGGGTCGAGAGGTATATCAAATTAAGCTTCACCTCTCGGTTAGCTACAACCATTTCATTATGAAATGTTACAAATGAACCAAGGCACCTGTTGTTATTAATATATTTGTCTCATACTGAAAATACATACAGTTGTAATCCCTTGTAAATGATAATAGCATTATTATGTATTACTGTTATTATTAGAAAAAAATATTAACGTCAGATTCCTGTGAGATGAACGAAAATGTAAATCAACAATATCTGAAAACTGTTTAATTCTTTGTGTCTTTTTTTTTTACTGTAGAGTGTGACCCGACTTCTACAATACCGGATATTAAACCAAGACATGTAGAAAGAGAAGTAGGTCTTTCGTGGTGGTTATGGTGTACAGTACCACCAACTACCAGTATACAGTTTTTCACGTGTGATACAGACGGAAACTGGGTTAACAATTATAGCAATTGCAGTAAGTAACAGCACACTAAATGAAATAATTAAAGCAATATTATCTGCAAAAAACATTTTGTCAGTACATTTTATTTTATGTATAAGATAAGATTGCAGAAGTTCGTCGAGCCTACGTGTTGATGGAAACGATTTTGAGTATATGTGTCGTCTCTTACAATTTTTTTATGCCCATTTGGGTTTTGTCAATACATCATTTATCGACCAACAACGATCCGTACAGTTCCACCTTTGATCAGCAGCTTGTAAATTATTTCTTCAAAAATAACTAAATTCTCACTAACGAACATTGTCATTCATTATTGACGAATCATAAAACTAGCTACAAATAAATTAGGTCACTGATAGGGAGATTAGAAACAAACACAATGCGATCTATTGAACCAATTGCAATGATGTAACAGGTTCTGTTGGATTAATCTAAAAATTAAAAAAAACAATCTTACATAAAATTTTATCAGTAAGAAATAAGTATGTGTATGAAATAGTCAACAACAATTTTAGGGTTATCTCCCTTTGATGTAAACATAAAAAAATAAAAGGGGCACATACAGAATTATCCCATAAAACTTAACAGCATACTGAATGAAATGACCAAAGCAATATAGCTGCAAACATACTTTTCATAGCAGTAAATTCTATTTGATTTTTTAAAAGATCGAATTGTCGATGGATTTTTCTCCGTTTTTCCCGATCATGATATTTTCCCAAATTACGACATTTACCCCAATAATGACATTTTTACCGATATAACATTGGGTGCACGGCGGTTGTGACCGGTAGGCAGAGGATGCTTACTCCTCCATGGCACCCTGATCCTACCTCAAAGTTTTCTAGAGGTCCGTGTTTGCTTTGGTCATATGCATGTTTTTGTAATTTCCCTTTGAACTTTTGAATTTGAACACTGTTCGTTATCACCACATGCCATAAAGTTTAAAAAGTTCTTTGAGTAAAAATTTTAGGAACAAACTATTATAAAAGGTTCTGAGCATGGAAAGAAAAATTGCTTTTTAAATTTTCGTCGTCCCATACAAAAATTTCTTCCACAAGTAAATCATAGTGCAGAAATCAGATGTAACGATTTGTTTCATGTTTTTAAAAGGGTTGGATGGTCTTGGCTTTTTTAAACTTTTCCTAAAAATGAAGAGCTCTGAAAAAAATATGGAACAAATCATTCAAATATCAAGGCTTAAATATATCGATTTTTTTACTTTGATGATTTATAGCAAAAAATTTAAGGAAGATTTGATGGTTCATTTGTTGAAAACCAATTATAGCCTCATTAACGTAAAAGTTAATTTTTAAATTGCATGTAGGATGTAGAATAGCACGTTTATTTTCATTGTTTTATTTTGTTTGTATTTTATTTACATAAAACTGAATTTATGAAAAATACAGATTATACTGTTTCAATGTCATCATGTTAGTAATATAACAATATTATATGTATAACATATCAAAAGAATTTTGAAACAACTCGTCACCATTCTCAGTTCTAACATGTAACACTACTAACGCATTTCCTAACTCATTATTTCGGTTCTAAATTACTTTCGGTGTTATGATAGACTAGTCTTCTGTGTAATGTTTGTCAAGGGTGTAACATAGACGGAGTTGACTGTTATAATGAGACATGTAGAATCTTGGTTTCGTTAAAAATAATCCAGATTGTACATGTAACTTGTGTCATCAATCAAGAAATTAAAAAAACAAAAACCCAAAAAACAACTTTTTTGTGAATAGTGCATACCAATTTCAAAACATTAAACATATAACTCAATCTCACTACTATTTCAGAGAATTATATGGAATGATTCACTCAATTGGTTTTGTATAGTTTGTCACAAGTTCCCGGTTACATCAGGTTTTGTTGATTTTTCCAATGAATACACACAACTTTCGCCAAGCAACAGTTAAATAGATATATAGACAAAATTCCCAGATTCTTTCTTTGATATATCCCCTCTTTTCACGTGAAGAAATTGACATTAATCAAAACAAGCTTACTGTGATCTATAGTGGTAAACTCTGACATCTTTGTCGACTTGGACGCTATGGAAACATCTCACACATAATGAAATTGTTTTTTACATGATCATACTTTTATATCGTTTGCAAAGCAAAATGCCCGTATACTTTTTTTTTGTTTTTGGCTTCATATTAAAACCTAAAGCATTTTAAAACAGAATAAGCGGACTATTTTTCATTCCAGTGTATTTATGTAGTTTAGACACAAAGGTATCGATCTATGAATATCTATTATGAGGTAAAATTTAGTTTAAACGTTTACTTGGGATAGACTATAAGTATTCTTTTATTATTATAACTAAACTTTGTTTTAAAAATTTACAGATATCCCCCGAAAAAGTTCCACATTATATATTAAAACATAATTACCAAAATATAATAATGAAAAATAAAACACAGAATTTTCCATTAAAATGGGTTACAAAAATTTAATATCTTTTTTTTTGTCAAAGTGTCTAATTACCAAAAATAAATTGGTTCCATGTTTCTATATTTCAGTATGTTGGTATGGAACATACTTGGATGGTAGTCTTTGCAAAAATTGCCCAGCAGGAAAACATTTACCACACTACAACAAGGTAGGATTCAGCTCTTGTATTGACTGTCCTGCTGGATTTTACACACCAGGTCCAGGCTATGGCTGGTGCTATAAATGCCAAATCGGATCTTACCAAAGCACCCCTGGTAGATCTTCTTGTGACCTTTGTCCAGCCGGTAGTTACAGCAATGTTGAAGAAGCGACATTCTGCATTGACTGTCCAAAAGGACACTTCCAACCAGATCCAGGTAATGACAATTGCAAAGCATGTCCAATCGGATCTTACCAAAGCAGCCCTGGTAGATCTTATTGTGACCTTTGTCCAGTCGGTACTTACAGCGTTATTGAAGGAGCGACATCCTGCATTGAGTGTCCTGCAGGGCGTCACTCACCCAGTTCAGGATCCACCTCTTGCATTGACTGTCCAGAAGGACACTACACACCAGCTCCAGGTCATGGCAATTGCATCGCATGTCCAGTTGGATATCGCCAAAATCACATTGGTAAAACGAAATGTTACCCATGTCAAGCCGGGAAATATAACGATGAGGTAGGGAAAAAGAATTGCAAAAAATGTCCTGTGGGAACTTACCAGGATGAATATGGACAATCTTTCTGTAAAACGTGCTACTATGTCTCTTTTGAAGGGTCTACATCTTGCTGGGACATTTAGTTTTTATATTCAATTTATTATACACGACACGTATTTCGTCTGGGCATATTATTTTTAAATATTGGTAATAATATGGTTTAACGAAAATTCCAGCCAATATATGTAGTTACTTTTAACTAAAAATCTAAGCATGTTTTAAATAGATCTTGCAATGTTCTTATTGTCAAATGTTCAAGACAATCGTTACTCATATCAGGGAAACGAAATCTACATCTGTGATTAGAAACAAATTTAATTTAGATAAAGACAATAAATAACTTATTAAAATTAAAAACCTGCATGGAATAAAATGAAAATTAAACATTAAAGCTCTAACAAATTGTCATACATACATGTATATACATGTACCCGTATGTTCAGAGCATAGGACTTTATAGTATTGAAATATATTCTACATATAATCTAACAGAAGGGCATTTAAGAAATTCTAAATCAACCATACTACATGTATATTATGGTTGTGCATTAAATTGTCCTGCTCATTCACATCAAATCATTACGTTTCTGCCCGATTGCACACAGTACAATTGTTTCATGATAGTTTCATCATTTTATTAGTATTTGCAGGTAAAATAAAAATAAAATACTGATTTCTACATACTACTGTATTGATCAAGTCATTTTTTTAAATAACAGAGCATTCCCAAACTGATGTTTTATATGAAAAAAAATATTCCCGATTCTCTTCACACATTTCGTTCTTATCTTTTATTTTATGTGCATTTTCTTCTATGCAGCTTTGTGCTTTGTTAATTGGACGAATGTTTATGTAGGTCATGTTTGTAACCTTTCTCATGTGCATGTGTCAACTGTCGCCCTTTACTAACCCAGGCCTGTGATGAATTTATGTTACCATACAATTTTATAAATTGTGTCACTTAACAGGTTCATACTTTATTCTGCAATTTTTCAGGAACTTTTTGAACTTGTTCAAATAAACCATTTTGCATTTATTTTTTTATAAAACTGTGGAACTCAATCTTACAAAGTATCTTAAACTTCTTTCTAATAGAGGGGCGTTGAATGGTTTAGATGAATAGGAGAAACGTGAAATTCTTTGCACTATGAACCCGTTACATTTATTGAATATTCAGTTTTAATATAATGATTTAATGCAATGAATTAATGTACATGTACCCCCGCATATCCATTTAATTTAAACATATTAAAGAATAGCCTATGAAAATAATATAGAATAGTGATATTCGATATCCAGTGCAAGGTCAGATGTTGTGTAACTTGTTGGTCATTGCGAAGATATTGTCGGTTTCTCGCCGTATCCTTGTTGACATTGTGTATTCAAACTGGTCACTATCGAATGATCATAATCATGTTACTTAATCTTTGATGGGAAGTGTGTATCAGAACCAAGCACTTGGGTAATAAATTAATACATCAAATATTTCATGCATGATCAGTGTTTGAGTAATTAAAAGATAAAAATTTTGAAACTGGTCAAGTTTATTATCTTTGGACAATTTGTAAACCAAAGTTGTGAAATAAGATATTATGATTTTGGCATCGGGTTAATTTTAATTAAGGTTATAAAAGACTGATCACATGCAGACCACATGCGGTCAAGTCACATGGGTACTGAGAAAGTTAACAAGTTGTGGAAAATGTCATGGAAACCGGTACTGGGGTATATAAAGACCGAGCGCGCCCTGACAACCTCAGTTGCGGTTTCTTCACGATTAAAATCATCTTCACATACAACTTGTTTTCTTTCAAGGTACGTACAGTGGTAGAAAGTTATTGTTGACAAACGACACGCACGATTCTGATACACGAACGATCACGCATGATACACGAACGATCACGCAGGATACACGGAAGATCACTAACTTACTGAATTTTCACGATACACGAACAATAACGATAAAAAAACGCAAACGAACGATTCAACACTATTTAACATGCAAAATCAAAATTGATATACGAAAACGTATTGCTTTAATTTGTATTACAATATGCCTGTGTTTTATTGAAAAGCGGCATGTACAGTAGCCATGCACTGTTTTATTTTTACGAGTAAACGATATGATAGGATCCATACACCAATTAAATTGTTTTGTCTCCACAACGAATATTAACTACTATCATAAGTTCAAGAAAATTAAGTGAAAAAGAAATGAAGATAATGCAAAAACTACACAAAATTATTCACATACGTTTGATTTTTATGTAATCCGATTCCCTTACGTACGATTTAATTGTGTACATGTTAAATTTGTTACCTGGTTCCAAAGAATTTCGATTTTACACATCCCATATTTCCATAATTTACGGTACGGTGCATAATTGATTGACTTTTATTTCTAAACTTTAAAGCGTCTAAATAAATTTTATTTCTAATGAATGTTTTTACAATGTAACAGAGAGGAAAGCGTATCGTATTTTCATTTGAAATAAAACTTAATGATTATTGTTTAGCTTGAACGGGAAATGGTTAACCTTGACCGCTTTCATTCAACGTGTCTCTTTTGCTTGACGCTAATATGATTAAATGATACGATGGATAAAGATATAGACTGATTAAAAATTCATGCAAAACTAAATCGACCGATCAAAGGATTAAATGACTTGTTGAATTACTAGTTAACGACGAAAGAGAGAATATTTTAAAAAGAATAGCGCTGACATGATACATATATGTAAACAATTGTTAATATATTTCTATAAAATAGTTTAAATTCACATATTGTTGCGTTGTTTTAAAAACTACTCGTCGTTGTTTCAGAATAAATCCTGGCATACCGTAAAAAAAGTTACAAAACGAAAAAACCGCACGATCACGCACGATCACGCACGGTAAAAAACGCAAACCAACTATTCTGATACACGCACGATCCCGCACGTTACACGAACGATTACCCACGGTACACGAACTATTTAACACGATTAGCTTGTCAACAATAACGTTGTTACCACTGTATGTGTGTAATTTGTATCATCATAATGTTACAAATGTAGATATATTATTTACAAGTTAACACAATTTGACGGCTATATTTTGAAATTTAAAATGTTATTACACTGTAATCATTTACATGTATTTATTTTTCAGGACGTTCAGTTAAATTTGTTGAATTATAGTCGTTTTTAATATTTTATTAATTTGTTTTATTGAGTTGCGGTTTCTTCACGAATAAAATCATCCTCACATTCAACTTGTTTTCTTTCAAGACCGAGTCACATAGGTTGAAAGCAAGCTAAAAGCCAACCCTCACCAGGCCGAGCAAAAACAATTCCCCGCAACATCAAAAATACATATAACAAAAGGATAGTAAATGGCAGAAAATTAGGAAAATAAAGGACGAATTTAATGTTTACAAGGCCTTCTAAACATTTAGAGAGATCTTTTGAAAAGCTTGCCATTATTTCAAATTCAGAATTTCCGAAGATGGACACTAAGCATTAACATAAATCAGCGAAGTAAAAGAGTCCTAAACATTGATGTATGAACAACTAAAGGTAAATTAAACTAAACAGTATTCTATGCGATGATTTTTAAACAATTCTATGCTTTCGTTGGTAATCCATGCGTGTATGAAGGTAATAAAACATTAAAGATAAAATACACAACCTGCGTTAGCGGGTCGTGTGATATTTTTTCTGCAATGATCGCTACCTTCATAGTCGGCAGAAGCCATAAACTTAAAGATAAGTATTTTATTGTTTATACATGTATTTCCACCTCTCTTCCTCTTAACATGTCTTTATCCATCCCGATAAATGACGAATGCAAGAATGAGTGAATTATCGTGATTCGGATTGTTAGTGGATTTATGAAAATGACCGAATTTCTGAGCAAAAAGCAAGAAAATACCAGTAGATGTTAATATAGACAAATAATCATAGCTTATTTCGAAGATTTATGCATCTACTATAAAAGTCATAATTTATAAATGAAGCACAGACTATTTGTACAGCAACAATGTGCCACTTTCTATATAAGCAAATATATTTCCTCATAGTTTGGATTCCGAAATATTGAATATTGTAATATGAGATATCTAGTGTTTTTAACTTAACATCTTTGACAGTAGATAGAGGAGGCCCAAGTTTCCGGTTGGAGATCTTTGCCTTTGAATGTTGTCAATATTAGCCATCTTAATTTTATCCATTAATGCCGTGTGCGCAACATCCGGTCCACTGAGATTGTTCACAAGGTCTTTCCCAGTAGCATCAATATTTGCGTCAGCCATGTTTGTTTTGAGTGGAGGAACATCGGTTACCTGTGGAGGACTTTGATTTTCGATAACTTGAGATGGAATACGCCCTACATACGCATCATTTAAGAAATAGTCCATCAATACCCATGGCTGTAATGGTTTTTCCTCCGGTTCGGCATTAGCGCCAGTGGTCACCTCGGCTGCATTCATTGCATGCTGATAAATCATATCCTCTAGATATTGACGCTTTCTATCTCTTTCCTGTTGCTCTTGTTGAACTTGCACAGCGGGCCTACCGGAAGCACAATCGGTTCTATTGTCGGATTTGAGAACCAGGTATTGATCGCATCCATTATAACGGATGTGGCATTCGATTGGGATAGCTTTGGATGGTATGTCTACCCGTAGTCCAATTCTACAAAAGTAGTGCGGGATTTTTATTTTTAAGAAGTTTATACTTCACAAAGTATGTTGCTATGGTTTGATATAACTTAACATAAAAAAGCAAAGTTTAAAAATTTCATTTTCAGACTTGAATTATATTTTGGGGTATTGGACATCAATAATTCAGCCGCTTCAGTAAATTTTCAAAAATGCTGTATCATTATGAAATCTACATGTATATATATAACTCTTGCACATTGCGTCATATTGAATTAGTCCAAATGATATAAATTCTATGCACTAAATAAGACATAGAATGAAAACAATCAATTTTTATGTTATTGTCATGTTGTAAATTTTGAGGAAAAGAGCAAAAATATAACAAGTAACATACATACTAGTTACAATATACTCAATATTACTTTCATGTACTTGTTTTGGCATTGAACATTTTTCCGTATTTAGTAATTATAAGGACACATAGCAAAATCCAATCGCTTTATGTTTATACTGTTATATTTCTGTAATCTTACTCGCAGCAGTCCATTCCACGACTGGTACACCGACATCTCTGGCAATCATCGATGAGCTCAAAGACGGAGCCCTGTCCGATGCGGACCTTCGTAACCCCTTGCATCTTATCGTGGTGCTCGTATTCACAGAAATATCGTATTGTTTTGAACTCTGAAATTTTAACGTTATAACATTATTGTTATAAAGGCTACTGTGATCAAAATTTAATATAACATTTCTATTCAGGAACTTGCTAATAATATGGAAAAGATATTCAATCAATTGAGATAATTTGCTAGTATTGAGATACACTGTAAATTGAGTATTAAGTATTGAGAGAAAAAAGATTTATTAATATTTTTCAATTTTTTTCGACTTAAAGCCATACAGATTTAAGAATTTGAACATGGGTCTAACATATATGTGCAATATTATAAAATGTCGTGGAAATCACTTAAAAACTGCAACTTTTGATACTTTTGCTTCTTATTTCCTTGAGATCTGCATCAACCACAAAATCTATTCCTTAAGTTGTATTCTATCCATAATAAAATCTTAAAACTTACATCATGTGGATATTTATTCATAACATTGTTATTTTGTATGGTTCAAACAATCTTTCATGAGATGCATTGATAAAGGTAGTTAAACTTCGAGTTATCATCATCATATACAACAACTTTTAAATTAAGGCAAAGGCTCACTATACTAGCTGATGCATCTCAGTATACGCTGAAAAGAGGGGTTCGATGAAATAGGAAGAAATATGCGGCTTTTCCATCTCTTTTTACTCTCTTTTTCAACATCACGTTTTATATACTGATACAAGCTAGACAGGGGGTTAAATAATATTGGACACATTGATAGTAAAAATTTGAAGCTTTAAAAGCCCTATAAAACCTTAAAGTGTTTACTCTTGACATATTTCCAGTACCTTCATTTGTCTTGCCAAGCCATTAAAATTCAACATGATTACATAAACATTTACCTGATACGTCATGCTGTAATGGCGTAGTTATACAACCACCTAGACAAGACTGCACAATTGATAGCACCACGAACAAAAGAGATATCGACGAAAGCACCATTTTTAGGTTCTCGAAATAAAACAAAACGGCAGACTTTCACACCTGCAACGGTCGGCGAAAGCAATGTTGCGTTTATGGCACAAGTAATATAAACTAGGCTGTCTGAATCATCATTATTCATTGGAGGTATGCATCTTCACCCTTTTGACCAATGTCTATCTTTTCACGCATTTCAACCCCCAAAGCTCAGCAAATAATGAGGTCGCAATGCAAGCTTGGTACACCGTATGATTGATATTTTTTTATGTAGGGCGGTATTATAAATCTGTTTTCATTTTTAGTAAAAGAACTCGTTGTCCGATAACCACTCTATTGCAATAGTTACCGTTGTTGTTTCATGTATTCAACATGTATTCCACAAGTATACCATCTTTGAGTCGATATATGTATCTAGTAAATAAATATCTTTATTTCAGAGGTATAATAAAAGTCAACAGTCTCTCTTTTGATGTTTGAACAACAAGATGTAAGCAGATGATACATGTAAGCAAGATTCCTGAGATTGGTAAAACACATGTAATTGTTAAATTGACTTTACTGAACGAATGACAAGTATTTAAATTTTATCAGTTTGACATTGACCATAAATGTCACCTGGTAACGATGAACGATGGTCATGCAATTTGCAGATGAACACATTCTTAGTTGTAACTATAAGTTATGAGTTTGCATACAAAAAATATATGTAAAACAGTGATGTTGGAGTATTCTTGGTTTAATGGTCAACAGAGAATGCATGGTGATAAAAGTGATGAATAAAAATAAATAATATCAATGAACAATATTCATATGCAATAACATCTTTATACAAAATGATTTTAAAAAACTCATAATTAAAATATAAAAACAGTGAAAACCATTCAAAATAATAAAAAGGTAGCCATGATATTAACATCATGTAATAGTACATTCTATTTCCAAGTTATAAACCCTTCCATATCTTTTTTTTTCTAATTGCGTTTATTTGATGATACCTGTAATACTGAAGATTCCTTATTTTACGCGAGTACTTAATCCCGCGATTCACCACTTTTGCATCAAATCGCGAGAATATAAAATCGCGAACGCCGAATTTTTATCATAGTTTTATTTAGTTTACATCTGATTGAAAAATAAAAGCGAGACTTTAAAATCCGCGAGATATGCTTCTCGCGATTTTACGCGGATATTATTTCCTCGCGTTTCATTAGGAATCAACAGTATTTAAATGACATTAAAACGTTTGGCATGGAAATGTCATATCGTTAAATGCATAGTCCATTAATTCATGAAAGATGAAAATAGAAGACCCATCCCTAAGGGCGATCCGAAAAGTGAATCGCCAAAACCACCGCCCATTCCCATGTTAATTCCGTCCATATTTTGTCCACCGCCTCCCATGTGTCCAATCGGATCTCCAGCGCCACCTGCTGAGTGAGATTGCCCACCCAGCCCCATGCCGCCGCCGCTGCCGAACAAATTCATCAGCATAAATGATTCCATCAGCCCCTCGGGTTGCTCCGCCACCCGACCGTTTGGACCCCTCCTACCAGCGCCCCCAAACAAGACGGCAAGGGGGCTGATTGGTGGTGGATTAAGACCCTGCCAATACTGCATTGCTTGTGGATACTCTCGATGGGCGATTTGCCTAGCCATTCCTCTCATCATCTCATCCCGCCGGCGAGCGGCAGCATGGGGTCCTATGCTGTAGCAGTCTGTCACATTGTCAATGTCCGAAATCAGAGCAATCTGACAACCATCAGCGACTGGATGGCAGCCTCTTGGCACGTGAATGCGCTCATTAGAAGCCACTCCATACCTGTATACAGGAAATAATTGGAATGTTTATCAAGAAAATTAACATCAAATAACGTATTTATTGTTTAAGAAGTTTAAAAAATACATATCACATCTTGAATATGAAGCAAGCTGAGCTAAAAGAAGAAATAACAAAAAATAAAGGAGACCAAAAAAAATAAACAAAAAAACCCGATCAGGGCATCCTATATTTTCAAAAAAAAAAATGTAACAGATCAAATATATTGTGGTTAAAGTACAAGTCGGTCTTGACCAAAGGGCCGCAGGGTCGGGTGATTATAGCGCGTGCAGTATGGAGAGACACGTCTTTGTGCCCTCTGCACGTCCTTGTCAGTTGTCAGATTCCGTGATAAAAGCGTTGTCCGTGACGGGGAAACTGGCCTCAAGGTGTAGGGCAGGTGAATTATTAACTTCTTTTGAAATGTTGTACTGTCTGCAGAAAGCAGTAAATTATAATTCGCAATGATAGTTCTTTTTTTATGAGGAATGTGCACATATTTTAAGCGCTAAGCACGGTTGTTTTCTACGGTTCCTTTTCCTTGTATGCCAGTTAATTTGATCAAATAGCCATGGAAACCGATCTGTCAGTCATTGTAAGCTGTATATATATTACCTAAACATTAATTCAGTACGTGTCTTTTGACATTTTAAAAATATTCACTGTGAAAAGAAGCTCGCAATTTACTTCCAGAGAATTTATCTAATTGAGTATATAGTGCATGAATTAATTTAATTTTTTTTTATAAATCTGACCTAAGAAATTAAATAAGATACGCTTAGCAATTATAATTTTTTACAAAAAATAATTCTCTGGTTGTAGGGTGCCAAACATAAAAAATATAATTATTCATTACTAAGTACTGCACCGTCAAATCGATACACATTTTCTTCGGTCGATATACTGACCTTCAGCTTTCGTTAATAGCACCATTAGTTGGGAAAACAATAATTATCCCAAAATAACCCAGGGAGAAGTTAAAAACAATGTAATTTCTGATAACAAGATAAAACTTCTACATTGACGCCATCCTGACTACTTGCCCTTGTCTTAACAATAGACTAGTGCATTTCAAGATAAACAAGGCTCTGCTAAGTTTTTTTTTTAAAGAAAAAACCGTTGAATACATGCTCTTATATGTTGAATGAATATTTCTATGATCAGTTCTATGGACTACATGTATATGGAAACTGAAGTTCGAACGATCTGGCATTTATATGCAGTTGTCTATTATTTCTCAGTGTTACTTTTGCAGACTGTAATTTATCTAAGTATGATAAATACTATTTACACAATTAAAAATCTAATTTAAATGTACAACTTTACATATTGCATCAATTACATGTACTCCTCATCAGCAACGAGCAAAACTGGTGGGGTTTTTTTTCAACCCCAACCGTTACACGCAATATGTAAATTTTTGGACAAAATTTTTTATTATAGCAAGCTATACAGATTGTGATTAATTATTACTACATACCCGCAGCAGCTTAGTCCCATGCGAGAACACGTGCACCTTTGGCAGTCACGTGTTTCAAATTTTGAGTCCAATAGCAGTTCGATCTCCACAGTGGAATTCCCCTTTGTTACATTGTGGACGCAGTAATGTCGCATACGACCAGTGTCTGTAAACAATTATTTTTTTTTCTTCAAAATTTTAAAACTCTTTTATAAAAAAAAAAAATTGGACGAAATTATTTTGTAAAAGGTGCGTTACCATTTAAAGGGGTGTCATCACGATTTTTTTTTCAATTTATACTTTAATTTTATTAGTTATTTATATTACTTAACAAATGGTCAGCGAAAATTTTAAAGTCAGTTGTCAAGGTAAAAGCCTTATTTACATAACAGAGAATTGTGAGCTATGTATCTCGCTTATAACTTGACAACTGACGTTAAAAATTTAGCTGAACATTAGAATTACCTTTGTTAGGCATTGTAAACATTAAAAATGAAAATCAAAAGTATTTGAAGAAAAAAAAATCGTGACCACGCCCCTTCAAATTTGTACATTTATGATACACTGTACATCCTTAAATACTTTGACTTCTGCATGACCATTTGAGGGAAAGGGGTGGTTATGTCAAATTATTGTTGAATGAAAGCATGATTTTACAGAACTAGGAGAGTTTTAACAATTTTAATGGTCTTCATTAAATTTTTCCGGAAGATAAATACAGAAAAACTTCCGTTGAGAGAATTCATGATTGTCAAGTAAAAGAAAAACTTTAAATAAATTTTTACAACAAAATATATACACTTTGGTTATTAGACGGTTTCTTCCTCGTTTAATTTGATTTTCAATTTATAATAGAGCGAAAGAATAAAGTGCAATTTTCATATTGCAACCATTAAAGATAAAAACAATAGGCTAAGCTAACTTACAGGTTGTTTCGACTTTTGCCGGGGTAACGGTGCACGAAGATTCAACAGAGACGATCACTGTGAAAAGCAATGCTAAACCTCCGACAATCCAACCGGACTGCATTGTTGGACCCATCTTGCAAAAGTGAGGAAACCCTCACGCCTCCAAACAGTTTGCATTGCAATCTGCCATTGTCACACCTTAGAACGTCCCTTCTGGCAAATTGCGGCACACCCGCAAATTGGATCATACTTGCTAAAAGTTTTCCCGCGAGATTTTGTTTTTCATATTTATCTTAGTTTGTTTCCATAATTGACATGTTTTATTTTATTACATCTCTTTTTGAGTGTTTTTGTCTTTGAAAACATGTTATAGATTGATTTGTTCGTTATATAGACATGATTGATTGGGAATTAAATAGTCGTTAAATTGTCTGTACACTGTCGCGTCATCTGACATCTTGTTACAAGAAGCTGTCGCGATACGAGGACTTACATTGGCAGATTTACAGCGAACAGTTACATAATTATACTGGTTGTAATAACTTAAGGTGTATTATCCTATGCATACTTCGCAGCATGGATACCAATTTGTACAAGTCATTTATGTGATGCATAAAAGCAGATAATATAATATTTCGTACTCTAAAACAGATAAATAATTCATTGTAATACGTTTATGACCAGATGATGGAAATGCTTATCATTAAAAAGTTTGGACTTTGGGGGGTTTTTTCAATTAAAAAATGTTGTTGAACGATGTAAATCTAAAATGTAAAATTTGATTCCACAAGGTTGAATTAATAAAACGAATGCTTTCGACCTGAAACCAAACAAAATATATACAAGTGGTCTATATAGATCTTGCATGTATATGAGATAACATTGTCATTGGTGTGAATACTTTTCCTTTTCATGATCGAAATCGCCGGTCAACCTCGGCTCCTATTATGTCCTTAGTGCAAAAGTCTCGTATCTCAAAGTTGAGAATGTGGTTCATAAAGGTGGGTGGACAGTTATTTATGCTAAGGTATTACAATACTATTATAATAATGAGGTATTTTCAATTTTTAGTCAACATTTTACAGACAGTTATCAAGTTATAAGTGAGATACAGAGCTTACAGTTCTTTGTTATTTATACAAAGCTCGTGCCACGTTTTTGTTTACATACTAGTTATATGTCATTGAATATACCGGTAAAAGTTTCTTTTTCTTTAGATTTTTCTATCTGCAAGTTAATTAGGAACGTAATTTAACACCTTTTAGCTTTGTCACTCCTTATTCTATTCTAATGAATTTTTTTTCTATTTAGCAATCTAGATGTAAACAAAAACATGTTTTAATCTCAGCAACTTATTGACCAGAATTGCAAAGGAGGATTATGCCACTGCCATCATGTGATTCCATATATATGCTGTAAATTTTATGCATCACTTGTTTCCACTGCGTTTCAAGAAAGATATATATAACCGTATCATTTTAGAAATTTACCTATAATAAAACACATCCGGAATTGTTTGAACAAGAGAAAAATATCTAACATTCATGTACACAGTCTGGCCCTTTCGACCATCAGTCGCTAAGGACTTTAGATTATTTTTTTTAAATATACCACAAGAGAGACAAACTAGGCAGAGCTAGGAAAAACATCTCGAATGTATTAAGATTACCATAAGTTGGAATTTTATACAAAATGGAGTCGCTTCTCATCAATTTAAGTATCGGTCACACAGCCTTGTTTGTCTCTTCTCTGGTATATTTTAGGATATATCGTTGAATCTAATGAAGTTTAGCTCACATCTCAACAGATCGTAAAATTTGTTGTATTTATATCAAGTTTTATATATAAAAAAGGGGGAAGTATCATGGACGCCTATGTAATACACTCGAGGTATTTTTCCTAGCTCTGCCGGAAAGGCCCGAGAAGTTGCGATTGTGCACATTTGGTCACACCATGACTTCTGATACACATAGGTCAGATGCGCCGAGGGCCTAACTGTCAAGTCCCCGCTTTTAGAATTTAAGAATGACAAATGTCTTATACAGAAACTTGTGCATTTTCATGTTTTATTATCTTCTCCGAAGTAGCAGCACATGTAAATCAAATATGCTTAACACTTTTCCTTTATTTTTCGTTACAATGCAATGCATTCCTCTCCGACGCATACATGAAGTACCAGCGCTATAGCTTTTACCATAACATGATATTTAAAAGTCAAATTATGAAGGAATCATAAGGACAGAAATTAAAGGCGGGAAATCCGTTATAAGCCGAGAATCTATGAACTATAAAACCCTCACCGAGCTACGGAGAAACTACCAAAATAACGAATTTCTTTCGTTTATTAAAAAAAAAACTTGATATAGCCCATGATGTATCAATACTCAATTTTTAAAATCAAATATAAAATTGTTTGAAATTTTTTTTAAAGGGGGCCGATAAAATCTTTATTACTATATTTATAAATATTTTTTTTAAATGAGTCTTCTTCGCTCCAATTTGAGGATACCTAACGCCATTTACACCCCTGATGTTTCAAGTATTATTGTGCACGGTGTTTGTAGCCTGATTAGTTATAATATATGAACTAAAGGTAATGTTTTCTTATTTTAGACTAGATGAAGCATTACACTGTCACCTTCCTCTGTGCATCAGCATTTCTTCCGCTGAGGGCAATTTTTACTGACGATTCAGAGCGTCGGTTATACCGGTAACTCACAGGCTAAGTCCACCATACTATGTACCTGTTCCGTATAGAATTTATATATTTTAATACTTGCGTGTTTTCACCTATCCATGTATCATCTTGGTTAACTGTTGTTTTTTTTAAACTTTTGTTTGTAAGGCGTTAATTTGATGTGAAGATAATATTAAATGTTTTCATTCAAAACACTTGCTTTTATTTGGTTTTGTTTCAGAGGTTAAACCATAACTAATTTCTTCACAGTATCGCAGATAAAAAAAACCTGGGTCGGTCGTTGACCAAAGTATAATTCACACAACAGTACACGACTATATATTTATAATGAACCCATTAACAGTGATATTTCATCAATACTTTGAACGGCATGACGTGCAAGTGTGAATGTTGGAGTCACGGTCACTATTGATTATCTATTGAAGTTCATAAGATGCAGAAAATAGATTTTAATATTGTATAGATGTAAGAATTTTGAAGAATGTTTTGTATTAATTATATTGTAATCCGCTGTTTAGGAATGGCTTTTAGTTTGCATACTTACATCAACTTCTGCTCATCTGATCCTTTGTTTCTATGCAAATAATGAGTGTTATTTCATTTTCAACAAAAATCCGACTTTTTATCGCGAATAATATATAATCTGCACAATACAAACATTATAAAAAATATATTCCCATTCCGTGAGATTATCTGTGAATGTAAGTGTTCCACTGGTTTCAGATAATACAAAAAAGCACACCAAAATAAACCAAT
Organism: Magallana nippona; assembly: GCA_033439105.1. NCBI lineage: Eukaryota > Metazoa > Mollusca > Bivalvia > Ostreida > Ostreidae > Magallana > Magallana nippona. The sequence continues at coordinate 23,542,597 of CM065918.1, read as the reverse complement.
TGTTCTTCATCGACAACTTTATTTGTTCACAGTATGGTGTAATTATTAAATGACGTCAAACTAGAACTTTTTAATAAAAGCTTTCACGATGGATTCTTGTGAATACTAGATCATCGTCTACGTACATAAATAGCTATAAAAAGAATACTTATTGTCTATTGTGGTTTAAAAAGACGCAGTTTACACATGATATAATCTACTAGTTTTTAGGACAAAAAAAAATGATTTTTATGAATTTCACCTGAGTTGAACTACTTTAGAAAGACCCATCCATAAGTCCATTGTACATGATCCAATTTGACCAAGGGTCGTTATTTGTGTACGGATCAAACAGCTGGAAAGAACTAGAGGAACTGGATGACGTTGACGGATTTGGAAACTGAGGGAATAGTGGGTACACGATATTTGATGTCGAGGCAGGGTTGGCGTTAGACATTTCACGCATCATATCAGCGATTGTTGTCCGCTTGCCCTGTTGGGCGTTGTTGGCGATTTTGTTGAGAATGTCGTCCAGGGGCCCAGCGCCAGTGGACCCATGATTCATAGTGCCAGTGGATGACCTGTCAATGTGACCTATGGCTACGCCCCCTCTCGCGTCAACTGTTTTGGGTTTGGGTGGGGATGCGGGGGCATCTGTTGGAAAGGTGACTTTTTGAGAGGTATTTCGAATTGGTTTTCCTGTTACGCAGTCCAGAGATTCGTCAGATATCCTCACTTCCGTTGCGACACATCCGTCATTTATGATCTTGCAGTTTGGTCGGGGTGTTAAGTTTCCTGCTTTCACACCAATTCTAGAAATTTTCGTCACAAAATATATAATTTTTTCATTCAAAAAATTCAATAAAAGGGGTTGAATTTCTAGTTGAATGGACTGATTTTTTTCTAACAGATTTCATGTTGAACATGAAATAAAATGTCTTACCCACAACAATGTAGGTGGCCCTTTTTGCACTCGCATTCATTACATCCGGTTGTTGTAAATTTAGAACCATCTAAGAAGTCGATGCCATTGAATTCACATATCGGAACCTTGCGCCCCGTCGCTGAAGAAAATGTTCGATTGTTTAATTGTTTATATATATATATATATATATATATATATATATATATATATATATATATATATATATATATATATATTGAGAGAGTGAAAATTTAAAAAAAAAATTGTGGTGGACATTTCATTTTGAAAACATAATTATACGTTTTGATGGGGAAATAACCAGCTGAAATATATAGTAAATTATTGTACCATGGATTATAATGCTACTCAAAGTCTTGTTTTTATAATTTTAGATGTAATAATAAATGATAAATACAATATCTATCGTGGAATTTGGATTGATGTTTAATGCAAAAGTTATGAATTTTTTTACACTAAATTTTTGACAAAAACTTGTCAAGTAAATTTCAATACATAAAACCACATACTAAATGGAGGTAGTCTCAGCTTGTACACTTCATTTATTTTTTAAATGATTATCTAATCAAATAGTATGAGTATGACATTGCCAATATTTCCTGACTGATTTTACCCGGACCTAAAACTGCGCGTAAATTTTAAATTGTTTATCAAATTTCTTCTTAATCATATTACAATCAAATTGAATTATTTGTGAGGGTTCTCTAAAAAAAAAAAGGAATTAAACTTTTAAACAAAAAAAAAAAAAATAAACAAACTGTTAATACTAAACTTTGAACAAAAACAGATATTGTGGTAAAATTAATCACAAACATCACCAATATACTATTTGTTTTATCTTTATGAGGAAGAGTGATTTTTTTCATTCCTCGACTTCATGCTTTTTCCGTTATCAACAGAGCAAAATTGCTATGTTATAAATATTTCTGACAAACTACATATTAGTTTTCTAGCATTGTATATCATATTTCAAAGGAACTAAAACTGCTTTTTTTATTTACAAATTTGACAAGTCAATTGTGAATAACATTTTAATTATAATTTTTCAAAATGGAACTTGAAAGGGTCTCGATCGTTCAACACTATCAATGATAATTTTACTTTATTTTAGTTAAGTACCGTTTTAAAATTAATAGTAACATTCGTTATTATATAAGAGACAAATAACTCATATTTCTACAATATCAAAACATTTGTCTTCATTGGTGAAAATGACAATTTTTACAAGTTTCTATGAACTCAGGGGAAATTAATATCCCCGTTTTTTAGTGAAAATAATAATGCTTGCATGAGAGTATGAAAAGAAACTTTTTTTTTTTACCTGTTACATCAACTCGACCAAACGAAGAAAAACAAAATCCATGGATACTTGGTATAAAAAGACAAACGCTCAAAACAAAAAGGATGCAACCCATGGCTGAGATGTTACGAAAAGAGCACGTCGTACTGAAAAAATCCCTATTAAATAGGAGAAGTCAGCTGGCTCTAACGAAACATAAATAATTACATCTCCTCCGGAGTTTATCATTTGCCTCCACCTTAAAAGGTGCAACATGAAATAAATGTGTTATAGTGGCGCTATGGTAATTATGAATGCTTGTAAGAAAGAAATATTTGACATCTATTTTGCTTTCATCTTTTTTATTTAGTTTTATATTAGCACGTTTTTTATGTTTCAAAGACATTAAGAAAATTAGGAGAGCTAATTTTACGATTAATCATGTAGGTTAAAAACATGGTTTTAAATCCACAGCAATTATTCATCCCGTTTGTAAACAAGTCAGACGAAAATTTATTCGCAATAAAAAAAAATCGCGGATAGTACTGTAAAAACGTTCAATTATCTAATAAAAAGTAAATACACGCAGTTTATTTAGGTATAGATTAAGATAAGTGATATTTCCAACAAATTTTTCGAAAATAAAAATAAAAAAGTCATTCCTATATTATGAAAACGCAAAGTTCAAGTATTACATGTACATATGTACCTAGTATTGGATTTTTGGCGATGTCTCGACATGAATGAACTTTTGCTCCCCGCCTTTGGCACTATTAATGTCGGTTAAAGAAATGTGTCCAGAAGTCTAACAGGTGCTCTTGATAAGCTTAAGTAATTTACTTAAAGCTTAAATTTTATATGAATTTGTGAATTTAAAAACCAAAGGTATTACGTGTATCACGCGTTTTCGCTCTTGAGACCAAAGGAAACAACTAATTAAGATAAATTGCGTAATGAATCTATAATGAAATTAAATTTCTGAAAGTTTGGTTGGCGGAAACGCTATCTCTGTAAGTAGGGGGATGACTTAACCTTGTTCGAGCCCCGCCTGCGACATGTCAAATTATAAAAACAAGCTCCTAGCATCGGATGAACTGTTGGCGAGTCTAACCGACGCTCATCCTTGCAAACTACGGTCATTTTGTACGATCCGTTCTCAACTATTCGAATCACCGGCTTGAGACGATGGTCAACGATCATTCAATAAAATGCGCTTCGGTTACATCACTCACCCGCTTACACGATGATGAGTATCCGAATGACCCAAGTAGTTACCCTTTCCCACCCCTCATCACACACACATACCCACAAATAGTGGCCACTTTCTGACACATGCACAGATTTTACAATATTATTTTAAAGACTACAGGTATATTTGAAACTAGCCTGTTTTCAGATAACTTTCACATATTTTGTCAAGAGAAGGTTTGGTTGACTATATCGTACGATTAATCTATTCTTGAGGGTTCTGTAGATTAGCTTACTGCGGTACTACACCATTTAAGACATAAACTGATAAAATTTGCTTTATGTTTTTTAATATATCAAATACAGAACGATCTCATCTCATAAGTAAGTTTCTTCCGATAAGGGTTTAACAGAATCGGATTGATTTGAACTTATATTTATAGAGATTAAAGGCTAAAACTGAACACCAACCACCTTCCAAATTTAGGTCTTTGTGTGACTCACCATTATGATTCCTCAAACTAGCTTGCTTAGTACTATTCAAGTTTCCAAAGATCGAATTCCTCCATTTTAAATATAAATCTCCAAACCATAATTGTGGGCTCATCCTGACTCCAGGGAATTAAGATTTGATTAATAATACACGACAGTTTTCTTCTCAGTATGTATAAACCAATTCAACATATTTATTCGAAAAAACTTTTTGTTCAATGAGCCACTCCCCCTTTGGTTTTTGTCTCTCTCTCTCTCTCTCTCTCTCTCTCTCTCTCTCTCTCTCTCTCTCTCTCTCTCTCCATGCATTGTCATTTGATTTAAACAAGCTTAAAATTATTTTTTTCGTTATACATGGTAACATGTAGCTGCAGATCTGTAGCTCCCGGTCTGAAAAAATTCCGATGGACGAACTGGAAGCTACAGTCCTGCAGCTAGGTAACATGTTTGCTACATGTACGATATGAATTTCACAGCCTAGGGTTTGTTGTTTAATTTCTATAAATGTATTGTTGAATCATGGTCCTTTATTGGGATCTCTTCTAGAACCATATATCATGATTTGGACAAACTTAATTTTTCGGAACTAAAGAAGGGCATGTAAATTTTTTGATTTTACTCTTTGGTTGCTGCAGGGGTTGTAGGTTTATAGACAAATTCATACCATTACTATTATCTCCCATTGGAAGGGGGCCTAGCCATTTATTTATAATTCACCAAAGGATGTGTTATGTTTTGTTGAGATGGGCTATAAGTGGTTCGAATAAAGAGAAAAATTCAAAACGTCAAAGTAGCAGAAAGACATATCGACGATAGAGATGATCAAAAAAGATAATTATGTTATTTATATATTTATATACAAATAATGTTACAGTAAACTAGCCTACTAATTAAACGAAGAAAAGCTTTTTAAAGCATGTATAATTATACATATTTCATCTATTCTACTGAAATATACAACCATGTTAATCATCTACTAGCAGTTCTTTCAATGCATGTCATACATGTATATATGGGTGCACGAACCTTAAACGCGGCCTTTTTTAACAAGAATACATAACAAAAGTGAAAATTCGGCGGAGAATATTTGGCTATGAATATACAAATTCATATACATATATTACATATACAAAGCACACAAATATATCACAAGTCTTTGGATTCTTTGAGTCATATATCACTCATGTGAGCATAATGGTTATTTTCGGTGTTGTTTCCGGGTTCGGCTTCAAGGTTGACTATGCCTTTCTGGGGCTCACAGTACACATTGGCCTCGTTATGTTGAGATTCGTATCTACCAACCACGTTGGTTCTCCTGTAAACATGGAAAAATGAAATAATGTTTTGATTGCCAAATTACAAAAATGGTCTATAAATGTCTCTTTCACGTAGAAAGGGTGTCATGCATATGGATCTGCAGTAGCAAAATATAAAATATAAAAATACAACATTAACCCCCCCCCCCCAAAAAAAGGTCATTTAACCTGTTTTATTCCTAAGCCTATACATATAATTATTGCGGTAAAAAACACGACAGCTCAATAAATATGAATTTGAGGCTTACTTTCGTCGACAGTAAAAGAAGACAACGACGAGTGCGACGACAAATACCACTGCAATCACTGCGGCAAGGGTGGCGGCAATGGCGGTGTAGGAGGAGCTCGACTTCCCCTCTCCCTGGGACAGTTTAGCGACCTGTGACCCAGAAGGACCTGCACGAGAATAAGCAATGATCACTAACACTCATACAGAGTTTTTTTTTTTTAATACCTGCAGCGATACAAGGGCACTGATCTTGAAAAAAAAAACGTAATGATAAGTTTAAAAACCGGTAAGAGGGATTATAAAAGTAACAATGAATTACATACCAACGCACAGTGGAATGTGATCCAAGTTCCACTTTCCATTAGACATACACACGAGCTCAGCAATATCCTCGTCCTTTTTCTGGTAGCCTTCTTTGCAGGAGAAAGAGCATACACTGTCTTTCAGTCTATTGCAGTTTGGATCAAGTACAACATTGGGTAGGTCCTCCTTACAATGGACTTTAGATACCATCGTATCCACTGAAATGTTGGAGTACACAATTTGAATAAAAGAATGCCTATTACTGAAGATGATAACTAGATTGATATTATCTGATAATGTAAGAAATTGGAACTTGGTTTAATTGATAATTTCAATACAAAATCACATTCAATCTACTTGAGGGAAATGCAAAGTAAACTGTAACTTACAAAACCGTTGTACGTAAATGTGGAGTATTAAATGTATACAATAATAAAAATACACTACACATATTCATTGACACTAGATGATAAGACTTTTAAAAGTCACCGAGATGAATCAACTCACCTCGGACATCAAACTGTTTACAAACATCAAAAGAATTGTAGTTCCATTCTGTAGACGGTAAACATTCAATCTTTCGTACATTGGCATTCTTCGTGAAGTTATCACTGCACGCGTATTCGCATTCACTCCCAACAGTCGGGCGGCAGTCGTTCAATAAGTGGTGGACTGGGTACATTAATGGACATGTTTTCTCTGCAATAATACATATTATCTAAATATCCAACTTGAAAAAAAAAATGAAGGATTACTGCGAAATAATTACAGCAGATATATTTTTTTTAATCAAGCAAGTATTAATCAACCAGTGTAATGTTCCTTAAATATAATAATGGAAAGTTTTATTAAAATAATCAATATGAGCATCACACATGTACGCAGTCCGATAGTTTGGCAATATACATGTACAACAAGCTCTGACACACAGATATATGTGACAATATAAATGAGTCTACACTAATTTTTTCGTTTGCTCCAACTACTAGTACTTTTTTTTTATTACTCTGCGCTTACAAACATTTTTGCGTTGAAGAATTTCAAAATGACTATATGATCATTAATACTCTTTTATTTGAAAAAAAAAATATTGTTGAGACAAATAAAAAATAGCTAGGGCTACGTTATATTCTGGTGTGTTTGCATTTTGCTGGTGTGTCCTCAAACAAATGAATCTTTATAATATTATGACATCCATTTATTTTTGTTTTTACACTGCATTAAATGCTGCATTTATCATATTTCAGAGTCTAGAAGCAATTCGTTACCCTGGCATAAAAACTTTGGGGGAGTAGACCATTCTCCCTCTCTCCCGCAGGTCACTGAAGGGATCGCTTGATTAGGTAAGAAGTTATCGTTACACGTGTAGGTACACGTCTCCGTGGGGAGTCGGTGACAGGTAGGGGACCAGGCACCGTTTGGAAAATCTCCAGAACAAGGCACTCCTGTCCAAATAATCTTTTATCATAAATATAGTACGGCAATATATATTTATTCATGTAGAAGAGGATGTACATGTATAAAAATAATAAGCAGTGAAGTTGAAAACAACATGATGAAATAGTTTTCTTGCCTCCACTGACTTCGCACGTTTCACCATCCGCCATCAAGTCTACACCTTCCTCACAGGCGCATGCGCGGCCATTCGGCGTAGGCAGACAAAATGTTGAACACCCTCCATTATTCTGCATACAGGGAGTGCTTTCTACAACGTTGCTGTACAATTTTAATATGCATGCAAAATTCACAAGAAAAATATCGATGGAAAAAACGTGACTTCTTTCACTGTTATAATATCATGATTAATTTTGTTTCTATAGAGGCAACCATCACATATTAATTTTTTACTACAAAAAAAAAGTCAAGACTTTTTTCGTTAAAATAAATCGAGTACGTTAATAAAACCTCTCAAATATCAGTACACTGTCTCAATATCGTACATGTAATGTAAAAACTTCAAGAACACAATTACGACCTTGACTTCTTTATCTGATTAAAATCGAAACGCTTTCACACATGTACAACGCAGATGCTACTTATGTAAACAAGTCCCTTAGAAGTCTACATACTGGGCTGACTGTTCCCAGGCTCGATTTCTATGGAGTCCAGACGACCTAGTTCTGGAACATCCGGCATCCAGTCCACTGTGGTTCCAGTCCCATCACTGTTTATCAATACTTTGAATACCTTCCTAAAATTGATTTGTTTAAGTACTACACAGTCATGGTTGAAATAAATATTTATAATTTTGTTCAATATTTGCTGTACCAGTTCGTTCCTCATCATTAAAGGATAGAGTCCGACGCTTGACAGTTTACCATTAATTTGTACAGTTTGTGTAGAGCAATCGAAACACACGGAGGGTTAATTACAGTAAATCTATTTTGGCATAATTAAATAATAAAGAAATACAATTAGTATCAGAGTTTGTTATTAATTGTAAATTAGGCCTAATCTCAAATATCTTATTGAAAATGATTAAACTCTTACTGCGTATTCCAGGCTGTGTAATAGAGATAGGATCCAAACAAATCTATATCCACGAGTTGCTGATTTGTGACTTTGAGTACCTCTTTTCTATTAAGACCGTGTATGTCTATCGACTCTATCTTATCTTGATGACCATCTGCCCAGTATAACCGATTTTCTAACAAAACAAATTAAAGTTGAGAAGTCCTAAATGTTTTCACCATTTATAATATTAATAATAATCGGAATGGTAATATTATTAATTAATGCAAAGATGATTTTCGACGGATAAATTATGGTTAATATTCAATAAAAAAAAATCTGATTACCCTTGTAGTCTATAGCAAGACCGTTTGGCCATACCACATCTTTTGAAAGTAAAACTCTCTGAGATGACCCATCCATAAATGCTCGCCCAATATGTGGACTGTTTTTGTTATGGTCCGTCCAGAACATATATCTGCAAAACCAAAATAAACGATGTCATTATGATTAGGCCTAAAACAAATATTGTGTGTTTAGGGTAACCCGACCTAACCCTGCATAAATGCCCCGATCCTACCATTTTTAGGTGTTTGTTTTTATCCGACTGTGATTTTCATATTATTTCCATTAAAAACCTGTTTTTTAATAAGAAAGAAACAAACATTCACTTTATATTTTTGTGCCCTCATGCACAAAAAAATATGATTAAATATTTTTTAAAAAATCCCTACCTACCTAACCTATTTTTTTCATCAGTTATACCCTAAACACATTTTTTATCTTAGGCCTTAATAAGGTGTGTCGGGTCAAACGGCAGTTTACTGCCAATGTAAAGTAAAAAAAAAATTAGATACGTACGAGTATACGTTGAAGATGTAAATTTTTAAAAAATATCCGCCACGTTAATGGTATAAAAAAGATTGAAAAACGGAAAGAGGAGTGGTCAATCACTTAAAAAATGGAGGGGTAAATCACCAAATCAACACTCCCCAAAAGACAACTTAACGTACCCTGCCGAAGGATGGACAGCAATTGCACGAGGCGTACCGAGTTGGGTAATCAGCTTTTTGTGAACAGATTTCTGAGGATGAAGTATTCCTACGTAGCTCTCGTACAATTCATTCGCTACCGCAGTGAAATATATATGTCCTGTAGTAAAGTCCATCGCAATTCTATCGGGGTACACATTTCCTACAAACGTAAAATATAGACAATTATTTTAATAGTTTACCGACCGATTAATAAGAAAGATAACTCCTGTTAGGTTGAATGATTTTTATTCTTTTAAAAAATATCAAATTAATTAATCAAAGGTGTTTGATGTCAAATTTTGACCCGCAATATGCTATTAAAACTTGTGGCGAATTGAAATGATGATTTTGAATCTTTTTGTTAAATCTTTGTAAAAGCAAAATTTTTGAAAGGATACAAAAATACATGTAGATATTTATGATCCGTTACGGTAATAATTCTATTTAAAAAATATCAGCGCCATCTCACATACATTGTATATATTGGAATTTTCCGTCTCAAGACTTAATTATTTAAAGCTAAGTATGCAAATTAAACCCTTCCAGTTGGTAAGTACAGGGTGAATGAATAATTTTCGACAGATAGTAACTGTACGATTTTGTACCGGCTTCCATCAGAGTCTTGGTGTTTTGGCCGTCAATGGTTGCCTGCTTTATCTGACTCCCCTGACTTTCTATTTCGACCCAGTACACCATTTTTGTATTGCTGTTGTATAAAACACAAGCCGGTTTCGATACTTCCGGAAAGTCCAAAGCAGTGATTTTTGCGTCCAATAAAGATGCTTGGTATAGTCTGCCGTGTGTGTGGTCAGCTATTATCATAAACCGGTCTTTCAGGACATCTTATAATAAAAATAAATTGATAATTTCAAAATTTCTAAAACATTATAATTTTCAACTGAACATCATGTGTATCTCACGATATTTTGCATTTGGTTTTGAGGAAATGCTTACCCGATGAACAGTTTTTGCGGTCAGAATCCAATACGAATCCAAAATCACATTTACAGGTAGCTTGGGTGGATACAGATGGTAAACAAACATGTTCACACCCACCATTCATTATTTCACAGGGTCCTGGGGTTAAAAAAATGTTTAGTATGAATACATCTTAATAAAACTTTTGTTGATATGATCTTTGAACAATTGAACAAAATCTCATCTTATAACAGGAAAACTATTTCTACAGTAAAATATCAAATTCTACCGAGTATAATTAAAGATTGCAAGACTACTTAAAGTTTCCCTTGAAAAAGCATGAAATATCTCAGCTAACAAGATTAAGAATAAGTGCACATTCACTATGAAACAGGTAGATATTGTAAACCAATTATCACTAAGGAAAAACATTTATGCTATGCTTTTAAATTATTAGTCGAAAATGAAAAACATTTTGTACCTTACTGTCCTGTGCATGACAATCTTTGATTTCAATATTGTGATATTTTTAATGTTAAATTATAATGTGGTAGTGATCCCATTAAAGAAATTGTAAATCCATGTGATTAAAATACTACATAACGTCTATGTGTCTACTTAGATAAATGCTTTATACAGAGAAAACAGTTTCATGGACTATAAAGAATTGTATAAAATTGTCTTGCATGCTATAGCCTTTATGTAATAATATTCTTTTCTTTATAATATGTCATTTGATTTCATTTTGACTGTATGCCAACATGCGTATGTCAATAAACTGAAATGAATTGAATTGAATATTTCATTTAAAAAAAATTATTTTCATTTATGGGTATCTGAAGTCGGTACCTCTTGTGTATCTCTGTAGATCTGGATCATATATTGCCATTCCAGTAATTTTACCATAGGGACTTGTATCGATTTTAACATCTGCAGTGTTTCTGAAAATGCTGCCCGACATAATGAAAGACTTTCCATGAGTCCAAATAGCGTGGTCCTACGATAGATAACTCGTATTTTATGACATATGAAGAAAAGTAAATATGAACGAGCGCATAAATACATGTAGAATGGAATTAAAAAAAAGAAATTAAACCCACTGACTAATTATGAACCATCATCTTTTGGTCAATTAACGAGTAATTAAAAACAAACCAGAACAATCTCTGACAAAACTTGATTTTGAATTTGAATTTCGTATATCAATTTTCATAAAAACTAATCTTTTCTCTTCATTAGTAGTTAACATACTCAGTACCTGTAGCCATTATATTTAAAAATTGTGCTTCAAATTCAGGTGGACAGAAATAGGAACCTGTTTCCCCAAATAACACTTTAGAATACTAATTTTCTTCTACACATGTACCTTGTAGACCATTAGTTCAACCCCAAAGAACAAAACTGAAATGGAATTCAAATGCGTGGTCAGGTCCGAACCGTCTGTTTTGCAACTGTATATGCTATCCCAATTTATCCAAAACAGTCTGCAAAATACAGTTTGTAAAGAAAAAGCTTTAAATTTCATCATGTAAGGAAATCAGTTTTTAAAAAATATATTTCAAAGTCTAATTGCATGGAACGGATTCATTAGCAATTATTGCTTTTCAATATGTCAGATATTTTTTCCGTCATTTTTAAAGCACTTTAATGACCATGTTTATGGGTACGAAACACTTCCGGTATCAATAATAATGATACTTTGCTTGGTTTTTAGACATTATTATTTGATTGACGTCTTGGTTTATTTGACTGGAAAATCATCAAATGTAGGCGACACGAAAGGTGTTAATTTATGCTTCAGGCTGTCTTCCTTAAATCAAAGATGTTCAACAGTCTGTCGAACCGCAAAGAAACTTCAGGTGCGGTATGTATATTTTACTGAGAGACATTGGTTTTTCGACATTTATGGCACAATCAAAGCTCTCCAGGGAAAATGAGACCAGGGCCATGCTATACACAACCTGAATGTTTACAGAATTTCAATTGTAATTTTCGTCGCCCTGAAAATTTTTGAACTATTATAAGACACGTAGAACATAGTCTTTCACTAATTTACGATCACAACATTGTAAAATAGTGAAAGTTAATACTTACCGATGTTTCTCTATGTGGTAAAACAAACCGGTAGGCTTCTTTAGCTCCGTACTGTTGACAATCACCTTAACTGAACCTCCGTGTAGAGTTCCAACTTTTATTGTGTAGTTGTTTCCCTTGCCCTCGATCCAGTACACTTCTCTAAAAGTCCACAATGCATAACATTACAGAGAGCGGATATACATACATCTTGAAGTTCGCAAACTCTACATTATTTTGTAAAACTTACTGATATTCCTTCAACGGAAAATTATAAATACGTGCCATTTTTGTCGTGGGAATCGAACATTAATTTTGTTTATCAAAATATTAACACCAAATACGCGCGATAATCTTGTTTTCTTCAAAATCATAAGGTAATCTTTAAAGCGCAAAAAACCTAAAGTTTTGGTAACTGTGTTCACGATTACTAGCGTCATATTAATCAAAAAAGAAATTTTCAAATTTCAACTTGCGAAATTCTTCACTAAATGATATTCTTAGTCTAATGATATGGCGTTCAAAATAAGCTTTTGGAACAAACAGGCAATTTCTATCCCAAATACAGTCAAACCTGTCCAATGGATTAACATTCACGTAAGTAGGGTTGTCCAGATTTGCATAAAGATCTGTGTGAGCGAATTTATCCATTGAAAAAATGCGGATGGAACCTTTTTGCAGAATGTCTGATTGTGACCATAGTATATTGTTATCAAGCCAGTCGTAGGCAAAACCTAAGAAATCAAAATATAATTTATGTCTGCTATTATTTCTGAGAAAAACAAAATTCAATGCGATTCTAATTGTTTATTGTAATGATATCTATTCTAAAAGTTGATCTAGATTTCAAATCTTAATAACGATGTCAAATTTAAAGCATAATGTTTACATTCCTATTTCACTATCACTTTAATTTCTTACCACTCCCTTAATAAATAGCAAATGCAAACATTAATTCGAGATTATGACACAAAGAACTGAAACTGGTTTGTTGGCTTATTTATCATGGATTCAGGAGAACAATTCATCAAGTCATTTTAACGAGATAGAAAAACCAATGCATTTATATAAAGAAATACACACACCTGTTACATTTGGACCAGCTTCGGTAATGGGTGAGGTAACGTTAAAAATCAAGGAATACTGCATCAGTATATGATTGTCAGAATCGACGTAGAACAGCCACTGTGATGCTATATCTACCGCCATGAACATTATGCCACTAAGGTTGGCCACTTTACACGACATGTCCTCTTTTAGAGCGGTGATATGGCGAATGTCCATGTTACAGATGTGAGTACTATTGGCCACAATTAGACCTTTCTGAAGTTTCTCTACAATTTAAGTTTTACCACATTACAAGAAATAGTGTGTTTGAAAAGTGTTCACTGTATGGAAAGTGCTAATCGAAAATGTGGTTGATTTGGATCACCTGCTATATTGATTTGGGTACTCTTGTGTGTGTTTGAAAATGCAGAACTTCAAAGGGGATAAAGTAGGCTTAATAGTTCAGAAAAGTTAGACATGAGTTATTGTCGAAAATCTTGTTACTCACTTTACTCGAAAAGCATAAAAAAAACTTAAATGGACAGTGTTATTATAAGAAAAGGAGCTACTATTTGTTTTGGTCAATGCTATAATTTGTTTGCAACAATTTTTTGCGACTGCTATACTTTTTTCGCCCATCCGTCCAAAAAAACATCAAATGAAGTTTTATTCATTTTTATGATATTTTGATCATTTTAACATTCACGTATTTATATGATATAGTTATTGATAATCAATAGGGATACATTATTAGTTGAAAAATGATAAAGCAGTGTAAGTAATCGTAGAATTTGATTTCATGGCCTCTCATTGTTGGTGTGATTGCGATGTTTGATTTGCGTTCTTGTTATGATCGATTTGCGTTCATTGGAAATGTTATGATTGATTTGGGTATATATCAGTTAGTGTTATATTATACTTACTTAGATATTAAACAGGGTAAGGAATATTTCCAAATGTACCTTTTGCAACAATTCTACTTCAGCAACACATTGTACCACTGTTAATACTTTCAATTGGAGCTTATCTTAATTAAAGACAAGTTACGTTTTAATTAAACAATAAAATATTTCCTTTTTGATTCATGCGGGATATGATGATGGCAAAATTGCATTCTGCAATGATCGCTACCTTCATAACCCGCATGAATCATCAATGAAAGAATTTTATTGTTTATATTTACATCTTTCTTTTTAACAAATTAATAAATTCATTGTAAAAAGTAAGTAAAATTTACTAAATTACTGTTAATGTACATTAGTACGTTAGCTAAAAGAAACAGCCAGATCGTCTCCTATAGGGATTTGAGTCTGACATCATCATGATTATTTCGTGCAGTCCGTGATTTTTCTTAGGTCGCTGTAAGTTTCGACCAATCGATAAACGGGGCGTGTAGATTTCAGTCCTGTCAGTTTCTACAATATCACGTGTCTCTATTCGTGTTAAAAAGTATCACAAATCTAATTATATGATTAACTGTTTGATTCTAATAGTTATCAGAAATTTACATGTTTTTTTGTTTGTGATATTTAGCCGGGCTCTGCTGAAAACAAAGTCCTGGCTGTAGGCAGGCAAATCTTCAAAGTTACTATAAATAAAACAACACTCTAACACAGCTTTCGGTATACAAAATAGTTTCACAGAGAGCCTTGTTTTGTCAAATATATTGCTTTCTAAATGTTCGCGATTAAGCGAGGTGTGTTGTTTTCCCCCTTGTTTTCTTATTATAGCTGATTTTAATTCATAAAAGCATTTGGTCGCCATATTAGTTTCGATCACTCTTCAACTGTGTGGTTTGCGCATACATGTGCGATGTTATAACAAACAAAGGAGAGAGAGAGAGAGAGAGAGAGAGAGAGAGAGAGAGAGAGAGAGAGAGAGAGAGAGAGAGAGAGATTGCCAGTCTTTGATACACTACATGAATATGCATAAAGACACATCAAAAAAGCCGGACTTTCGGTATTTCAGTACTTTGATTTGGTTAGCCCCCCCCCCCCCCCCCAAAAAAAAAAAAAAATTAAAAAACTGTAAAGAAAAACGATTACAAAACAAAAAAACCGCTATAAAATCAATATGTTCCTGAATCTGAATGGTAACGACTTTCTATGAATACTTTTCCTGAAACCGACATGAATACTGTTTCTGAAACCGACATTTTCATAATGACGTCTTTATATGAATTAAGTAGTATCGTTTGGAATGTAAATTATAATATTCTAACATAATTTGTTCTGCTGAGTATCAAATGCATAATAAGCAATACATGAGATCTACCCGAAAAAGTATAGCAGTCATGACAACAAAGAATTGCATTCAAAAAAATACTATGCAAACAAAAATTAGTTTTCAAAACCAGGGGAAGGTACATGTTTGGTGTAATTTTCAAGGCATGGAAAAGAACCAGTGATCGAATATAATTGTAAATGCTTGGTATATAATCGTGGAATATATCGCAATAAACATCTTTCATTGGCAACTTCCAAAGTTCACATAAATAGATAAAAAGTCAAAAATTAACAATCAGATTGATGATAAACGCCTGCCATAAATGGCTAAAAATGAAAACAAAAGAAAAAATATAATAAACGTTAAAAATAACAATAGTACTGCCTCAGTAGTTTGATGCAATTAAAATCAAAGTTAATTAAAAGTGTTAAATATTACATTTTTGTCTAAATGTGCAGACAGTAAATTCGAGATACCCGACAAAAGTATAGCGGGTGATCCAAATCAACCGCTTTTTCGATTAGCACTTTCCATACAGCGGTGTTTATGTATACTTGTAAATAAATGCTAGGACAAAAGAATGTATTAACCATATTTGCAAATCGTGCTGAAAAGAGTTGCATTAAAATATCTTGATTTAGTTTATTGATGATGGAATTAATAGCTTTGCAAAGACCATTTCCTGATACCATTGACACACGCCTTCTTGTTTACTGCCAGTGTATACCCTTCCTTGCAAACACACGTCGGTCCACTTGGCAAATGAACACATATATGGTCACAACCATAACTTGAGCAAACCTCTGCAAAAGATGATTCAAATGTTCCATACAGAGTAAAAAGTATCATATACATGTTACATGCATGTACATATAATAAAACGTTTTAAAGAAGTCGGTTGTATAATATCTAGGTAAAAAGTACTGATGAGGTATAATAATGCTTGCTTAGAGATAATGCCATTGGGTAATCTTTTTTAAAATTGTGGAAACTTGCAATGTTTAGAAAAATAATGTGCATTTGACTTTCGTCATTAAAGTTGACTTAAACAGAAAAGATATAAATAACTAAATTAGC
This sequence comes from Magallana nippona, assembly GCA_033439105.1. NCBI lineage: Eukaryota > Metazoa > Mollusca > Bivalvia > Ostreida > Ostreidae > Magallana > Magallana nippona. Next base: position 23,526,042 of record CM065918.1, on the reverse strand, counting down.
GGACTTGGAGAATTCTGAGGTTTGAATCTGAACCAGTTAGAAGCGTACTTGACACAGGACTAGTATTGGTTGGATCCCATATTTCGGCTCCTACAGGTACCCCATCGTCAACCACGACGATCAGATTGATTTCTCCAGTTCTCTTACTTATCTTGGTGACGGTGTTGCTTGTGAATGACGTCACATAAAGGAAATCCTTAATATAATTCATACATACATGATTCATATTGGCAATCGTTGAATTCCCCACTTTTGACGGGATTTTCTTTTTGTTATAAACCTGTATTTGTTAAATTCGAATATTTGTTGATCAAAAGTAAAACTCCTTTTATAAAATATAATTAAATTTTTGTTTAATTTCTAACTTTTACCGGAATGTAAAATGTTCTTAAAATAATGCACGTACATCATAAATATAAATAAAAGTTTGATTCTTACACCGAATACGACAACTGACGTGAACTTTACAGAGTTCATTCTCGTCAATAGTCGCCTGTTTCTGCCGTCAAAGTCGGATGACTCCAGAGTATGCCTTCCCGCGTCCACCCAGTAAATAGTCTGCTCCTTGTGATCCACTGTAATGTCATATACACGGTCAACTCCTGAGGTAATAATGGATTTTCTGTCCTTGCCAATCAAAGAGGATCTCTCAATTCTTCGTGGTTTCCCCATATCGGAGTAAAAGAGATACCTGCAATTTGCAATGAATGGATCACTCATGTTCTAGTACATCTTCTACTTAGGACGGTTTATACTTTTCTTATCAAACATAAATGTACTTGTATTTCAAAGACAAGACATTAGGAATATTAGAAATAGCCTTTTCAATACTGTCAATATGAACTATATGATTATAGACATACATTAATAAGTCTACCAAGGAAAGTAGAAAATTCATCCATGATTTGATTATCAATCATCTCCATTTAGTTTGGTTAACATGATTCAAGTTCCTGATCTAGCGATGGTAATTTTATAAAAAAAAAAAATATTGAGTATTAAGTTTTTTATTTATATGTTTATTTGCATATTACTCTACATGTATCTACTATTGCTGATGAACTAGGTATTTCTCAAAGAAATACATCACACTTCATAAACATGTACCATTAAAACTACGCCTCATTGAATCTTCGATTAAATGTCTATCTAATGATGTGGATACAGTGTTCATCTAGTTTAGTTAAAATGGCTAACTGCAAGTATGTTTTATGTGGGAATTTTATAGGTTTAAGTAAACCTTAAGGAGACTGAGTGGTCAACAAATTAACCATCAGATCTTCCTTAATTTTTTTAGATATGATTTGTTTAGCTAAACATTGTTATTCAGTAAAGAAAAAATTATAATATTCTAGCTTTGAAATGTTGATATTTTGCTATATCATATACATGTATCTTTTTAAAGAGTTCTTTTTCTTAAGGAGTTTACTATAGTTTAAAATGGCCCCGACCACCCAGCCCTCCTAATGAATGTAAACGAAATTTATACTCCTGACTGGAACTTTTATTTGCCCATTTTTGTGAATAAGCTTTGCTCTATCAATTAAATATTCATAAATTCAATAAACGATTCATAACAAGTCATTATTTTAAGTTAAAAAAAAAGTCTAAATCATTCTGTCGTAAAATGTTTCATATTTTCTGACCATGTTTATATAGTAATTATTTGAAATCCAAACGTTTAGTGTATGTATTAATGATATTAAGTACTCAAGAGTAAGGATAAAACATAAAGGTAGAGATTATTTTAACCAAATATTTTGTTTGATCAAGTGTATCAAGTATGTAGGTATTGCTTAACCACAAACTGTCCATTTCTCATCCGTTTTACCATAGAATGTTGCAATAAGATATTCAAAATCCTTCTTTTAAAATGAATTGCTTTAATTCATTATTATTTAATTGATGCTCCTAAAAGCACGCAGAAAGGTTTTTCTTTCTTTTTTATATATTGTTGCTAAAAGCCTTCTATCGACAATATAAAGTAAGGTTTTCCCAGTTACATAATTGCATTTATGAGCTGTAAAATATTGAAAAAGCGCCGACAAACATTCATTATAACACCAACCCATTTTTAATATGATTGAGCATTAAACATTTGCATATCATGTTTTCCCATTTTAATTTGATATTTTGTTTTACATTACATTCAAGCCAAACAAAATTTATGTAAAGTATTTTTAAATATAAACTTTAGTTCATAGTTGAACTCAAATCATTTCAGAATTTGAATCCTCCCCCCCCCCCCCCCCAAAAAAATAAACAAAACAAAAGGTTAAATCATTCAAATTCATGTTCCCACTAGATTATTGTTCAAATCATATCAGAATTTTAATTCACCCCGGCCCAAAAGTTATATATCAAAATTTATGTTCCCACCAGATTATTGTTCAAATCATATCAGAATTTGATTTCCCAGAGAAAATAAAATATCAATTCTAGTAGGAAGTTATAAATATCGTATATGAAAATTACTTTTCTTTCGGGAGTTGTCATTTAAGAAATAAACAGCAATTTAAAAAGTTCACCGGGATATGAAACTTGATTGGTCACGTGATCAAATCCTGTGAAGCCCGAAGGGCTTCTCAGAAGATTTGATCACATACCAACCAAGTTCAGATCCCGGTGAACTTTTTAACATTGCTGTTTATTACTTATATTTACGTTTGAGAATGGCAAATTGTTCAGAATCATCAATATAACAATGTTTTTACGTTTACAATATTGCAACCGTCAAACGATAAGCGCATGCGATTATCATTGTGCGAAGTGGGGTCTAACATTGAATCCTATGGGAAAAATTATTCACTATATTGTAAATGGTTATAACTTGAAAACCGTTAAAGATATTGACATGTGGTTTTCAGATGCATGTATTGAGTGTTATGGGCAATATATATGGTACATTAGATATGGTCCCTGGGGACATCCCCAACCCCCACGTTTGGGAAATTACTTAATATCTCAAAAACCGTTGACATCCCCATCCCTAAACCATATATATTCTTGTTCCTTGTGTAATGGGGCATCATATATTTTATAGGTTATGGCCATATGGGGTGGTTCCGCCCCTCTCCCCCCCCCCCCCCCCCCCCCCCCGGAAACAGGAAGTGCCCTAATATCTCAAAATCCATTGAGATCCCCGAACCCAACGTATATATATTCTTGTTCTTTGTGTTAAGGGGCATCAAATGGTATGTAGGTTATGGGCTCCGGAGGTTGTCCTGACCCCCCTCGAACAGGAAGTGCCCAAATAGCTTGAAAACAGTTGAGATCCCCACCCCTTAACCATATATATTCTTGTTCCTCGTGTCAGGGAGCATCAAATGGTATGTAGGTCAGGGGCCTCGGGCTGGTCCTGCCCCCCCCCCCCCCCTTTGAACAGGAAGTGCCCAAATATCTTGAAAACGATTGAGATCCCTACTCCTAAACCATATATATTCTTGTTCCTTGTGTCAAGGGGCATCAAGGGTCATGCCGGTTCACCTGATGTACAGTAAATGACCCCTGCGGTGCATCATCAAATTTCAGAAATAGAAATAATCAGTTATTAAATCTTTTTGTCTGTACAGTTTGACCCATGTGGGTTATTCCTACCCCCAATAGTGGCCTCGTTCGTTTGGGAGACTTTATAATCCCCCGATTATAATTACATATTGTTTTCACCCTTTTCACAACTGTGTCTGGGCGATTTAAAGACGGGGCAAAACTGTTTGCAAGTATAGAAGGGCGAAAATCACATGGGTCGAAAATAACCCTGCATACAGTAATTATATGTTTCATCTTTTTTGATCTTAAAGAATCGTAAAGAATATAATTGGGCAAAATTGGATCAAGATGATGATTACTCATGTGATTCTTATGCTTATGAATGTTTTGAATGAACTATATTTTCCCAATGCCTTCTAAATTTAGCAATCTTTTTTTTCACATACTGTCTACGTGTTGGGACTCATCAATCAAAAATGAGGAAATATTATCATGTTTTAAAAATATTTGACATTGCAATATGTTTTCTATTGATACGGAAGTCTGTATAGAGTCTTTCCGTATTGCGTTTCATAAGATATGCATGTGTAACATAAATATTTCAACGTGTATGGAGAAAGCAAGAGAAATGTCACCGAATGATCTAATCTTAATTCTTACCCACTGATTGGGTCCACTGCAATTCCCTCGGGTCTGCCCAGTCCTTGGTGGATGATGATTTTATATAGACTATTATCTGTGGTGAAGGCAGGTTGCATCCCTATCCAATTATAGTAACCGTCTACCCAATACACCATTTCGTTTAACCAATCGTAGGCGATTTGTGCTGACGTTTTAGACACACCTTTTTGAATTGGAACTATAGTCAAACTATCGTTCACCCAAATATTAAAATTTTCCATTCTATAGATGCTGTGGGAATCAGAGTCTAAAATGAACAAAGCATTTTTCCTCGGGTCTGAAGCCATGCTGACGATTTTTGCACGAGCTGTGTTGAAGAAGTATGTTTGTATCGGAAGCACTCCTTTCCCAGAACTCATTGAACTCATATTCATTTTGTTTGGATTTCCGGCGATTAATGACAGGTGTCCAGGACTAAAGAGTGAAACAACGATTCCTATTCCCGACGTGTCTGGAACGAAAAAATGAGGAAAAAATAAGAAATTCTCTATTTCTGTATTTGAAAAGAGTTTAATTGTATACAATTGACTTTGGTTAGATTTCAATCGCTTTCTTTTGTTAATTGAAAATACAGGTATGACATTCTTTCAAATAATTTTTTTAATTCTAGACAATTTGGAAATATATTTAAGAAATGAAGTTGTAACATGGTTCTATTAACTAATATGTACAAAATTAAAACCAGATTTATCTTTAAACTTAGTTAGATGCCTTCAAATAAATACATGAATCATCATAAATACATAATTAGGTCAACTGAAGAATAAATAAAGAGCAGCAATATTGGGGAAATATATAATTGTTTATTTTTATTTAATGATTTACTTAATGCGTTGAAATGAATTGAGGTTCTCTTGATATTTTAAGGATTATGCGCTATCTTAGTGTCCTTTACAAAATATTAGATTACTGGGAATCAAAATTTGTACATGACAATAAATTTTGATTCCCAATAATCTAAATTTTTGTAAAGGACATTAGGAACAACTTCTTCACAATGTACACGAGGCGTTGCACACTATGTGTTTTTCGTAGAATCATTCTGTTTGTAGAGTTCTAAAAAAAAACAGGAATTTTTCTTACAACTTAAAACATGGAGTATAAAACATCAATCAAACGAATAAATATAACAAATTTATTATCAGAAGCTCTTTCTGAAAAATAAACATTGTTTATATTTCATTTGAATAAATAACGATTCCTTGAAAAAAAATTTCAAACGTTGATCGAGGGGTTGGAATTTTTTCCGATTTTTAAATTAGTACCTCCCATTTAAACCTTATAATATACTAAATATAAGATCATGTTACTTTGCAAAATGGTTGATTGTTTACCAACATAAATCAATCAAGGAAAATATATTATACCGCGCCCCAAACCTTTAGAAGACACATCTATTGTAAAATAATACCATGAAAAACGATGATTCAAAATGATTGAGCACATATGGGTCAAAAACTAGGAATGCCTAATAAAGTTTAAAAAGATTCTTGAAAAGTCATATGCACTGTTTAAAATCTTCAAATTAATCGGATTTTTAAAAAATAGTCAAATTGTCCATTTATCACATAAAAGTTTTCCTAAATATCACTGGGTTTGGGTTTTTTTTCAGAATTTGTATAATTTTATTTTATAATTGGTATAAAAATAAATCGTTGTTGAAACTGGCATGCATTTATTACATCAATGCTTTGTAGTGAAATAGGATTTGTTAAGTTTTAATTATGTTTTAATCAATTCGTTTGATGCAGATCGTGGACAGGAAATTCTACAACTGGGTGGAAAGATTCTGACACAATTTTGGACATATTTTACCCTGTCTACACATAAATCATTTAACATTTTTAACAAGATACCATGAATGGTTAGAATACACAGTGTAATTAGATATAATATCAAAACTTTGATAACGTTACATTTAGGTATACGGTAAACATTTATGCATGCCACAAAAAAAAAAAACTGGCACATAATGTCATGTTCATAAATGAATATCATAAAATTCACAAGCTCAAATATATTTACGATCAATCTAAAGTTTTCAATGAAAGTAGAACGTTACAAATATTGTATTAATTGTATATCAACTGCTTTGTTCATTCATCTAAATTTGTCTCATACAAACATATTATCATTGTCTAAATTATTAAAAAAAAAATTTCCATCCATCTTATAATATGCATAATCCTACACCACACATTTTTAATTAAATTAAGAATTCAGGTAAAAAGTAAATGGGAAAAAATAAAAAAAAAATGGTAAAAAGTCGTTTCTGCATATGCTTTCTTCGCTCTAATAACATTATGATTTTTTTATCACAACAAAATACAAATACATATAACAGTATGTTCGATATCATATAGTATATTTCTGAGGAGACAAAAATTCATATAATAGTTTTTCCTTTTCTATCCTTTAGCTTTATAGTTGCATTCTTTGAAAAACTAGTTTTCTACACCTGAGTAGAGTTTCCTTATTTTGTTATATTTACAATGTTAACATATGATGACTTGTATTCAATCTAAGATATGTTTTTTTAAAAATTAATTTTTGCATATTTCATAGACAGAAACCCATTATGATACCCCCCCCCCCCACCCTCCAAAAAGTATTCCATTAATTAATAAGATGAACTCTAAGGTTTTCTGCATTTTGTTGCGTATTTGTGATACACCAATGCAATTCCATGACCTTATTTGAAAACCCATATTTTTCAGCAAAAGTTTGTAAGACACCAAATATTAATTCTTTTTAAGATAATTCGAGTCAAATTCCTGGATATCAATCTATATTACATCCCCTGTCCCCCCTTTTTTTTTTTTGAGTACGAACTGATGTGAATTAAACTTCAAGAATGTCAAGTCCTTGCATGTCAAAGAAAGATAAAAGAAAATTTGGATTAATTAAGTAAACATTCATGATTTAAAAAAAATTTACAACAATTTATTCGCTTTTTTCGAACTAGGGTGGCAGGTTAGTGGTTATGATCTCTTATCTAATACAGCTCATAGTAGCTGTCTAGTGTATGCGCATTTATCCGAGGATCTGTCTATAGAGATAATGTTATTCCGGATTTGTTCTTGTCTTACACATTAACTTCTAGATTAGCGTGCATTCAACGCATCCTTTCTTCATTTATCCAATAAGCGGTAAGGTTACGCTTTTACTTTATCTTAAAAATATAATCTAAAACTTACTTTTTATCTAATAAACTATATGTAAAATGTCTGTGTGTCGGCAAAAATAATTTCACAAGACATTTTTATCTACATGCCTCTGACGTACTTTCATACGAAGTACAATTTTTGTGTTATCGAAGGCCCTTAAGGAAGGAGTCTTCTCGTTATTAGACATACTTCTTATAACAAGAAATTCGTGAAATTTTTACATGGTCAAACAGATCATATCACCAAATGGTTGTATCAGTTTAATCAAATTTGACCCCCTTGTTTTCGCATGAAGGTGAGGTCAAGGTCACTACCTTTTTTCTCAAATTGAAGGATGATAAAAATAAAGGTAGTTATCTGCAGTTTTGTAGACATCTGTTTAAGATATGAAGTTTTTATTCTTCAATAAAATGATAGATTATCAGAATGTCTATCAGCTTATACTACTAAATTGAAATAAATATTTAAACTAAAAATTGATATTGCTTAGCCCGCATTTCCTCAAATTTTCTTAAATTTTGAAGTTATTTTAACCATTTTTCTATGCTTCCAATAAAAAATATTTCTGATTTTTACATATTATGAAGACTATATAAAGATATAATAAACTGACAAAAAAAATTATATATTGACCATTTAATAAGAGAGAAAATCCGATTTTAGTGATTTTTTCACACAAATCTATTTATAGAATGAGCACTTAAAAAAGCTTATAAAAATGTAATTTGATAGGCAAATCATGTTTTAAAAACATATTCTAAACCCTAGTATGTTATTATTAGTTCAAATTAGTTGAAAAAAATCCATCATTAATGTTATTGATTGAAAAAATTAATGCTAAATAAAGTAATGAATCCATAGGAATTTTGAAGTTCAAAAAAACATGTGATATAGTCCTAGGCCAATGTTCCACCAAAAATATAGTCCTTGTTAGATTCTAAACTTTGATTATTATTTCTATGCCGAGTTGTATAATAGTTAAAAAAATAGAAAAATGTGATATTTCAATTTCCTTTCATCTTCATTTAATGAACATTTAATCAAATTTACTTTTGACAAGTCGAAAACCAGAAAAGACTCCTTCCTTAAAAGGACAATGCCTAGACTATCAATAACTCTTGTAAAAGCACTGCTTTGTCTTGAAATAAAGATATTTTAAATAGACTAAATTTCAAAAAATAATTTTGAAATTTTTTGGTGAATCTGATGGGGAAGTTCAGCCACTTTATGAAAATAACCTAGATTGTGAATATTTCACGTCCCCCCCCCCCCCCCCCCCCCCCCCCCCCCAAGTTCGAGAAACTGATATTTGTATATAAAAATACAGTTATTGTATTGGACAACCGTTACACAAATAGAGAAGAAAGTTGAAAGGTTGGTGTAATTAAGTTACGTCTGTATTTAAATTAACCAGAAGTACTTCAATTAAAGCCAAATTCAGCTAAGGGTGATGCATACAATATGCTTCGTCAGTCACAAAATGACCTTTTACAGTTGTATTGCCCTTAGCACCTGCTGAGCCCCTTAGTCTCGCCGAATACGTAAATGAAAATTGAGTGGTTGATGAATTATGGTCTAAAATCGCGGTAAAAGTCCTGTAATCGAAAGAGTCCAAACATGTAGGTGTTTTAGTTGCCTTAGTAATTTACACACACAAAGCACACGTATAAAAATCGTGCAATTCAACCTACAACAATTAGTTACATCGATATTTACAGTATAAGTCATGTATACTGTAAATATTGTTAATTCTAAGTATTAAAATATGAATATGAGTTTATTTGCACGATCATTTAATATATATTTGCCATATTAAATTGATTCAATACTATTCTCGTCTCTGAAGATAGTTAAACTAAAGGACCCTATCTACAGTTTTAACTTATGGTACTTTCATTTCTTTTATAGTGATAAAATATCTATGGGTATGACCAGACGTAATTTGTCAATAGTTTTATAATGATTAAATAATCGAATGCATTATTTCCTTTTATTATCCAATATAAATAAGCAAATGTTATTCATATTAATGACTCGGTATCTCGTCTGAGAATGAAAGAAAATATAGAAGATAATCTCAATATGGATACATATACGCGAGGTTTTCTTAGAATAAAACAAAATCATTTATGCATTGGAGATCCTTATATCAACTGTAATATTTAATGTTATTCATTTAGATGTTTAAATGTAAACGGAACATATTGGTTTTGATCAAAACTGAAAAGAAAAACTAGTAGTGTTAAAGTATGTAACTATATTGTAAAAAAAGGTAAGACAGTGCATCTTGTTCCCTAAAGCCATCATATAATAGAAAAGAATCCTCAACATGTTTATTTATATATATACAAATTCACAATAAAACACAAATCAGGTGAATATTTATTCTTCAAAAAAAATAATGAAATAAGTAATTAAAAAGAAAGGAACTCAAACTCGTTTAAAAAACCATTTTCAACGCCCTTCTCTCTCTCTCTCTCTCTCTCTCTCTCTCTCTCTCTCTCTCTCTCTCTCTCTCTCTGAGAGCATTGTGACTCATTATCTGTAACTTACCAGACTAGTAAAAAGTTTGTTTATTTAAACAAATAAAGTGAATGAAGTGGAAAAGTATTGTACATAATTATATATATGTGTATGAATATGCATATATCTAATAAGTCCAATGCATATCTATCTATCTATCTATCTATCTATCTATCTATCTATCTATCTATCTATCTATCTATCTATCTATCTATCTATGATATATCTTAAAAGAAGTGCGACTTTCTGAAAATAGGTGAAAAACGATGTTTAATATTGAATCTGCCCCTGTTTAACATGTAAACGTAAACGAACATGCATTATTGTGGTTTTGTTTGTTTCAGAAAGTACAGTTATATAGATCTTTGGTTTACCATACTATACATACAAAAAAGACAATTCATTCATGTACATCCTTGTTTAACAAAAACTCTATCTTAACACTCGTTTCAACTTATGACTTCGTAAATCATAATTTTCCTGATGATATAATATATCAACAATGAAAAAAAACCCAGTTAACTGGACAATGTTTTGAATACATTTGAAATCAGAGATATAAATAAAGAAGGGGTTATAAATTATTTGCTGGTAATACACAATGGATAAAGAGTAACGACGTACTTTGATACCAGTAATCCATGATTGATACAATAAACAATGGATAAAGGGTAAGTTACATGGATATTAGTAATCCATGATTGATAAAATAAACAAAGGATAAAGTGTAAGTTACGTGGATATTAGTAATCCATGATTGATACAATAAACAATGGATAAAGGGTAAGTTACATGGATATTAGTAATCCATGATTGATAAAATAAACAAAGGATAAAGTGTAAGTTACATGGATATTAGTAATCCATGATTGATAAAATCAACAAAGGATAAAGTTTAAATTACGTGGATATTAGTAATCCATCTTGATTCAATAAACAATTGATAAAGTGTAAGTTAGTAAAGGATACTAGTAATCCATGTTGATTCAATATACAATGAATGAAGTGTAATTTACTTGGATACTGGTAATCCATGTTGATTCAATATACAATGAATGGAGTGTAATTTACTTGGATACTGGTAATCCATGTTGATATTATAAACAACGAATAAGTGAAAAGCACGTAGATACTAGTAATCCATGATTGATACTGTTCAATAAATAACCAAAATTGGCATTTTATGATCAATATATCTTACCTGTAATATTTTCTGCTGGGATAAAACTAAAGATCCAGCACAAAATCAACACAGACAAAAGACTCGTTTGTCCCATTCTGGTGTGCATTGTGTAAAAAAAAACAATCTGGGCCAAAAAAAAGAAGATGACCGGACCAAGTCCTTATTAGGTGAACGCGAGATGATTCGTTTTGATTTGAGAGAACATTAGGTGTTTGGTTTGTTTTACTGATGAAACAAAGGTTTTTATCGCTATCGTAACGAAAAACCTTGTAATACATCAATTGCGATTTGAGGATGACGTATTGGGTCCCACTACTTACATGTAAACCTCGATGATTGAGCCCCAACATTTCCTGTTTAAAGTTATTTACGCTTCTAAAGAAAAATAAAATAAAATGCACAGACGCCGCTTATTATCTGTAGAGTATTTGTTTGATCAAATACTTGAGAAGTATAGTGTGTTTAACATGATCATAAAATGGTTGCGGTATTGTCTGTAACTGTTTTTTGTGATAAAAAAAAACATAAAGGGAAGTAAAATGTTCAATTCAATTAGCTACATCTTCGAAATATTAATCCATATTGGATTTTTCACTTACAAAACTTAGAATTTACATTTTCTATTTAATGGCTGAAACATATGCTAGTAAGGAAATAAAGAACATTTCACACACCCTTGAATTTCGAACAGTACTGTATGCTGGTAGTCCCTGCACGGACAGTGCACTACGAAACAAGATGATGACAGATTGTGTTAAACGAGGCAGAGCGCCTGGGCGGCTTGTTACAGCATTGCTGAAAGTCTTATGTCAGATCCCGACACAAATTACAAACCCTCGATGCATGACGGATAATAGCGTTTCCAATTTTTTTCTCGAACGTAAGAAACATTTTTTTTAAAAAAGGTATGAAAGCCTGAATGACTGCAAGCCATTGCCCTCTGTATAATGATTTAACACAACACTTCCGGGTTGTTTTCTCAATTCCAAATTGTGTTCAATTTCTCGTTTTGTCAAGGATAGTTTTACAAAAAGCCTTGGAAAGCGGTATGATCTTTTAGATGCGACCTTGTTTTCTTATTTGTACGTAAAAAACCACTTCTTCAAAATGACACTAAACAAGCATACCCTATTCCGAATAGAACAGACAGACTCAGTTCTTTTTCTCATTCAACAGAAAATCACTTTAAAAATAACGAGAACTAGATCGTCGTACTATATATGGAATATAAAATCATTTCAATTTACAACAGATTTTCTTTCACATACGAATTTGAAAAACGTAATGCTTGTGGTCACGATCTCGTAATTACGAGAACCTTTCTTGTACTTACGAAATCTTTTTTCGTTATCTTGAGATAAATATTTCGTCATTAGGAGAAAAGATCGCGTTATTACGATGGCATTCGGTTCCAATTTGTTAATGATTAATGGCTATTGCAAGGGAGCTAACCATGGGACGATAAATAATATCTTCCTAACTACATTGTAATATAATTGGAGTTACTTTCCACGAAAACACAGATTTTTTCACAAATCACGAAATATTTCTTTATAAATCAAATATATATACATGTATATATTTTATTCATAAAAAGCCAACACCTTTCATAAGTAAAAAAAAATACATGTTGCTTTGAATGATGCATATGATTATCAGCCAGACAAAAATAAAAATCTTATTTCGTGTCATGTTTATATGAAAATACATGCAGAAAATTCCGTACTTTTCACTATTTTGTAGTAAATGTTCCCAAACAATGACATAATTATCACAATATCACAATCATTTTTTTCTCTATCTGTATGCAATGGGCTTTTTTCCATTTTTTTTTTTTAATTCAAATATCCTGTATTATTTTAGCCTAATTAAAAGTATGTATCACTATGCATTCTCATGTAGATAAAAAATGCAAAATTTAGTATTGTAGGTAAATAGTTTGAATAAATGAAAGTATACAGATTACAAATAGTTCATCGTGTCACATGATTCAAACATATACGTTCGTATATACATTTTAATAAGAATGAGTAAAAGAACAGAAAATCTGTCCAGGACGTTTTATATTTATACAGTATAAGATAATTCATAAGTCTTTCAGATTTAAAACAAGAAGGCTAGCAGTGAGCCAATGCTCACTAATAATAACCCCAACTCTGATGTGAATATACGCTCTCGCGTGAATAAACATAAGTTCAGGTAAAATACGGACAGACGCACAGATAAACAGGAAATTGATATCGTATTCGTACAAAAATGAATCCAACCATATAGCATGCCAACACAAAGAATGTGCTAAAATTTCGACCATCTGCGAAGAGTGGTTGCTGAGAAAACTGCGACAAAAATTTGTTTCAGACAGATGCACGAATTATCAAGAAGTTGACGTCAAATTCGTAAAAAAATAAAATTAACCCATTAAAATAGCATGCTAAATCAAGGAGTGTACTACAATGTAAAAATTTTAAGCATTTGCTAACAGTAGTTACTGAAAAAAACTTCGACGAAAATTTGTAATAGACAGACATACAGACAAAGGGTAAAACAGTATACCCCTCTCCATTGGAGCGGGGTGTAATATACACACCGTACAACAGCTTTGAATCATTTCATTCATGTGCAGTATGATACATTCAAAATTGTTGTTTACCTGGACAGCAGACGTTCACTGAGGTAAGAAATGTTCTTTATGGTCAATCTTAAGTTGTGGTCGAGTAATAATAGCTGCACAATATTGCACATGCATTCAGTTATCCGTCAGAAATTGCTCGTGATAACAAGTGCTCAATTAAATTTACACTTATTTAAGGAATGAATTCAATATTTATTAGTTTTATACGATATAAAATGGTTTGAAACAGTTTACTTTTTTATAAACCGCTTCGCGGTTTATAAAAAAGTAAACTGTTTCAAACCATTTTATATCGTATAAAACTAATAAATATTGAATTCATTGCTTATAGTTTAATTTTTTTTTTACCCTGAATTGTAGTTAAAAACGGTAATTTGGCCCTTAAAATGACATCAAATTGTACAAAATTCAAACAACGTCAGGCGGATTGATACGGTTTTGACGTTAGTCTTACTATGACGTAGGCAACATTCTTTATACGATATAAAATAATTTTTTTTAGCCAATCAGAAAGCGCGTTACAACCAGAATTAAATTATTGATAAATCAAACTGAAGGAGTTTCCCCAATTGCAGGTCAGTTTACCTGAAACATATTTTTGGGGGGTTTTATGATAACATGGAACAATTGAATAAAATTTTCCATGCCGCTCTGTTGTCATTATATTTCTCTTGTTCGTTATTTTTCTTTGCTTTTATTCTACCTAGTGTCATATAATGATTATTTCATTCTGAATCACTGCCCTTATTTACGTTTAGAAATGGGTCCCTGTTACTTGTGTATCAGTGGTTTTATTTATTTTTCCTGAGCGGCAATATTTTTTCAATGCTGCAAATTAATAAAAATCGTTTTCCAAAACGATTCCCCGACATTACACTTACGTAGACCTTAAAGTCACATGACCCGGAAATGGAGAAAATGATTCGAAAGTGGGGCCTTGTTGAAATACCTCAGTCCGTAAATATTGTTCCCGGGAATTTATTTTGAAATAAGAAAAATGACTGTTTGATAGCTTTCAATATGCATACAGTATTAAATTAAAATTGAACAACTTTGCAAAATATTAACAAAACAGTCTGACGTGACCGGGAATTGGCGACCTCACTGTACAGTAAATAGGTATTTTATCATACCGAAGAAAACTTCATTCGTCGGCGATTCAAATGGTAAACAAATTAGAGTTATCGGACTTTGAATTTACGGTAGGAGTCGGATTACACCAGAGGTGTTCCGAGTTTAAAAACGAGGGAAATCGAATGCTGTCGGTGAATAGTATTCACCCACAGGTGCTTGAGGACAGGACACCCCCCCCCCCCCCCCCCCCCCCCCCGGACTTAGACTCCCGGAGTAGTTGACGCTTTTTTGATAGAAATTCCTTTAAAGCCATGTACACAGCATGTTCCACATCAAATATCTGAAAATTAATTGAAAATAAACGATTTATTTAAAAAAAACACCAACCTGCATATAAAAAGAGGAAAGGTATGCCACTCCGCTAGGTAAATGTTACGGAAGTAAACAACTATCGGTCACTTTGGAAGGATAACATCCGAGAAAATCGATTTAATTCTGTTGGCGCGCAAAAAACTCCTCGGATTTTATCCATCATGAGTGTACATTACGTCACTGAAAGATGTTGACTTCCGTCACAGTTACCTAGCTTGTCTTAAAAAAACTCGTTTAACATGATATAGTAGGTTTACAGAAAAACGTACATTCATTTTAAAAGCATAGTGAGGAAGAAATATATTTACTGCGATAATATAATCCCGTGCTTGTTGGATATATAAAGCGGATACATGTTTTATAGTCCCAAAATGACGAAGGGGTTGGAATGAAACAAACCGGAGTGGCATACCTTTCCTCTTTTTATATGCAAGGGGGGGGGGGGGGGTTACATTAATTGTTTATTTTCCGTTAATTTTTAGATATTTAAAATGGAACATGTTGCGTACATGACTTTAAAGAAATTTCTATCAAAAGGTCAACTATACCCCGGGGGTTTAAATCGGGTTGGGGGGGGGGGACTATTTCACGGTTAGATAGAATAGCAAGTGTATTCGTTGTAATTTTACATAAAAAAAATATTCACATATGTATAATAAAAATCCATATATCATTTTCCATCGGGCCACTAAAGAGATGCTTTTTATTCCCCCACAACTGACAATATCTCAAGCTGTCTAGTTATCAAAATTTAATTATAATTGGAGAATAAAACTTTAATTCATATTGCTATAACTTTTCGTCCCTTTGTTTATGCCCTATTTCTTATATTTTGTTTCGATGAGATAGACTTTAAACATTACAGGATAAAAATAAAAATCTTTTCTAAGATCTCAATGATATGCGTATAAAATAAATTCTAAGGTTTTATTTAAATCATATCATATGCGTTTAAAAAAAATTGATTTATAAGTAAAATAGTTTATGAATCACATATTACAATAACGTACAATCACATTACGTTCGCAATAGTTAAAAGTAAATTTATAACAGTTAAATATACATGTACCAATCACTTGTTACCTAATCAAGGTTCCTCGAAACACCATATTTTTATTGGATGAATCGATAAAGAATCTTTTTTTTGAAATTTGATTTCACAAAACAGAGACCAATATCGGCTTTCGATTATTTTATATGAATATTTTTGTATTTATTCAGTGAAATGGGAAAAACTGTTTTAATTGACGGCAAACAGGGTATTTAAGAGCTTAAAACTTGGGTCTCAATTAATGTGTAATATACATATAATTATGAATAATTACATGTCAAGATTGTCTGGTCAAATTTTTAATTTTTTACAACTACTGGTGCTCAAACTAAAACAAATGAAACCACGTACATTATCTTGGATTCAATTTATCTCTTCTCTGCTTTCTTTTCATTGATAAATTAAAAAAAAACAAATAACCTAAAAGTATGGAAACTGTGCATGTACTTTACCAAACCAATGATTAAATTAATTATAACATGACGTTATACTAGCAATACATTCTATATATTTTTGAAAGAGGGAGGAAATAAAAACAGTGCACATCCTGTCAGATTGAATTTATAAATTTATTTGCTGTTAATTGTTACAGCAATAAATAGTAGAAAAAAGATAACAATGCATTGGAAGTTTTGGGAAATGATGCCTGGAAACTCCTAAAACGTGAAAATCGCATATAAATAAGGTGCATGCACATGAAATAGATAATTATGAAAAGCATTATTGATACACGTATTTGCGAGCTGCAAATTTCATGAATATGTGTTATCGTACGACGTTCCTCACAACAAAGCATTTTATTCATAATGGGTATATCCTCTCCATTGCTAAATTAATTGTATGCAAAGGAGATTTTTGGATGACAAAAGGACAATACATCATGGATACTAAAAATAAATAAATGAATACAGTAACTGTACATGGAACATGCATATATATATATATATATATATATATATATATATATATATATATATATATATATATATATATATATATATATATATATACATTTGGTGCAAATAACACAATCTTATTGAGCTTATATCTGTTTCCCTTATCAGTTATTTAGACACAATGAATAACATCCTAAATAAATGATAAAAAAAAATGTCTTGAACATTACATGTTCATGTAATTGCGAGGAACGTGCATGAACTACTTTTACATTGAATGGTTTTTTGAACATTCTTTTTTTCTCCAGAAAATAGAGTAACTACATTGTATCTATCTACTTGACAAAAAAACCTATATGTCGAAACAAAGTTCTTTTGTGTCATACAGGATATACCTAGCTACAGAGCCCATAGTCGTATTCAAACGTCTGACGTCACTAAATGTATGCATTTTTTTGTAGTACCGTATGTACAAGTGAATGCCATAATTCTGAGACCAATTAAAGTTCTTCTTAAATAATAGTGGTAGTTGAGTATAGTTTGGTCTAACAAACGTTTTATTCTCCACGTGCAACAAATCTGGATATTGTTTGGACAGTTTACATGGTAAAATGGTAGAATGATAAGCCCACTGGCCTTTTGTGTACGTCCTGTATCCGTCTAACCAATGAGAGATGAAGGTTGCATTCGGAGATGCAAGTATCAGACCATTGCTTAGGTTATTATCAATGGCGTGACTTAAGGTAAAAGTGTAGTTCATTAAATTATCTAAGGATCTTAATATAATTTCATCTGTGTCAAGATAAATTCCTCCATATTCTGAAAATAAAAGAAGAAAAGAGTTTAAAGAAATCAGTTTTCAGTATTCAAGGAGCGGAGAAGAAAATCAGGCAGACCTTTGTTGTCTCCATGTTATTTTACATACCAAAAAATCCCCAGATTAATTAGTTAAAGAAACAAGAACTACATGTATACTGTAACATTTTACGTATATTAAATTCAGTAAAATAAAAACTTGAGGCAAAACCCTAAGATCAGAGTTGAAAATATGTCAGAAATAAGGAAATAATACATTATTCGTATCACTCAAAAATACAGCAGATGAACATGAACAAAAATTTTGATTGAGTTACCTACCTTTCCATGTTCTAACAAACACAATAGCATAAACATTGTTTACCTTGCAAGATAAGAAGCCTGGCAACATCAGCCTGGTGTTCAATTCGGCCAATTTTTCTATCAAATATGGTTGTTGGAGGATCCATTTTAACATTGATGATATTGTTTGCGATCAAAACAATATATTCCCAGTATAGTCCATAGGGTACCTCGCCATGAACTAAAACCAGGCATGGATTTAAATGTTTTAGGGTGCTCACGAAGCTTAAAAAGTGATAGAAGTTCATCTCCTTCTTTGAGAACCACACGTAATGGGCAATGTTTGGCACAGCGTTGGATGTTGAGCAATGATCTTTTATCAAATTGTCCAGACATTTTGATTTAAATGGGACCTGAAAAATTGTCCTATTTGAAATGAGTGACCACGATACTCCTTCCTCCAGCGTAGAGCAAGACTTGATCACATCCACTTTGGTTGTTGGGATGTCCGTTAATTTTATTTCTTTACACTGTACACTGCACTGGAACGTCCAGTTCTTGGTGTCTGGGATACTTTGACACAATGTCTGGTTGTCGTACGGGATTATGTATTCTGCATACTCCGTACTGTTTGTCGTTTTCTCTTTTAATATGGCGGTCTTGATGTTCTCTGATAATAATAATAAAAAAAAGAAATATATCAGAATTATACACATTGAAAGTTAATTCGTTTCATTTGGACTTTTGAATTACTCTGTAAGATAAAATGAAGAAGAAAAAATATATAATGTACAACAAATTAGAAAGTTTAAAAAAAGAAAACACAATTCTGTGTGTAAAATGTTTTAAAGAAAACTAAAACATAAATATGGTATATTCTGCAAATAAGATACGTGTATTTTTCAGGATGAAGTCACATAAAGTGCAAAAAACCCAGGTAAAATCCATTTGATTTATCTTATAATTATTGATACAGTTGTAAACATGATGCATGGTAACTTTGATATAATTGCATTTATTTTGAACGAAAATGTCCATCATTTTGGATGAGTTAGTATTATCGGTTAATAATGCACGAGTCTTCAAATATCATGTACATAGTAATGAATCTAATCGTCATATATTTCATACATATTTTTTTTTAAATACAATATAAATACCAAAGCATATTTAAAAGGAGTTAGTTGGTTTTCATACCAGCTTATTTACAGGCAAATATTAATCATTGAATTTTCAACAACAACAAAAAAGTCTTGCATGCGAACGCAAATTTTAGTTGGGTTAAATACCAATTTTTTCATTGATCGTCAAATCAATGGCTCAGTTGCTTTTACAGTAGAACAAAGGCTTATCTCTGGTTTTATAGCAAAAATATAGCCATGAGGGACCATTATGGACCTAATAGTTACAGCCGAGGAACTCGGTACAAGATCAAAAAGCATGTAAAATGATTGATACACTTTCATGAAAAACGAATTTCAAATCATAGGCACTTGACGTTATATATTTTTTACATAATAAAAATTTATACCCTATACCTATTACGAGAAAAATATATAACGTCAGGTGCCCGTGTGTTCAAATATAATGAAAATTTAAATCTCATGTGTCAATTTCAATGTCTTTTCATTACTGACGCAAACAGGCCCTTGAAGATCGCACTAGTACTCGTATATAAGTCAGATTAAAACTGACCAAACCAAAAAGTGTTTCAATTTACGAAGGAGTCAGTACATTACACATTTACAAGATGAGGACATTTATACGATGAGAGAGAGAGAGAGAGAGAGAGAGAGAGAGAGACACACACACACACACACACACACACACACACACACACACACACATTTATACGGTATCATTTAAAACACGTTATTAGGTGGTATGGTACATGTACTCCACTTCGATTTTCTTTGTACACTTTACTTGTATTAGGCGTTCTTTCGGGATATCATTGTAACCATAACTATATACCATTGTTATATCGAACGAATTTTATCAAGCAATTGTAACTTGTAATAAGTGCATGTTGCGTTTTAAATGCAGAAAATTCTGTTTTACGTATACTTGTCAAGATCTGAACCAGCAAAGCTTTTGAGTATGAAATATAAGCAGGGCAAAAGGTTAATTAATTCACTTATAAATCATTGTTTCAATTTAACCAATTGTTCAGTATTCCTTTACCAAATATGTACATGTAAGCAATACAGACCTTCAAAGATAAAGGAGCTACGGAAACCACTTTCAGTTTTATATCCATAGCTTGCTTGACTATAACTTGACAACACGAGATGAAGCACAATAAAAAATATGGTAAAAATCAGCACAAAGAAGAAAATCCGCACATACTCCATATACTGTTCTGAATGGATGTAAAAACTCAACAGTTCAGGGTAAAATGTCCACCTTTGACTCAAAAAACCAAAACATTTTTATGGATATAGCTCTGTAGAAAAAAAAAGTTCATAGCTTCTTTTTCGACTCAATTCGAAAATTTTGATCCATTTTCAGCTCGACTGTTTAAATGGCGGAATTGTACCACGGAAGAGATATTCCTTGGACTCCAGTCAGTTGTACCCAAAGTTTAAAATCGATACACACGTACTACCGGTATTTCATATACTAATGGAGAATGTACATACGTAATGTATGCGTCATGTGAATAGCAATGATCTGATAATCAAATAGCATTGATTGTCTTTCAGTATGCAGTTTCAAGGGTATTGAAAATTGGAAGCAAAACAATAAAACAATTGAATAACACTTTTGTGTTTGAACATGGCTTGTATTGCAAGGATAAATATAATATTTGAAAACAAATGAATTAACACCTAATTATATACCGTAGCTATTGTTGCGTGAAATAAAATATTGTGTAATCGATCAAGGGACCGGTTAATGTTCACAATGCCGTGTGCTTTTGTTTCAGTTATTTTCAATAACTTTCAAGGGCATGTGTATGAAATTCAAACCCTGTACATACAATTCCGAATAATAAATGGAATATGCATGTATCTAAATTCACCTAAAAGACAGGTGGAAGTCTATCAATGTTATCAGATTTGTTGAAAGACAGTTGTGATAATAGAACTTAATTGAAATTGAGACTTTACTGCAGAGTGAAAATTACAAAAAAAACCTGTGACTTGAACCTAATTAGCGTTCCTTGATATGATACTTCAGAAATAAACTTTATATATAAGAGTGCATGTTGTCCTAGGTGCTATTTACTTTGATTTTGTTTCATATTGCAATATGATAATTGACGGTTAAAGAAAAGGAGTAGTGTTTTTGCTTTATGTTACTTTGTGTTATGCTTATAAAGAATTAATGTATTTTTAAGTAATATATAAGTACCACATGCTTTAAAATCGTGTCATAACCCCCTCCCCCTCCCTTACAGGTTAAGTATAGATATCGTGGTACAATCACATTAAAACTGTCATTAAAAATGTTAAACAATTCGACCTTTCTCATTTCAAAATGTAGTCAACGGAAGCACGTGTTGGCATTGATTGGCATATATTCTTTGTGACAAGTACATACAGTTTACAGGCAAACTTGCACATCTCTCGCTGTGATCAAAGACTAGTGAAAGAAAATTTACGTAAATCTATTTTCCAATATTTACACATGCATATGATTATTCTTACTACATTAGGAATTGCACTGTTTAAGATCAATTGGGCGAAGATCACTCGACTCTTCTTTATTTGAAATATATACTGAGTACCTACAGAATTTTTTTTTCTCAGTGAACTTCTTTGTTTGCCGTGATAATTACGCGAAAATAAAATTGAGATTGAATCGATAGTTACAGAGACATGATGATAATATCACAAGTATTTTTTTTTTCAGCCCAAGTTCAAAAACGTTCTTATAAGAATGATACATCTAGCAGATACTCCAACAATGAAAACGTATGTGTAATAATGTAGGTAAGGGGGGGGGGGGGGGGGGCTTATGTTACGCGGTGGCGCTAAGACAATAGGATCATGCTTTGAGCCCCTGGCATGTTTTGGAGAGAGAGAGAGAGAGAGAGAGAGAGAGAGAGAGAGAGAGAGAGAGTAATTTTTCAAGTTCACTTTTTGTCTTAAAAACTTGTTTATTATTTAAAGCATGGGGGAAATTGTTATTAAACAGAAGATTCTATTTAGATACAAAAATATCCTCATAAATGATTAAGATGTTTATGTGTAAAGCAATAGTTCTGAGCAAACAAACTACAGATTACTGTGGAGTAATTTAAATTCGTTGGGGGGGGGGGGGGGGGGCAGTTTTCGTTGTGGGTTTTTTTGCTTATTCGTGGGGATTTAAGTAAGAAACTTTAAGGTAACTCTTTCTAATTTTTTTTTCGTCGAGGATGTAAATTTGTGGGAGAGGGCTACCCACGAATACCACGAAAATTGAGCCACAATGAATTCTAATGATTCCACAGTAAATTTCACAAGTCATCTTTCTTTTCTATTCTTTATGACGTTTATGATACATGTACACAAATATGAATGAGTGCCTGCATCAATTTGACCAATGTGTATGTAAAATTAAAGAGCAAGAGAAAAGCATGAAAATATATGTACATATATAAATAAATATCACTTCATAAAAAATAGGAAAATCTGTCCCGGAAATAAGAAAAGACATTATTCATATACCATGATGAACTATTTAAGGACGACAGCAACCTATTTGGGGGATATATATAGCCTCTAGGGCAGATTTTGTGTGTTTCTTCTGAATGTAGCCAAATTGAGCCCTTAATAAGATGATGCGACAGTACATGAACAACATAAAATGATCATCGCAATTAGATAGCTTTTCTAATTTTGTTCACCGTGAGTAAATATTACAGTAACAAAAAGAACCTTCTTGGCTGTTGATTTTTTTTTTGTATCGGAGTAGGTGTCTTTTTTCAATAATAATACATTAGGATGTTTTTCAAACTTGTAAAAGCATAAAACATTCATTGTGGTATTTTCTACACAATAACTTTCATAAAATGCATGTAACACCAATTAAAACAACTAGTTTGTTTCTGTAATTACCATATTATATATTAAAGATGCAAGTATACTTAGTCTAGTATCATGCATTTTGATAAAGCTGAGCTCAATAAAATTGCATGAAACAAAAGATTGGTATATGTATTATGATACTAATGGTTATTATAATAAAAAAAATGACGGTGACCTGTTTTGAAACCCATCGAGGAGTGACCGCGGGTAGTGTTGTACATGCACTCATCGCAATAAAACCACGTCGACATTACAATGTCTGTATAAACACGTCAGCATGTTCACTTAGAGTATTGTATTTATTGTTTAATTAACAACTTCATTAAAACAAGATACAAAAAGAAATGCAACATGTTGCATGTCAAAGTAAAAAGCTACTGAAAAATTGTTTTTTTTTTTTAAAGATATAAGAACTTGTCTTTCTTAAATAATTGTTGCAAGACCGTTTTCTTTATTATTTCCCCCTTTTCCTTGTATTTATGTTAGTACCTCTGACAGGGATGGATCCAGGATTTGAAGTTAGAGGGAGCGCCAGTTGTAAGCAAGGGGTCTAGAGGACCCGAGGGGCGAAGCTCATGGATTGTAGAGATTTTGTAGGATAAAAATGAAGTCTTCCAAGTTAGACTTTTGTGATATTTCTTCTTGTGATTAAAATAAAGAAATAGTAAAAAAAAAATGTTTAAATGTTTGTAGATTTAAAACTTGCAGTAAACCCATTAAAAGTTTCTGCCTTGCAGAAATAATTATAAGAAACATTTATCATTTAATCTTTCTCTGAGGAATTGCTGTAAATTAATCACTTTAAAAAATTAAGTTCATTTGGACAAAATGAAGTTTTAAAAATATAACCATGCCAGCTTGTATTATAATAAGCATGGAATAGTCGTTAAAAACATTAGCTAGTATAACTAATTGCTCAAAGGTGGTTGGTTGGTCTCATTTGAACCAACGGGGAGCTTGACTAAAATAGGTTTTATATACGTTACACTATTGAACATACAAATTTTCTTCAAACTACACCCATTTAGAGAAATCACACGAGTTTCCATAGAGGTGATCACTAAGACTCACAAGTTGTTCATTTTTTTGCCAGAGGAATTAAGGTTTAACTTTATTTTGACAATTTTAGGGGGAGCGCCCCTCTACACGTAAATCCATCACTGTCTGAACAAAACATTTACAATGGCTGGTGTCGTATTTTCCTCTTTTGCAATACATGGTAGTGTATTTATTAACTTGAGTTTGAATTAATTATTCTAAACTTCATTTAGAGAAAACAGAAGAACAAGGGTATATCTTCCAGACCCTTGAAACCAGAGAGAGAGAGAGAGAGAGAGAGAGAGAGAGAGAGAGAGACAGACAGACAGACAGACAGACAGACAGAATGGAGAGAGATTATTTGTATAATTAAAAATTTAACTAAATCGTTTGCCAATACCTATACATGCATGTAGTTTCGCATGTGATCCTCGATGCATAAGATAATATGTGGATATATAACATATGAATGAAAATAATGCATAAGATAATAATTATGTGGATATATAACATACGTATGAAAATAATGCTAGTATTACTTACCTTCTCCAGTAATTGTCTCCAAAGGCTGAGTCCTAATGAGAGTGTTCCGTATAAAGTGGGGTCTGTTTAGGATACCCATAGCCACAATGGGGTGAATAACAAGGGTGGGCCGCATCGTAAAAATAGCTGCAAAAATAAAAGTGGACATCACCACCATCACAAAGAAGTGCTTCCATTTGGTTTCGGTCGGTTTCGATTCTTTCGAACCGATAAACATTTTCGAATTAGGATGTTTCATGAGAAAATTCTTTATCGACAGTGATTTTTAATCTCCATTTTTCCAGGAGCCAGCAAATAGGAAGCAGTTCTCCATTATGGCAATAAAAATCAGCCGTCCATTCTTGGCCCTTTCGCGGTCAACATAATACTGCCTTCAGCCGATCAGTAAACGTCGTCAGTATGTTTAGGAATGTGACTGACAAGATTAATGCAAAGGGATACAATGGGGCTTGATCTGACACATGTCCTCGGAAACGACGTGGTTTTGTGTTGAACCGGTGCACTCCATTTCCTATTCCTTAGTCATTAAATCATAAATTATTACCTATCGACAATAATTCGTATTATTATTTTATTTTTTTTATTTTTCTTATTACTGATTGCTACATAAAACTAATTAACACATTCATTGTCTAGTCGCATGTGTTATTTACTGGCCTCACCTTTCTGGTTTAAAATTCAACATTATGCAAAATTTATGAATTTCTAATCAGGACTCATAATGTGGTGTCGTGTGGAGAGCATCGCAGGTGAACACAACATGTCTCTGTCTTTGCCATCGCTAGATCGCACAATTCAGGATCGAGTTCAAGTTCATTTATTTTTCACTTTTCGGAGATTTTCAATGTTTCTGGTTGGTACTAAAGAGCAAAAATTCTAAAATATTTGAACTGGTGCTACCTTTTTTCTGACGTTGAATTCTAAGATATAATGATATAAGATTTGTTTCAAGAATTAAAGTTGCATAACGGTATGCAACAGCTGATTATAGTAACACAATGTAGTGTAAAGTCAGCACTCGTACTACATGCATTTATCCCGAGGGTTCATGTCACTTACTACAAGACAACACTTTTATTGTCGTTATATATATCTTATCTCAACAGAAAATAAAATATGCACTTGATTATACCAGCGAGTAAAAAATGGGTT
The DNA here is from genome assembly GCA_033439105.1 of Magallana nippona. Lineage (NCBI taxonomy): Eukaryota > Metazoa > Mollusca > Bivalvia > Ostreida > Ostreidae > Magallana > Magallana nippona. The sequence goes on along the minus strand of CM065918.1, from coordinate 23,500,128 downwards.
TGAACTTTCTACAACTTGCAATGATTTGTTTAACGATGATGATTTACGCAAAATTTAATATATCTCTCATATCTTACATGCCTGCATCAATTGAGACTTACTTCATCTATATCATCATAAAATATATGATTGCATTAATTGCAGCATTAAAAAAAATGTATATATGAAATTATGAAATAATATTTAGATTTCACATTATTGGGCAAAACAAAAACAAAAAGTCCATTTCAATTTTTTGATCTTTGAAACATAGTGGAAAAACATGTCTGTTCAACATTTCAATAAGGTCAGCTTGTGCAACTGGAAGGGTGCAAACTTTGCAATTATCTTTGAACATTTTGCAATTATCTTTCAATACATCTGTCATTAATTACAAATCTCTGACAACTTTGCGCACGTTTTGACCAGCTCATCATTATACATGATTATTAACCATTAAGTCTGGTATGTTCCGCCTGAACTTGTCGCCATTCGTCTCCAATGCCAAAAGGTGCGAAAATGAACCGTTGATATACAATAAAATTGTCCTGTTGGCTAGCACAGAAAAAAAAACAATGCCCGCGACGCCTATTGTTTCCTATGTAGCATGCAGATACACTGCGGTCAGAGACCCTTAGTGGCCTGAATAACTTTTATTTATCTTTGAAATTGCGAGCAGATTGTCGGGGAAAAAATAATAAAAGACCCATCTTTACGTGAGGTTTGTATTTTAGTGTTTTTTTTTCCTCTTTCAGAATCACAAATTTTCAAAGGTTTAGTGAAGGTGTGCTACGACGTTAAATGCGCATTGTTTGTTGTTTTAGTAATTGTTTTTTTTTTTACTTGAGATATATATAATTTTTTCATCAAGGTTATAAAATATTTTTCAATCATCGTAAGGTTTGATATATTTGCAACATTCTACAGTTGCTTGGATCAAATTTTGTCTAGTCTATAGTATAAAAATTTTCTTTTAAAGCTATATTAATAAATATTCACTTATTCACACTTACCTATTTATCAATTTATGAAGTAAGAATATAATTGTAAAATTATATCAAGTTTTTGTCGGATTACTAACTTAGTAAATTTAAATCTTTTTGTTTCACGCATGCGCAGTCCAAGGCACAATGTTCAAAGCTTGTTTGTCGTAAGTTATTGTACACTTTTTATTACCATTGTCCTTTTATAAACTAACAGTGGATTTTTTTTAACCAGAAGACATTGCATTTCTAAAAATAAAAAAATATATAGTTACAACTGTACATTTACTACTGATATCCTGATAAATATATGAAAAAAAAAATCAATAATTGATTTAGAAAAAAACGGTGTTACATGTACAGAGCCTCAATGAAAGCAGTTTTTTTAGCAGTAAAATTAATTAACTGATGCTGACCACTCTAAAATTCATCTTCTTAAGTGTTTTGGTGATTTTATTTTTTGTAAATCAGGTTGTGTAGACTTTATGCATAAAACGGGTTGTTTAACCTTTGGGTAAATTTATCCGCGTTGAAAGTCTCCTCCGTTGTCATCGTTCGACGATGTCCTGTTATATTAGAATGCATAAAACGGGTTGTTTAACCTTTGGGTAAATTTATCCGCGTTGAAAGTCTCCTCCGTTGTCATCGTTCGACGATGTCCTGTTATATTAGAAGCTGGTTAAAATTAGAGTTTTTAGACAGCCTTTTTGCCATTTTCAATTATTTTCCTAATCATTTTTATTCCTTAAATGTATTATAGTGTATCAAATACATCATGCTTCTCTTGGACAGGGAAAGTGTTTTCTTCCTAACTACAGGTATATTTTGAAACTAACAAAAGGTTAGCAGTGGTCATTGGTTCCTTTGCTTTGGGCTGAATTTGATAATTTCTTAGACAAACCGCTTCAATGGAGTCTAAGAAGTTTCCACACTTACAATGTACATGCGCAATAATGAAATATTTAACAAGAGGTGTTTCAATAAATGACTTAACGAATTTGTGCCTCGATTGATTTTTAAACTAAATAAATTTAGAACATCAGCAATATCACCATGCAGTTAAAGTGCAGTATCAGGACATTTATTATATATATTTACTGAGTAGATATTCATTTCGGCAACAACATAACCCCCTCCCCCTACCTAGATAAAGATTGATAAAGAATATAGGCAACAAGTGAACGCATTGTTTTTTAAAAGTTGAGCAAAGACTTTCAAGGAATGATTAATCAAAAGCTCTCGACATATGACTCATGTCTTTGACATGAAAATCAGATAATTACAAAACGCTTGTAACATAGAAAAAAACCCATTTATTGGAGCATGAATTTTCTGACACTTTGTCATGGTAAAATATTTTATTCACATACAAGGTACCTTTCAGGGAATTTTGAAAGTATTCGTCTTTCATTATAAAACACAATATCAACTTCATTAAAACCGATTGCTTGGTGATCTCTAAATCATAAAACATTTACCTTATTTACCGAACTGAAGTGTCTGCATGAGGCAGAAAAGATATGGGAAAAAAACTTTTGTTGCTAAATATTTTTTGTGTGCATGTATATGAAGACAAAAATATTTTCAATGTATATTTTGAGGAGGTTTCGAGATGAAATATTCTCTCTATTGTATCACTCATCAATCATTGCGATCAAGTAATTTCAGATTTTTTCTATTGTTGTTGTTTTTCAGTATATTTGTTGGTTTTCTTTTGGTCGGTTGTTTTTGTTTGGGGAGAGGGTTGGGGGTTAGGGATGGGATTATTTCTCATTAAACGTTATTTCCTACCTATTTTGTAATGGTCGTGTAAATTCATTACAAAAAATTTAAGACTCTGGCAATAATTATTTAAACAGTTTGTTATCATAAAAAAGGTACCAGTCCTTCTTAATCAAAATCAAGGATAAAAAAAAAGCTAATTACTCAAATAAAGGCAATTACGCGCAAACTGAATATAAGGCATGCAACATTTACATCTTAATGACTTTTTAAAATGATTGTTAATTAATGATAAGGAACATCCGACCCTTAAAAGGTGAAAAAAAAGTTACTTACGAATTTTTTTCTTAGACTTAGAATTAGCATTTAGAATAGAAATTAGAATAGCATTTACATATGTTAAGGCCTATCTAGGCCATTAAAGTAAGCAACTACAAAAGGGAAAATCTCTATAGAGGCACCTGAAGATGCTTCATTTAATTAACTCTGGGCGAGTAAAATATCATAAAGGGGATCTTGGAACATGTACGTGACCTACATTATATCAATAAGTCATGATATAGAAAGGAGTAGGCCAAGCTTTGTCTTTGTCCCCTCTGAGACTATACCTGTACACGTCCGAGCATTGGCCGACTTAATAGGAACGAAAACATTTACATTATATCAATCTTTCATCTTTGTTGGTGGTATGGCTTCAACACTTTTTTATGCAATAAAGTTTTACACAAATTCACCACAAAAGTCTCGGTAATTTCGTTCATTTGGTTGATATACATTTCATTGTGGGCAGTTCATCACACCACATTCTGGCTGAAGTTGACAGCTCCCTGTCACGGACCCCATGCCGCCATTCACTGTAGTGAAGCATAACCAATATACTACTAGTATACAGTAGGATCAACAGTACTGGTAACCTAAATATAGATCTGTTCATCTTACTGTGGAGAGACATATTTATGTTGCTTTCAATTGTACTTTACAATGCCTGCGTTATTATTTTTTTTATGTTTTTTTTAACTGTGAAAAAAGCAATTTTATTAATTATCTTAAAGAACTCCAATATAGGTACAGAGTACGGGAGAGGGTTCAAATAGGCTATGCCTGCTGCCTAATCCCATTCAATATACTATATTGAATAAAATATTGTTTAAATAAATAGTTACAGGGTTACAGTAATTGATTTTGTATAAAATGCAACGTTTGTGGTCACAATCACTTGTTTCTGCTAGCATAGTGTAATAACTCAAGGTGACTAACTCATTATATATATGATTTTGTAGGTAAAATTATTGTAAAAGAGAATGTCCACTTTTTTTCTAATGAAAGCGAAAGTGATCGTAGTTTATGAAAGGGGTACTTCATGGCATGTATGCTATAATATCTTTTATAATTGCAGAAAGAAGTGCCAGTGTTTTATGATGATTATAGAGAATTCGAACTTTCAAGATTATCTCACTTAAAACAAAAAAGTAGGGTCCTATTATCCTTAACAGCGGCAAATGTCATTGGAATTTGAAAAAAAGGTTATAAGAAACAGAAACACCAATCCGTATTGATAAACTTAGGACATCGGATCACATGGCATGAAGGCGTTATAATTATGAAGGTCAAAGTTCAAGGTACTTTTATGATTTATTACGTCCTGCCTATTTTTGAACGGACAAAAAATGTGCACCTGTTTAATTTATTGCGTTTAAACGTTTATATACGACGTAATCCATAAAGTACATTTATTTTAAATATTTAAAAACTGTGTTCTTTTCTGGAGTTACATTTCCCATTAAACAAAACCCTCGTTATAATTAACCTCTGATCCCGTACATCGTAGGAACCTGAAATCGTCATTAAAATGTTTAGTTCATCAAGGGACTTTTACAATCTTTTATCGATATACACAGATATACAATTGTCAATTCTTTTAAAATAACTTCTATATCGGCATTACGATATCCTTTACAAATCCTGTAAAGAGTAGTTTTAATCTAAATCGGCTTTTCCTTTAAAGCTAAATAATTTAATTCTGAATGTAACGCACTTTCTGATTGGCTAAAAGATTATTTTATATTGTATAAAGAATGTTGCCTACGTCATAGTAAGACTAACGTCAAAAAACGTATCAATCCGCCTGACGTTACGTTTGAATTAAGTACATTTTGATGTCATTTTAGAGGTCAAATGGCCGTTTTTATCAACAATTGATAGCAAAAAATTAAATTATAAGGAATGAATTCAATATTTATTAGTTTTATACGATATAAAATGGTTTGGAACAGTTTACGCTTTTTTATAAACCGCTTCCAAACCATTTTATATATCGTATAAAACTAATAAATATTGATTCGCTGTTTATAAAAAAGCGTAAACTGTTCCAAACCATTTTATATCGTATAAAACTAATAAATATTGAATTCATTCCTTAATTAGAGAGAACAATTTATTTAATAAATTGTATTCTTTATTGAAAATGAAAACACATAATTATATAATAATATATATCATAACGATTACATTCTCTTACATATAATGGTATCACATTCAGAAATTTTTTTGATAGATCCGAATGGAGTTCCATGTATCTGCAAACGTGTAAATATAAGTACTTCGTTGGATCTGTCAATATCAATAAACGCAACAAAGGAAAATACTATTAGAATATTAAAATTTGCCGACAATATGTAAATATAAAGTCATTGTGGTTTTTTTTTTTTTTTTTTGTTATTTACAAGAGGTATCTAATTGCATATGAAACATACCCCGCAGCATACATGTATGCACAGGAAATGTTCAGGATGTCCGATGTTTTTTTTCCTCTCAGTTTAGTTGTACTAAAATTTACAACACTCTACATGGAAAAAAAAGGTCCAAAAAGTATGAAGATGTACTACCAAAATAACATGCGTTATGTTTTCCAACTGTTGCCTCTTCTCTTTTTATTGTTTTTGAGGGAAGCATTAGGTAAGTTTAATTAATATACATGTACACAGCTGTATATGAATTATAACAAATATCATTTAACAAAATTCTAAATAATTATGTTATTCTACATTAAAAACATGTGTTTTCAGCTTGTGGTGTTCCTCCTGCAGTACCCAATCTAGATATGAATATAACAGTGGGTGGCGAGTTTAATCCGGGTACTGTTCTTCATTTCAAGTGCAACTCAACATCTAAATTGGACCGCCACCGTGACACAGAAAGGGTGAAGATGGTATGCTTAAACAACAACACCTGGACCATTCACGGAGCAGAGCATTGTCAACCAGGCAAAAAAAAAAAAAAATCAGTTTTCTCAATTTCTTTGATTCAATTCCCAAGAGTGTTATCAAATTTTAAATTTTGTTTATGGTTAATATATGCCACTTATACTATAATTGTTACTACATATGAACAATTAATACAAATACTTAATATTTGTATGACAGTCAATCTAATTGTACGATGTTCCGAGAAAAGTACCATCTTATTATATGTTTTAGAATTTTTGTCCAATCTTTTTGGATTGTGTCAATAAAATATGTTCCATTTGGCTTTTGTATGTAATATAGATAAATTATCAATTGTAGAGAAGTGTTACATTGCGGCGGCAATCCTTCTGACGTCACTAGTTCTTGCGGTGTCAGGTGCAGTAAGTTACATCTTGACCATGTCCGTGATTGGAGGTATGTATTCAACTTACTTGGGTAAACTCTGCAATTACATGTACATGGTTTTTATACGTCATACCAATTTATACAAAAATGGATATTTCAAGTATTGTATGTTAATGGCCCATGTGTTATATGAATTAGAAAAATACAACACATTTTATATACGGGCAAAGGATACGTGTGATATTTTTTTCTAACACTCGATCAACTTATTAAATTATAAATAATTAATTAATAATATTTGTAAATCAAAATTTTAAAATATGAATCAGGTTTTGGGAATCTTGATTTATATCGAAATAAATTACAAAATAACCCTTTCATGAAGAGGTTAAAAAGTGCACATCACTGAAAAAATTTACTGTAAAATTTAATGTTACTTGTTATCAATGTTTGCCTGAATGTGTACACACCTCTTTTTTCCCATTTGAAATACACATGTGAATGCCTCTCAACTAATATTTTGGTTCCTATTAATTTATTCCGATTGAAATTGATTGTTGTTGGATGACTATGACATTTTTACAGTAGGACGTTATATATTGCACATCTTAAATGATTTATTTACTCAAATTAATTCGCTTTTGAAAAATAAAAACATCCAGGAAATACGTTATCAATTCATTTTATGTCAAATCATTGAATTATTCATATAATTATGCTTTGCTTTTAAATTATATAGTTCTTAACAGAAAATCAAGGTAAGGCCTACTGCTTACAATGCTCGTTTGATATAGCTAAGTCATATTATTTACAAAAGTTTTTATTTTGGAGTGAGAGAGAGATAGAGAAAGAGAGAGGAGAGAGAGAAAAAGAATGAGAGAGAGAATGAGAGAGCGAGCGAGCATGTGCACTATATACATGTATGAGCTTACGGGACCTCGTCACCTACCTTTACCGCAATGTCTAACCAAACCAGTAAGTTATTTAACGAATATATCACTGCATTTCAAAACAAGTCAACGTGCCTATAAACTTCACATATATCATTTGTTACAAGAAGAGGTACATGTACAAGTATTGTGTTTTATATTTTGAATCTAGTTTGTGTTAATTTCCATCTAAAAATTGTTAAAGTTGTAGCTTTGCATCAGGCTTGCTTTGCGTGCTTGCTTATCATATATTGCCACGTGTAAACATTGCGTCAGAACACTCAGACGAAATCTTTTTGTAAAAATTTAACTGTTTCCTGGATTTTTAATGTTGTGTATCTTTCTGATGATTTCATATAGAAAATTGCCGAATCCAAATGTCCACCTATATTTTCCTATATTTGATTCAAACTTGACACTTAATCTTTGACATTGGCCATATCATTTACTTCACCATGTTTGAAATTATTTATTGCAAAGATAATTATACGAGGTACAAAAAGTAGTCCGTCCTCCATGAGTTTCAGCTTATATTCATATGTAGCTTTTCCCACTTTTATTATCCCTATCAATATTATGTATTTATATCTATGTTCCTACACCTCTGAACAAATTTTTATGTTTATTGTAATATTATATAATTTGTCATATGTATCATATGTTTAAAATGGTGTTGAGAGAAATAAATGAACTGAACTGAACTGAAATTTTTAATGATAAAAGCAAAGAATTAAAAAACACATTCGTATCCCAAAAACAAAATAAATAGAAATAATTATCGTTTGGGTTTGAATATTAACAACAATATGTAGAAAGATGATCAATATAATTCTATCTCTGAAAGCTGTACAAATGCATACAAATATCATTAATTACATGGCATTGTAAATGGTTAACCTCTGCGAAGATAGCTACACGAAACGTGTTTTGTGGCAATTTATGAAGACGTGACATACATATGTATTTGTTTTGTTTTTTAGACGAATGTACCAGCCCGTTAAAGGATATGCAGCCAATCTTTCCCAGCATCAGCCATTGTTAAAAATGAAGATCTAAGAAATCCAGCTTTTGATTTTTTTTTTTTTGTTAGAGGAGGAGGAAAGATATACTTTTATTACAACATACATAATTTAATTAATTGTTTATTACTAATCCAAAATATTTTGTATTTTTTAACCACAAAATTATATATATATGCTTTGTAGTTTTCAAAACAAGCAATCATGCTGTATGTGCATGTTTATCACATGATAAGAGAAATTCATCTGAAATTAAATAAAAATAACATGCCTCTTTTATTCTTGTTTTGGTGGATTCTTTACAAACCACATGTACAATCAGGTCTGCGTCAAACTAATACGTACATACTTTCAAAATTATCAGAGTATTTTCAATGATGAAAAAAAAATATTTCAGATAGTTACACAAGCCGAAGATGTAATAGAATCGATTCCATTGTCATCAATGGCCCCCACCCACCCACCCATTTCTAACGGAAAAAAGGGAGATGAAGCGCAGGGGGGTGGGAGGGGGGTAAAAAAATTAATGAAAAAAAGGAAACGTATAGGATTCATTGGTTTAAAAAAATGTGAAAAGGGACATAACTTTTAAAGTAAAAATTTTTGTATTGTCTTGTATGTTTTTAAGACAGGATTCAAATTTTCTAAGAGTATCCAATCCATACTCGCGGAACTAAACGTTTAGCTAATGAAGAAGATATTTTACATATGGTTATCAATGTATTGTAAGTTTTATAAAATTGTAATACTTGGCAAGTGACAAATAAGTAATACAGGTATGGTTTGAGAGAACTAAATAAAAAATCATGATGAAACATTCTTTGACTTTTATAGAGATGAAAGTGTGGGTTGGTCACGCGTGATTGAATTCCATAGATACATAAAATACAATACAAAGTACATCAATTTGCTGGTTCAGATTTATTTTGTGATGTATTATATAGATTATATGAGAACATACATTCACAAAACGGATATATCGTCAGCTGATTAATATATCCACACAACTTTTCCTGCAAGTTCTGAATTTGTTCTACAAGGCATGAATCTAAAATTCTCAGTAAATTGATTATTTATAGAGCAATTATATTACATTTTGTACAGAAGCAGACTGCATTCAACTATGGTGTTTGTCCATTCTACTGAAGATCATAAAAATGTATCTGGATCATGCATCATCTATCGTGAAAAACCTGTCACCAGGTATAAAAATAATTAAATTTTCTTCAATCCTGTATTTCAATATTTTAATTAATTTTTTTTCCACTTGATTTCCAACTTCACTTAATGTCAGCTGTCACTTTCTGCATACAGTTGCTGATTGCGTCTCTTTAACCTTTTTGTCTGCGGACTCTCTTCACATTCTGTTCCCTCGTTTCTCTTCTGGGAGGACTTGTCAGTGCTAACTTTATTATCCAATAGCTCTTCTGTTGGACTAGATGACTCTGTTATGCCCCTTGATTTCTTCAACTTCTGCTCCTTCAAAATTTCCTCAACTTCGTCATCACTATTTGAAGCGGCTATTTCAATATGGCCCCCAGATATTGAATCTTGATGCTTCTTCTGAGCAGCTATCATTTCCAAAAATTCAGGCTCCAATACATCAAGTTCAAAGCTATCTTGTAAGCTTTTATTTGGTGAAGCTAATTTGCTGTCCCCAGAAACTTTGCTCTTGGTAGGAGATGCTATTTCATCTTCTGAACTTCTTAGAGAGGTGTTCAAAGATGAACTCTCGGAGTCTATATTCACATTTTTAAGTGGTGAAGCTAGTTTCTCATCTGAGGAATCCGATTTCTGGGCCTCTCTTTGTGCTGCCATGATTGCTTTGAATTCATCTTCTTCGTCGGAGATGGAAATCTCGTCTGGGTTGAAACTGGCATTCTGCTCATCTCGTGAGAAATTCAAGTTTTCAGAGAAGAAACTTTCATCAGCATTGCTAGATGACAGAAAACTTCTTTCACTTCCTGAAATAAAAATACCAAAAAATAGAAATACAAATAAAATTGATACATGAAAAATGTAGTAAAGTTACAGTTAATAATTATGTGAAAATCAAATTATCTGGTGTACATGTAAGAATCTCTGTGCAGTAGAAAAATATGTAGAACTTTAACTTGGTTTTTTAAAGTATCAAAGTAGGTATTGAAAAACCCAGCTACTATCTAATATCTACTAACATAGAAGAAGAACTTGGAAAGAACCTTCTGCAAAATCAGATTTATGATGTTAATCAAAAGTTGAAAGACTTCTAAACTCATTACAATTAATATGAATAAACTGCATATGGATTCCTTATCATAAGCTAGTACTTTTTCTGCTGTTTTGTATTAAATTGTATAAATATATAATCATGAATGTCAAATTTTTTTTGTAATTTCATATAGTTCATTAAACAAGATTCTAAAAAAATCAGTAAGGGATGTTTCTTGCGATTTAACACAGATATTAATCATTCTCATTAAATTTGGAATTTGCAGTACTTCATAGCTTGGAGAGCTCCTACCTGACATGGACATAAAGCTGGGTTCTGATTCGTACTCTGTTTCTTCTTCATCTTCCACATCATCATCTTCATCTTCCCCCTCTGCGGCCTGACTATCTCCACCAGCAGACTCCATAGCAGACAAATCCTCAGGCTTAATGTGGGAATCTTTCCCCAGGAAAACTGCATTGGGATCTAAATGACCATAAAAAATGTGTAATTTGGCTGTCTAATTATTTGTGGGAAATATTAGTTAATTTGATTATTAATCTGCTCTCTGACAAAATTTCTATAAGGCCAAAGAAAGTAATTTGATGTTCTCAGGTACTGTTGCATCAGTTTATATGCTTTGCTCAATTTCATAGCCATATTGAAGAGGGGGAACAACTCAACATGGCTACAGAATATTTCTAAATCTCTGAAAACAATTTTGACCTGTAAGGTCCAGCATGGTACAGAGTAGACTTGTCTGTGGGTTTATCAATAGGGAAGGACCAGACTTCTTCTTGGGTTCATTTGGATTATGAATTGGGGCAGTCCTCTCAAAATTCTCAGGCAGGGACAGATCTCCTCCAAAGTCCTCCAATATCTTGTTCATTTCTTCCTTCTTTACAGTGAAATCCCATCTATATAAAAAGACACAAAAGAAAGAACACATAACATATGTTCTCACACATTTCCCCCAACTATATTACTGTCACAATTACATTAAAAAAAAACATCTCTAACTCTCAATTAAAAATTTACACATGATTTATTAAAGAAAATAAAGAAAAAAGTTGAATAACAGGACATTTATTTAGATTAAGAGCATCACAAACCTTTCACTAGAACCTGGGCCAGGCATGTACCTGGCCATTTTAGTAAGATTCATCAGATGATTGGTGGACTTCAGGATCACTAGCCATTCAGGATCCAACTCAATTTTGATTGGCTTTTCTGCATCATGTGGAACATCTAAAACCTATCAATACACACAAATCAGCATTGCTCCACGAATAATACAAAAAATGGCAATAAATGTAAAGTGCAAAAACTTTCGAATGTCTAAGGTTATAGTGAATTTATCAAAATTATTTTTTTTTGTTAAGTACTATAGATCATTGAAATACAATAATATAATAACAGTCCTCATCATCATAATCTTTTGTTTTAGATACCTGTAGAAGAAACATGTAAAAAAAAAAATACAAATGCTCCTGAAAATCAGTAAAAGGTATATTCAAAAAATATTTCGGTCTTATTTCTTGCAATATTTTAATTATATTTCAAATGAAGAAGTTTTACCTGTAAAAACTTCCTCCTTGGTAAACATTTATCAAGTGATAAAAACTTTGTAGTCTTCTGATTTCCATCTGAACTCTAAATTCAAAAGTGCATAAGTTTCATAAATTATTTGTTAAATATACATGTATATATACTGCTTCCCTCTAATAAGAGAGATAACTCTCTATGGGATGAAAATTTCAGGAACTCTCATATCGCCAGTAAGTAAAGTTTTACTTTTAAACTTTTAAACTATTAAAACAGTAAAGTTTTAATTTTGAAATCTTAATCACAAACATACAATTGTACTGAGATGTTGCATTTTAAGGTGGCTCACTACACCTTCAAATAGTTTCTCAAATCAGCAGAAAATAAACTTGATTATGTAAGACAGTATGATGTATAAGAAGTATATAAGTCAAACAGGTGAAATAATATGCAATGATTTAGTAAATATTATATGAAGAAAAGTCCCAAACGGATTAATACAAACAATTAAACAAAGCAAATAAATCACCTGATGTTGAACGATGGCAGGAAATTTAACATGGAGATGAGCAGCGAACCAGTAGTCTGGCTTGATGTGAAACAAGAGATCTTTGGCTGCAGGACTTCCTAGACGATCTTGTTCCACTTCCTCCCGGAAATACTGCTTTTTCCTTAGGAGCATGTTTACATTGCCAAAGTTGTATATTCCTCTAGGCCAGTCATGAGACAGAAATATATCTACAGGTCTAGAAATCTGAAGAGGAAAAAAATCATAACATCTACAAATATTTACATTTGTCAATGCTCTGAAATACACGTAACATTTCCTGCAATACAATTGATTTTTAACCTAAGAAGCATCATTGAGAAAAAAAACATTTTGCTATTCTATCTAACATGTTATACTAGAATGAAAGATGTTTTGGGTGAAATCATGATAAACATAAATGATGCTGGCAAAACAATGTTGACAGCTAGCTTCATCAACTGACCTTTCTTATACTATATTGATTATTCCAAATGCTTAAATTTGGTAACTCCTTTAACATGCTTTGAATACATGCATACATTGAAATGTGAGGGACAAATGTATTACATGTACTTTAATAATGCACTGAAACAATCATATAATGATTACAACAAACATGTATCAAATGTTAGATTTATTATTTTTAACAATGATAAATATTAGAGTGATGATTTTCTAAACAATACCTGTTTCAATCTAAAAACATCAAAACTGCGGACATGATATACAGTTCTTTTGGTTTCATTATTGAATGGACAATGCTCAAAGTGACCTATAAAGAAAGAGGGAAACGGGTTACTCTACAACCAATATTGAAACAGATTAATAGTACATGCAATTGAGAAAAAAGAGGGCTAATAATGACAATATTGTACATTTATGTATTTAATTTTGATTAAAATACAGGGCTAACTTTGACATATACGAAACTATGCTCTTTACCAAGTAAAAACTGGTATAAAACGAAAGCCACCCACGTATACAGACACAAAAACAAAGCTCTTTTTTTTTCTACATCATACAAAAAGTATCCAAGAAATTACCTTTGTTATAATCTCTTCCTTTAAATATTCCAGACAGGCCTCCAATTCTTATTCCTCCAACCTGTATTACACCTGCATAACCTGCAAACAATAAAATAAGCAGCTTTACACACTTGGCTGCAAACATAGAGTAATATTCACATATGGGTAAATACCAGTCCAGGTATGTGTATATTCAGGACATGTTCCAATATCATTTAAAATATGTGTATGTATGCATACATGAAAGAGGTATCCATTGAATTATATATGATGAATTCAAAATGTATCAGAGATATGTGTTTCATTTTAACATTATTTTGTTTATTTGGTTTTGCTTTAAAGTCAATGAGTACATTTATTTCTTACAGATGGAAACATACCCATGTAATAAATGTTAGGGGCAACCCAACCACCATATGATAACTCCTGCAGATAATTGGAGGCCTCGTGATTGCCACCTATAAATACTGTTAGATATGGAGCCTTCTTCTCTCCTGAATAGTATCTGTCATTGAAGAAAACAAAAAGAGGAACTATATTTATCACACAGAATAACTCTTGTCTTTATATCAGATTGAAACAAATGTAGGTTTGCATTCTATTGGAGTGTATGCAATCATTGCTCTTTCAAGGGATGTCTTTAAAAATCTTTGAATTGAAATACATAAACGAATATAGTACATGTACCAGCAAATGATTCCTTTATGAGTACTGATAATTTTAAATATTAAGAAAATCTAATTAATCTGACTCACTTGTAAAATGTATTAAGTTTTTGATAGTGTTGTGGCACAGCCATACACTGTAAATCTGCAACATTTCGCACGGCCTGGAAATCTCCACATATTAGTAACAAATCAATCTTAATGCTGTTTTTCTTTTCAATGTACTCTAAAGTTTCATAAATTTTATCCAATTCTCCATGGCAGCAGCCTTCCACAGCTAATTTCATCCTGAGTGTCTGCAAAAAGAATCGATTGAATAAATGTTCAATATATATATATAAACCCTGAACCTCTTATATCCATAAAACTATATTTCTGATGTAGCATATTTTTTGATAAACATTTTGAACATAATAATAATCATCAGTATAAAGCGGCATTATAGTAACAGTTAATATTTTTCAGGTGCATACACATGTAGGTATGCAGTGTGGGGTTTATTTAGTAATGACAAAGGTTTAGTCAATTTACTCAAATATGAAATCAAATTACCCCAATTGATTTTAAAAATGTACTATGTCTGAAGTTTTTTTTCCAAATCAACAAGCTTGACCAATCAAGACTACCATAATTTCAAACATCAACAAAATGAATGTCTGCTTTAGTGCTTTTCATTGATTATTTTTAAAATGATGCACAATCTCTCACTTTCAAGCAACTACGGTATAGGTTCTTCTTAATGACTTAAATTAATCAGATTAGACTAATCAAGTTTGATAGGCGTTTCAGAAAAAGCTATGTACAATTGCATGTTTACATTCAGTTAACATCAAAACAATGTCATGTAAAAAAAGTATGTTGTGTGTTGCTTTTATGTTTTTTATATATAATCCAAGGTTTGACCTATTATCACAAATTATGGCTATATACAAATGATCCTCTCCCATACATGTGATAAGTTGAAGACCACAAAACTGTACAGGAGCCTGGAATTTGGGTGAAAAAACTGTACAATGCCCATCAAAAAACGGTACAAAATATTGCTTAAATTCTTTCGATAAAGCAACTTATTTCTAAACCAACAAATGTACATTGTCGCAAATGCCTTATTGTAAATGTTGTAATAAAGTTTTCTATTCTTTAATATTTCATATTGTGTTTTATAATCACAATTTTTCACGAATCTTATGAATTGAGCAAATTTAGATGATACATTTTACCAACTTTATATAGTATAACATGAGAGTTGATGTCTCCAATTTACATCTTGTTCAAGAATATATTACTGATATATACACCAGCATTGTAAATACATAAATTTCAGTACATAAATAATCCTTTATTTCAGCGTAAGCATGATTATAAACACGTTTATTCATCATATATATTACGTACGGAGAGCTGGTTCAGTCATGTATATTTCTAAAGTTGGCTAAAAATTTCCAATTAAGTTACCAAATATTAATTTTAAAAGTTATAATTAAATACCCCTTTAAAAACAAAGCTACCTGAAGGGGCATTTTGATACGGATTTATAACGAGATGATTATCCCAATTGGCAGTTCACACCTTCACACGCGACGGTTTGTGTACACTACACAAGTATCGGTAGGTCACGTGTCAAATACAGGTGATGTTTTCCAGTGTCTCGCGAGCGAGAATGAGAGGAAAATGGCAGCATTTAGCGAGAAATTTAAAATACTGTACAAATTTTCATATTCAGTGAATTTTGGTGTCCAACCGGTACACCGTGAATGGGGTTGAAAAAACGGTACATTTTGCATACCGCTGGTACATTTCATATGTATGATCTGCTATTTCTTCATTGCTATATGAGAAGAGAATATCTAACAGCTCAAAACATCAAACAGTTATTGAAGAACATATTAGTTTACTTGTTACATGTTTTCACTTTGTTAATGCTATTGCAATGTCAGAGTTAAGGATTCAAACAGTGTAATATACCTAATCATACATGTATTAGGTATATTTTAAAGTTTAAAATGAATTACATGTAAACTAACACAGCTACCATTAGGCACTTTTGGAGTTAGTTATTGGCAAATGGGTCTTAAAATGCGTGTGCACTATATTTTAAGCTTGCAAAGTGCACTTTACATATAGATAAAGTGGAATAACTATTAATTTTTCTTTATAATTTAGAGTTGTTTTATTCAATCGTCCATGATTAAAGCAGGGGCGTATATAGGCCTACTATCATACTTCAGAAAATTAATGATGGCTATGATAAACTTGAAATAATAAAACAGCGAGATAGAGTTACCTGTTATCAAAGAAAAGCGCGAGTGCAGCGTAGGTATAGTTTGATGCAATTTAAATTGTCACCACTCAGTTTCAGTCATCTCATTCGTTCGTTACAATACCACAAAGTTCCTAAGTTACAATCTTATTAAACATAATACAATTCTGGGTCATTTTCAGTGAAATTGCATTGAAAATTACTTATTAATTCGCAACTCGGCGGTATTAAGCATGGTAGGTTTCTTTTCTTTTTCAAAAAATACACACAGGAAGTCCATACGATTAGAAAACTAAGGAATAAAAGCGGAACGCATTGTTCCGGACGATGGAGAGACATACTCACGTGCCAAAAGTAGTTCAATTTTTTTTTTAATTTTTTCCCTTTTATCTTTCATTCTAAACAGGGCTTATTTTTCAAAAGTTTTTTGATGTCAAATTTTTGTCAGATTTTGAGGAAAGAAGGTGGATGGATATGGGTTTCATTCCACAAAAACTTAAAGCAATATACTGTTTTTTAAAACAATTCAAAATTGAATATAGTTAGAAATTGTGCTTTTGCAAACTTGTATTATAGATTATCAAAAAGATTTAATTGGTAAAAAAATAAATTTAAATTGTATGTTACGACTAAACCAAATGGGCATTTGCGCTATCTTACCCCCCCCCCCCCCCCCCCATCTTCTTTATATTGATTAATGCATATTCAATTTGCACATTTTGGCATTGATAGCTCATTTGTAAAATTTGGCGTTTCAAACACATAAGATCGAGATATTGTTATAGAGCTGTACTATATATTCTTTGCATAATGCAAGCCAAAAATTTTTACTTCGGATTGTTAATATCAAATTCAGAAACAGAAAGTTGGAAAAATATATAATATTTCATTATTTTGCCAAAAAAGCTACTACAGTAGAGAAATTCTGAATTTATCTATCCCAATATTTTTTTTAAACTGGTCTAGGGGTTATTTTTTTAACAATTCTTTTAAAAATGTTGGTTTTCAATGTTATGTATAGTGAAAATAAATATAATTGACATACTT
Organism: Magallana nippona; assembly: GCA_033439105.1. NCBI lineage: Eukaryota > Metazoa > Mollusca > Bivalvia > Ostreida > Ostreidae > Magallana > Magallana nippona. Next base: position 23,482,644 of record CM065918.1, on the reverse strand, counting down.
TTAGCACCCGAGTGTCCATGTACATATAAAAAAAAATATAGGGTCTTGAAGAATAAACCAATTTAAAATTTTGGTTCTAGGTTTTACTGATTCACGAAGAAGATTGAGAAGCCATGCAGATCCCTCACTCTCAAAAAGAGCATGTATTTACATGGTACAGGAACAAGGTACAGTAAATAAGAGAGGCCACCTTGTAAGATTTTCTTAATTATAAGCAATTCCATATTAGAGAAAAATAAAACGAAACATTATCAACTCAAATTTGGAGATTTATGGGCTATGACCCCCCCCCCCCCCCCCCTAAAAAAAAAAAAGAAAGAAAGAAAGAAATTAAAAATAATATAAAAATGTTATATGCCTCTAATTAGACATTCATTACATATTTATATTAAAAGAAGCCTATGACTGACCCTTTTCTTAAAGTTTAAACTATGTCATTATGTATATTGTATGTCCTGTGTGATGGATACATTTTCAACCCTTGCATGATACCCTAGCTGTTCGTACACGCAGACTATAGATGATATATTCACATATTTCATAGAAAGTTCCTAATTAGCTATTAAACATTTTGCAGACTCAGCTGCCTTCCAATGCATCACATAATACAAGAAGCACTAACTCAATACGAGAAATCTACGCAAGAACTAAGCTATATTACGACTCTTTTCTTCCCAATACCATACGACTTTGGAACACAATACCAAACAACGTCAATCCTTCCATAAGAAACTTAAAAAGATATCTAAACAAAAACAACATATTAACTACTCCCGAATACTATCATATAGGGTCTCGAACAGGTCAAATTCTCCACTGTCAACTACGTTTAGAATGTAGTACTTTAAAACTTCACATGTTCCGCAGAAACCTCTGCCAGTCCCCTTTTTGTTCGTGTGGGTCAGTAGAAAATACAGACCATTATCTTCAACATTGTCCAAAATATGCTACAATACGAAATACAACAATAAACACTCTCGCAAATTCTACAGATCTTAACTTATTACTATACGAACCTAATTATCTTAGTATTGTAGAAAATCAGTAAATTTTTCGTACCATACAACGATTTATACTTGATAGTGAAAATTTCAGCAACCATAATATTACGTAGAATGTTGATATTTTCCTGGTAAATATTTTTGTGATAAGAAATATTCGACAAATACGAAGATATTGACGTTTTACCCAAACTTTGAAATTTATTGTAATGGATTTATAATTATTAATACCTTTTCTCAATTGTCTGTTTATCTTTTCTTTTTATTTATACTTATAACAATGATTAATGTAAATCGGCAAAAATCTGATGGTATTTTTATGACGTGCTAGTTCATGTATTGAATTAAAATTTTCGACAAAAATAAAATAAATGTGTATACTGAAAATGTATACAGAACTGATGTAAAAAAAAAAAAACCCACCTTTCCTTCTGTATGGATGTGTATGAACATAAACACATGATTGTGTATACTACATTTCTGATGATCAACCAACATGTAAATTGTAATATTCTATTCATGTGATATTTTGTTGACTTTTTTCATTATCTCATAAATGTGTTTCCAACTCTGATTTTTGACATATATTTGTCTATTTTGTTCCTTGTATTTACATCTCATTTTACACCTCTCATTTTCTGCAGTGTATGCAAGAGAGGGATTAATATAAGCCCTATGGCTTGTTTCCCAAATTTTACAGTTGTATTTATCACCATGTTAATGCATTTGAATCTATAAAGAATAAATATAATAATTGTTTAAACTAAAGTATAAGAAAATTTAATCTCGGATATGTATACAGATTACTGTGAATTATGGAAACTACATGACAATATAGCCAAAACAAAGGTCCTCATTTTTTTTCTCAAAAGGTTCGATGTCCAAGCGTAATTTTTTTGTATAATGGAGTAACTATTGGAAACGTAAAATCATTTTGCTATTTCGTTATTGTATTATCAAGAAGTGAGACATTTAAAAATTATAAAATCATTTAGCAGAACAAGCGTCAAAGGCATTATATTCGTTATTTTAGTTGTCAGTTTGATCTGTTTGACAAAGTCATTAACCCAATATTACTTTATTCGTGTGAAGGGCTACGAACAATTAGATATTATCGAAAAAGTACATTTAAAATTTTGGAAATTTATTCTTAATCTTAAATCAAGTACCCCAAATTGTATGGTGTATGGAGAAACTGGAAGGTATCCACTGTCACTTTTTGTTAAAATTAAAATGATAATGTGTTGGGCGAAAGTTTTGACAGCCTGCGATAAACTCACTAATTTAATATATTGTTATTTTTATAGATGTTACAAAAAGGAATCTTTGATACATCCATGGAATAAATGTGTACACGATGTACTGAACTCATATGGGTTGTCTTAAAAAATTTCAAAGTCTGCTCTTCCTAAAAAATTACCTATACAACCTACTGTATTGTACTACTCATTGTTTTGGTTATCTTATTACTACTACTGTACTTCTGACCCTTGCCTGTTTTTGTGTTCTTTTGTATAATACTTGTGTTAAACCTCATATACCAGTGAACTGGTCTTAAGAGCGAATAAAGGAATTGAATTGAAAAAAAATAACAAGAACACTTGATGTATATTTTAAGTAATTAATAATATTTATTTCCAATTTTCCGTCATTACATAAGCGTTTACATAAGTTTCTAACAACATGTAGATAAACAGATTGTGTTAGCAAGATAGTTAATTTTGTTTAATACGTTGCACATAGATCGTTTAAAATATATTATGTAAGCCGTAAAGAGACAACATTCAAAATACTGTCATATATAAAAGTATAAGTTTAATAATACGGTAAGGTTTCATTTCACACGCGGTCTTAGATTAATTACATTTACATCTCAAAGACATTATATCAATTTCTACACGTGCCTGTGCGCTATACAAATATCGTAAGATCTGTTAAACTATACATCCTAAACATTATCAGAAAAGTTATTTATAAGAATAGTCGTGAAGTTTTGTTGACACAAAAATGACCAAATATGCTAAATGAAAAAAATAAACTAAACATAATTTCATCATTTTTTATCTTTTCGGAGTAATACTTTTTCTAATCCCATCATAGGCGCCTCAAAAACCAAGGATGCAACAAATGCAACCATGAATGAAAGGACTATATTACCAAGGAATAGGTAAATCTGAAATGAAATTATATTTGAAAAATCAAACTTCATTTTCATATAAAATACAAGTAATAGAGGAATGTGTTCATCAGTGAAAGACTAAAAAAAATTAGGCCAAAAAAATACATACCGCCATAAAATCAGTGAGATATATCGGAGTCCTGGACGAATAGTAGTACGCATACATGATAACAGGATGGACTAGGTAAAGGCAGTAAGATAGTCGAGCTAAGGGTCCAAAGGCAGACCAGGACAATAATGTATTCACAAAACCTCCGTTTCCGGTAGCGCACGCATATATCACCCAGCATACGCATGCACCCCAAACGGTTCTATTCGTTGCATTGTAGAGAGATGACACATTTGTTGATAAGGGATTGCCATTCACTTCTTCATAGAGACCGTACAGCACCAGGCAAGCCAAGGTAGCAGAAACTGCCCAAACTAGTAAGTTCAATGCCTATATATTAAGCAGAAAATTTATTATGTACCTTACATGATAAATTATAAGTAATGGACCCAGAGGATGTATTATATACCGATGATACCATGCATTTTTATAGCCAAGCTTTGGCTTTAAAAACATGTTATCCCCAAAATGCTGTGGCAATTTTTTTTGTCAATTTGTTTCCACTTTTAAAATTTGAAGAAAAAGGCATGTTTACGTACTTTGTGGATCCTCAGTTTGCCTTTTGTTTTATATAGAAGATATCCAAACATTATTCCAATAATATAAGGCCCCATTCTGCACCATGGCTTAATATAGTACTTTGAAAAATATTCAAAAAATCCTTTCCTGAAAGTATACACGCATAACACAGATAAACGAAAGGTAGGCAGGGATTGAATTGGAAACTGCTATATACAATTTCACACGATTATTTCTATTTTTTATCATTTGTAGTAATCTATTAAATTTGCTGAGTAGAAGAATTTTATTAGAAATTTAAAATAACATTGTCGTGTCAATGTGATAAAATAACTGCAATTGGGAGTAGTTCAAAATAACAGTACAATTAAATAATACGTGTAATATTGAGACCTTCACTTATGAAGTGTCCCTTTATAAAATCATACAATTTCAGAAAGTTGGTACTTATATCATAGTCAACATTAACAAAATTAAAGGCTAGTTCATAATAAACATAAAAGAGGCCTACATATTATCACCGTGTGCCGGATAATTATTCCAGTGCTAAGGTGACATTATTGCACCCGTCTAAGCTGCATGTATCGAAAAATTCGAATGTGCCATATGATAGACCATTGCTTAAAGAGTTTATAACCATCTTTGTAATCAATGTATCTCACCTGTCGGGTGAGAAATTTATCATCCAAAAAATAAATTCCTACAGGAAAATACTTTTTCCCATAGGAAAAACAGTTTTCCTATAGGATATTTGGTATTTCCTACCGGAATGAAAGAACTCTCTATAGGAATTTAAATTCCGGTAGGATTCGAACAAATCTAATGGGAAATCTTAATTTCCCATAGGAAAACTACCTGTCTGAATCAAATTACCACAGGAAATACCTTTTTCCTATAGTAAATATAATTCCTATAGGATTTTTAGAAAATCCTGTAGGATTGTCAGTATTTCCTGTAGGAGAATTATTTCTCCTATTGGAAATATTATTTTCCTATAGGATATTAATTTTTAAAGGTAAATATCTCAGCTGTCAGGTGAGACACACTTAAATAAAAGTGGTTATATACTCTCTAGACAATGGTATATCACTTGGTATATAAGGATTTTTACGAAACTGTATCTGAAGCGGGTGCAACAATCCCACCTTGGCACTGGCATAATTATCCGGCACAGTGTTATTTACTTACGAGCTGCCAGCAAATAGAGTAGGTGGCATATCGTAATGAGTGGAAAGCACACCAGGGGCTATAGTCGTCCCCAATAAAAACACCAAGCACACGATGATACCAGCAACTTCATGACTGTAGAAAAAAGTTGGATTATTTGAGTAATAAGAATTTCTTTAAATCATACTTAATCTTTCATCCAAGCACGAAAGTTAATCTTAAAAAGAAGCAGATGAAATTTCTCATGTAAACTTCCGTATCCCCCTCTATTGTATGGATAAACTTAAAATCAAACTAGAACTTTGCACCGCTCCTGTTACCCAAGGGGTCATAGTTTTGAAAATCGTAAACCTACAAAACATTCTGATTAAAAAGTTATGTTCTAAATATTGGCATTACTAGTCTGGTAAAAATGGTTCTAGAGGAAATTTCCATACAACGCCTTATTTTTTACCATTTCAAAATTGTAAAGAATGTGCATGTTTTTTACATTTAATTTGTCCCATCTTTTTCTATACAATGTATATTGGATATATGGATATTTAATTTGTGCATTATTTCGTTAAAATTGGCTCAGTGGTTCTTAGAAGAAGTGTAAAAAGTTAAAAAAAAAAAACAAACCGCGGACTATGATACAGCATTAGACAAGTAGACAGACAGACAGACAGACAGACAGACAACATATGTTTAGAAAAACTCTCCTTAGAGCTTTTGACTCAAGCTACTGACCTTGCCTCTGACAAGTAATGCGGTTACCGGAATGGTTAGAGAGGCTTACCTCTACTAATGCTTAAATGAACTTACAGTAGATGTTTGAATGTGATCTAAAGGGAAAAAAGCTACACAACTCTACATAAAGTATTGTTACATTTAGAAGCCTGTACTTACTAATACAAAGGAATTAACATGAGAGGACTAAGGATGAAAAACTGCATGTCGTTCGATAGATACCACGACCAAGCCATGCACTACAAAAATGGATAAATTATAATTAATAGAGTATTCTTCACAGTTCATGTATAAACAACCAAATCGTACATTATTGAATACATTTCTTTATATAAGTGTACATGCACATAAATTTGCATATAGCATTTATAATTCATCTATAATACCGGTAGTAGACGGTTAATTACTAAGTATAGTAAACTTGTTCTATTATGGTTTAATATCTTGGGGGAGGGGGAGAGGTTGGAAACAGCAATGCAAATTGTATACATTTTGACAACTCGTTCTAGCTTGTGCATTACAAAGTCGACTCATGCAAATGATATGACATAAGTAATAATCCACAAAGAGACGAATGAACGACAAGTAAACGGACGGTCCAAAGGCAATATTTGCGTGTCCTTCAATCTCCGATATCGAGGAAAAGATAACAATCAGATGCTAATTAACACACATTGCTTCGTTACCATTTCAGAAACATCGAAGAAATTGTTGATATAAAGTAAATTCTTCCACCAGCTTTTCTCGCAATAATCCACTTCAAATCCCTGTGGCGGGTATACGGGTCCATCGGCAAAATACGGCGACAATGTCGCCTCTGTCATCAGAACCAGCATATAGGCGGGAGTCAATCTGGCCATGAGAAAAATACCTAGCAATTATACATTATCGATCAATATTCATTTAGAAACTTCTGCCTGATGATTTTGTTTAAGGTGGAATAAAACACCTTGAAAAAGTCACTCAAATTAACAGTAAATTATTTGATCATGAAAGATATAATGACAATTAAACTGTACATACGTCAAATGAGCGAAAAATTTGCAGTTTGGGGATAGAAAATGAATATCAAAAAAAGTTTGGGGATAGAAAATGAATATCAAAAAAATTCAATTCAGTAGGTAACAACAAAAGCCCATGCTGGTTTCTAACTCAGGATGTCCGGATCATAAGCTCGGCACTTCATCCAGTCGGCTATTGAGTAAGTTACATAAATCCTTTTAATAAAACAAAATGTCGTTTCGATCTGAGGTCAGCCATTTTGTGATGATGTGTTATTCCACCTTAAAAGAATATTGGACAAAATTGATTTATTTCTGAATTCTTACCTCCAAAAACGATGGAAATAAAACATTGCCCAGTTCAATTTCCCATTTCTTTTGTCCATTTCCTTTAAAGTCAGGTAAGCGAGAAGACAGCCACTACAATATAATTGACCTTTATTGTAATTTCTAAACAGGGTCGGGAAAACGTTTTTCGGACATTGATTTGATATGAAGTATAATTACAGTACCTTAAAGCAAAGAAAGAATCCACAGCCACCAATGCATTGGATATAGCTTGGAAACTTCTTCTTCCCAACATTTCTTTTAAAAAGGGTCCACTATTGCCTGAGAATAAGCACAAAAAACTAACTTAAAGTATATATTGCATTTTCACGTCTAGCCATAATCATAATGAGTATACATGTATGTAGAGCATATCAATTATAATATATCAAATGATACTTATATATACGTACTGATATTTGATATTACGAAGGCATACGTGTGACCAAGAACAACCCAGGAAATGCTCAGGAACCGAATCCCATTCAATGCAGTCAAGGTTTCTGAAGTTTTCCGAGTGCTCAAGATCTTTTTAGCATTGGAGTAGACGGAGAAGGACAGAAGAAGTTTCTCTAAAGTACCTACAACATTATTAACTTTGCTAAAGCTAACGATGCATTTTACATGCAATAAATGATGTATATAATGTAAATAATGTAAATAAATGTGGTTTAATTAATATTCGTTGATATCAATTTTCGTACATCTATTGACAATCACCGTTTCAATGATACGTAAATTTGTGGCCAATGATCCTATCAATAATATTTAGTATAATACGTTGTTGGCTCTGTCTAGTATCTAACTTTGTTTTAGAACAGAAAATAAAACGAGATCTCTCTGATGCCTTTGTTAAAAATATCAATTTCCTTTACTCTCTGACTCCTTATGAACATCCTTTGAGTTGGGATTCAGTAAGGGAATCTTCTCATCTCCTGCATGTTTCTCCAATTCGAACTCGATGTTGCGTAACCACTGAACAACTATGACGTCATACGCCGTACCCAAGATAACAATGAATGCCAATATACTCAGGATAACACTGAAAGAAAATTTTTCATCAAATTCTTATCTTATAGTTTACTAATGAACTATCAGGATTTAATTATTCCGTAAATTTAAAAGATATTTAAATATCATATATATCATAATAATTATAGTTATTATATGTTATTATACGTTGAAGTAAATGTTACCAAAGCAAACAATTGATTTTTGTTTTTACTGTAGGGAATGAATTTTGAGATTATATCAAAATTTATATAAGACTAGTTACATGGCTACTACTGCGTTTGAAGTAAGGGGTTTGTCTTTTTCCTCAGAGGTAACGTAAAATTGTAAGCTGGAAAAGTTACCAAAAGGTATCCTACCAATATCTGAAATGAAATAATGTAGTCCTCTTTTAACTTCTCTGTTTCACCATTTCTCGTGAGAGAGAGAGAGAGAGAGAGAGAGAGAGAGAGAGAGAGAGAGTTTGTTTAATTTTATATTTTATATGAGCGATGCACTATGCTGCGTACAGTAACTTACTGTTGTGGACGAGGGCTGTTATATCGCCCGTACCACAGCTATCAGGGAGGCAAACTCCGATGACCAGAGAGATTACCGATGACCCAGAGAATAGCTAAGAATATTATAATGACAAATGTATATTTATGTATGATTTTAAAATCAACCACAAAAAAACCGCTATAACATACGGTGAAATTAAATTCTCTCATTCAATGACACATTTATCTTCCGAAACAAATTAGCCTCGAACAGAATTTATGAAACCAAAAATATGCATTTAATAAATAAGATGCCAATTCACAAGTTCACAATACAAAGACTATTTTAGTTACATGTCATATTCTAATGTAACTAAATTTTGAAATGAGTTTTCAAACGTATCACAATAGATAATGTTTTTAAGATTAGTACATTTATTATATTTTAAAAAAAAACCGCCCACTGAGATAAACTGAAAAACATGTGGAGTGGGTTAGTGGAATATTTCGTATTTCTGCAAGTGGGACGATCCATTATCAAATGCCCGAATCTATAAATTCTTAATGTCGAATGTCAATAACGATATAAATGTCAGTGCCTTGTTAAAATGTTGCAAGAGTGGGAAATTATATCATTGCAATAAAACAGAGTAATTGATACTACATTTGTAGTACTACAAATGTAATGGTACTGAGAATGTCAAACAAATGGAATAGAACGAACACACTTGAAACATACTGCGTTTGTGCTGGTCCCAAGTGGTATAGAAAGTAGAGAATATTTCCCCTTGATGTTGAGAGATCTCGATTTATTGTAGTAACTGGTTCTTTTACACTCATCGTAAGAGCCTAGCCATTTCAAACTACCATCTAGGACTCCAGCTTCAGGCTTAGCTATGGCATCAATAACTGAAACAATATAATAACACGTGCAAGTAAAAATGCTTCTTAATTGCTACGGTTCATTAAGCTTTAAAAGATAATTTGTGTTTGAACTTGTAAATCCTTCGGCTTAAGTCATATTCATTTCAAAAGATCAAGAAAAAGAAGCTACTAGTATATCGAACAATCTGCACGGTACTAGTCTACTCAAGCTTGTTGTGAAATAGCACATTATATAGCGAGTGTCACGGAAAACAATTATGATATAAAGGATACATGTAAATATATATCGAAATCAGATGTCTTCACGCACTTTTACTAATTGCGTCATATCGCAAGTTGTCTAAATGTATCCCCAAATACCCTTATGAATTTTAATAAAGAAAGCCAAAGATGGCACTTCAAAGCAAATGGTTGTCGGGTTTAACTGCAACATTAGTTTATCGAAAAGATTGTTTATTTGTATTTTTAAAGTTTTCCTAATACAAATAATGGTAATGATCTAATAATAATCAATGTATCAGGAACCCTCCAAAAAGCGTCTGATGAAACTAAAGTGACCAAACTCAAATCGTCAAGAGAATTTCTCCAAAGTGTTCAAGGAAAGAGAGAGAAAGAGAGGATACCCAAATCAAACAAACTTAATACATACAATCCATCTCCATCCCACCTCAAGGAAAAACCCAAATGAAACAAACTTAATATATACAATCCATATCTACCCCACCTCAAGGTAAAGGAATGATAAATTAGTAAAAATGGTTTAAATCATAATGAATAAGCTTACTTTGTAAGGCCCATGTTTCTCGCTGAGTGAGTCCAAGCTGTAGGGCGGTCAGACTGAAGCTACACTGTTCACTCACGTTGTATTGGACGGCTGCGTTTTCATTTACATTCAACAACTTTCCCGGGATCTCTTTCCAGTAGGAAAGAGTATCAAGAAACTTGTCATCGTTTGTTTGGTCTCGATTTGCGTTATTTACTAATTTCACAGCGTCCCTTATCACATCCAAGTAAGGCACAGGTTTAAGTGCCAAAGACAAGGGGGCATAAATCGCGAACACAAAACTTGAGTACAAGAACCGAGTATAAAACATGACTTGAGATTCCTTGGTCGACACAACACGGCAAGTTTTGCAATACCGTCAATGGACACCTGAGAAAAATTCTTATCAACAGTTTACTCTTACCCGGTGTACGTTAAGCGATACAAACGATGTATGTTTGGTCAATATAAAGGTGAAATATATATATCTGGGGCACCCTTCAACGTCACGACTAGTCTTACATGTACAACTTGCATGCCCTTTAAAATATGACATAAGCCGAACATATCATTGCACCATATTTAATGTCGAATGGACATTTTTTTTAACTTCTATTAAAGTGCATTTTGATAAATTTTTATATTTTGTCCATGATATATATAGCGTTACGAATATCATAAAATGAATAACAAATTTTAATTCAATCTTCACCCCAAATTTTATACTATGAGCGGTATTTTTAAGTGTTCGTACATATATATGATGTGTCTTGACCCAACGAAACATATTAATAAATAATAATTAAGAACTTGTTGATCAACCACTGTTAAATAAATGAAGTTCAGTTTCCAATAAACGTGTCATGTGAATTTCTTTTTTAACGATTTTATAAAATCGCAGATGAAATACAGAGTTAAAAAAATAATGTTGTATTATCTAAACTTGTTTCGTAAAGGATGTGTCACGGGAATGAAGGTCAACGTTTATCAAAAACAAATAACCGCACGGTCATAAAGAGACGGGTTGTAGAGTCAAAGTTCTAGTTATTAGCCTTAATGGCTAGAAAAGGACGATTCTAAAGGTCGTGTTTTAACACATAAATATCTCGAAAAAAATTCTTAAAAATCTTCAGTGTTTTAATTCTTTATCAAAAACAATAGTATTTGTGAATAATTTCGTTTTAACCCAAGCCGGCCAAAACAGCAAACCACAAAACATGTCATTTTTTGCATGATTGAAGCAAATTACATTTCTTGTTTTTTATTAGCTATGTTCAAAGGATAAAGGGCAAAATGGTCACTTTACAAACAATTAACATTGCTAACTAAGGTCAGTCCAAAGGTCATATCACTTACCCGAGCAACAATCTTAAATAACTCGGGCTTAACGCTGATTTAAATAACCAACTAGCTTTATTTTTGAAATACGAAAATATCTAATTCAGATTTCATAATACTCTTCTTGGGATATACACCATCTCCTACCCTCCCATTTGACCATCGATCAAGATGCATTAGAATAAAATTCCTAATAGTTCATTTCTGTTAAGGATAGTAAGAGATTGGCAATAATTATCTAATGTCACTTTGCATATAAAAAATGTACACTGCTGATGCAGGCACAGCACATGGAGTGTAGAATTCAAGCAGTTCAAACATGACATCCACTCATCACGCTTGAGTAAAGACACCTCATGTGATACTGCGTAGATCCATGCCCGTAGCTTCATACAAATTCAGGTGGGTCATTATGATATATATATATATATATATATATATATATATATATATATATATATATATATATATATATATACTATTTATGAAAGCTTATGTAAAAAGTGTTGAAGTTTTTTACTACCGGTATTTCATTTGGACGGTTTGTTGTGTTTTGTAAATGCATGCAAATTAGAATATATATATATATTACTTCAAAGTTTTTCTTCAGAATAAAACACATTACATTCAAAATGATTTGTGAAAGAAAAATAATCACCACACGTCTGGATTTCTGACTTTTGAAATCCATAACTTTTACAATGTCCTTAACAAAAATTATTTGCGATGCTTTATTTTTATATTCAGCGGATACATGCATGTCATTACTAATTTCATGTATAATATAGAAATCTTAATTTTTAACAAGTAATCATCATTTAAGTCGATGGCTCTATAAAAAACAATGAACATAACCTTTAAGATCGGCGATGACGTAAGTCTCTACTCTATACTTTCCTTGGGACCGTCTGTCTTTTAATAATCTCCTTAATTAGCAATCAAATGCTTTTATAAAACAGCGGAACCATGTAAAAGGCATTATATATATATATATATATATATATATATATATATATATATATATATATATATATATATACTTTCTCTCTGACACTTTTAGTTTGATATATATCGATTTCAATATACCTTTTCTGGTTTATTTGTTGTTGTTTTTATTTTCAGTGCAAAAATGCATATCATCTTTTCGCCTTTGCCACCTTTTTTTATTCTTTAATAGATGAATTTCACCACATTGTTAGTCAAAATCAACAACTACGCACTTAAAGTTTGAACAACGTTTAATAAAGGTTTATGCTAAATCTATTTCAAAATAATATAAAGTTTTAAGCTTTTTCCCCCTCAAATGTCCAACTGTGTAATATACTCTGAAATAAAAACATCAAAATAGACGTTCATTTTTGACGTGGCGACATCACATATGCATAACACTTTGAACATTTTAATAATTCAACGAAATTAAACTAAGTTTAAATTTGTCATCAGCAAAAAGAAAAAAAAGAACTTTTAATTGTCTCTTTTGAATCTAATTATAATTAATATTCAATAGCAAAGTACATAGAATTTATCTATAACCACAAGTTTTCCTTTTTGTTTGGAAAAACGTCGTTACATTATGATTTGAAAGCCATATTATACATTATGATTTTCAGATGATAAATTACTGATATTTTATACTCTGTCATTATAAACATGTATGTATTCTGTGAATAATACAGGAATCACTCGCATGATACCCTGATAATTCGCATTAACAGATTATATATTTAACATATTTTGTTAGAAAGAACAAATTCAAACTGCATCTCGGAAATATACACGTATGTTCAGAATAAAGACCAACTCTTCTGTTTGCTCAATATTATTAATGTTTTTTATTGCTTTATTCATTAAACTGATGAACATAATAATACATAATTGAGATACCGATATAACATAACAGTCAATTACGCAACTTTGTGAACTGTAAAAATGAAGAACATGTATATTTGTACTGATTTGAGAGTTATTTATTTTCAATGTTGTGTTTCACCATTACATGCTTTTATAGCATCCAAACGTGCAAGAGTTCCTAACAGTATTATGATAGTATTTGCCAAGAAATAACTTAATTGTGTTAGCACAATAATTCATTTTGTATTACGTTGCACATTGTATACTAAGTAACATTGGTTTATTTTTAACAAGAACCAAGACATACTGTTCGTGTGTGTAAGTTATACATGTATAAGTTGAACACCAAAATCCATAGACACATGAATAATCACACTGCTGGATGCAATGTTCATGAATTGTTTTAAGACATATAATTATGTGAGCTGTAATGAGGTATCACTTCATAACATTACTATGTACAAAATATTTCATTTAAAAGTTGATTAATCAGGTACTTATTTAAGTGGTTCTTATATCACACGCGGTATTAAATTTATATACTGATATTATTTTATTGAAATTGATATCATGCCTTTGGTATAATACCAAAGGCATGATATCAATTTCAATAAAATATAATTAGTATATGTATACATTACATGTACATTATATATTTATGCTTCTATACATATTTATTAAAATCAATAGAACTACATCCAAAAGCGTTGGGCAAATTAGTGACTTAAATTGTAATGTAATATTTTTGTTTGTTGATACACAACCTGAACAAAAATAATAGACAAATTCTGCCTAAAAATTAAAGCTTATTTAATTTTATCATTTTATATTTCTTCGAAGTAGTACTTTTTCTAGTCCCATCATAGGTGCCTCAAAAACCAAGGACGCAACGAACGCAACCATTAAGGAAAGCACTATATTACCAAGGAAAAGGTAAATCTGAAATATAATTGTAAAAAAAAAAATCATTCTTAAGTTGGCCGACGTTAGTTTTCATTGCGCATGTTTATGCGCAATCTAGTAAAATACGTTGTATCTATACTTTTTAAGAAATGTTTTTGATACCTTATATGATTTTTTTTAATTTATGAACACAATGAACAAAATACTGGCAAAGTTTTCTTTTAGATTTTTCAAAGAAAGTTTTATGTCTTAAACAAATTTTCCGTTGTTCGGTACGTGAGCATTACCATTGTGCTTTGTACAAATAAAGTATACCAATAAGAGAGTCGGCAATATTCGGCTTCGTCTCAGGAAATATACTTGCTTTTTGGAAACTAGAATCTTGCTGACTCCGTCATTGGTTAATAACAATACAAATCAAATTAAATTGCTATACGAGATAGGCGATATATGAATTGTAAGCCAATTAAAAAGGGCTTTACAACCAGAATAAAATTATTCGTGATTATTTTCGGAATATTTCGAAAATGTTTCCTTAGATTGAAATAAATTGGTAAGTGTTCCGAATGCGTTTACATTAGTTAATCAAACAGACGCATCTTTATTTTGCAGACAAACAGTCCGTTTTGCTGGGAATCAGCTTACGTTGATTGTCAAGGAATAAAACAAATATATTGAATTGCTCTTCTATAGTGAAAACTAAGTACAGATATAATTTCAAAAAGCACATAAGTAAAAAAAGAAATGGGTTATCAGTAAAAGCCGTTGACGCCAATTTAATATTTTGTTTTCAGTTATACATACCGCTGTAAGATCAGTGAGATATGTCGGAGTCCTGGACGAAAAATTGTACGCATACATGATAACAGGATGGACTAGGTAAAGGCAGTAAGATAGTCTAGCTAAGGGTCCAAAGGCAGACCAGGACAATAATGTATTCACAAAACCTCCGTTTCCGGTTGCGCACGCAAATATCACCCAGCATACGCATGCGCCCCAAACGGTTCTATGCGTTGCGTTGTAGAGAGATGACACATTTGTTGACAAAGGATTACCATTCAATGCGCCATAGAGACCATACAGCACCAGGCAAGCCAAGGTAGCAGAAACTGCCCAAATTAGCAAGTTCAGTAACTATAGAAGCAAAATAAGAAATTTCAATATATTTTATGATATTGTATCTAACTTTTGAAGATTTATATGAAACTTGTACTACTACATGTAGTATATTTAGATGATTAGATGCGATTACTTTGGCCAATTACTTTGGTCAAATCCAAATGATAGATTTGACCATGCTCCGACCTTAATTTTCACCTCAATATATTCAAAGAATGAATCATTATAACTTATATATAATTTTTAGCAACTGTACGATTAAATACATGTATAACTAAATATTGACATTTTTACGTTATTGTCATTTCAAATAGTTTTCAATTGGTAAAATATCTGTCTTAAAACAACTTATCTAAACATTAAAATTGAAAATCAATCTGATATGGAAATGCTATGATTTAAAAAAAAATATCTTTTGATACTTCTACTTCCCCTTTGGGTACCCCTTTACTGGTTTCGTTCCGCAAAGTACCAATAGCCAAATGATTAATATAATATGCAAACCCCGCTTAGGTCAATGAGTTACTGATGAATTGTATCAAATCATACGTTACAATTTTAATTCTTCATAGTGTTATTACAGACAAAAACGCTGAAAAATGTAAATATATGTCTATAATACCATACATTTTTATTTCAGCTTTGACATGAATAGCATGTTGTCTATTTACTGTCTGATTTTGTTTCACATACGAAGCGAATAGCAGACACTAATAAATGAATTTGACATTGCATAAATTACAATCTTGTGTTATGTTACGTACTTTGTTAATCCTTAGTTTGCTTTTTGTTTTAAATAGAAGATATCCAAACAGTATTCCAATTATATACGGTCCCATTCTGCACCATGGCCTGACATAATATTGTGTAGTATAGGCATCAAATACTTCCCTGAAAGTGTATATGCACAGTAAATGTAATTAAAGTGATGTATTTTAAACTGTTACTTACTTATATCATGATTTATGTTTTAAATTTTTAATTCATTGATTGGTAAAAACTTTCTAGCAATTCAAAGGCTTTTTTTCATAAAGAACACTAAAGAAGAACTGATGATCTTACTTACTTGGAACTGTCAGCAAATAGAGTGGGCGGCATATCGTAATAAGTGGAAAGCGCCCCAGGGGCTATAGTCGTCCCCAATAAAAACACCAAGCACACGATGATGCCAGCAACTTCATGACTGTAGAAAAAAAAACTAGATGGTTTAATCATAATATTCAAAATTTCTTTCATTCCTTTATTTATTAACTTTCATTGAAGACAAAAGCCCATACTTATAGTTCTTATGTGTACATTTTCGTATTTGTACATGTACATCATGTAGTCGTGATATTAAAGAAGCATGGTCACGGTTTTGGTCGAATTCTATTATGTACAATGCTTCAGGAATGCATTTCTAATAATCAAATGAAATTTGAGCTCGAGAGTCAGTCGTAAAGTTATGAACAAGATACAGGGCTCACAATTCTTTGTTATGTGAACAAGGCTCGTACCCTGTTTTTGTTTACGTAGGTTCAATATACCAGTAAAACATCTTTTTCAAGCTGATTTGTCTATCTTCTTATTCTTTTTAGCATAAATAAACAGTTCCTAACGTTTATCTCAATCATTTAAGGTAGAAAACTTAAATCTTTGCTTCAACTTTCAAAATGTAAACAAAAGGTTTGTTCACATAGTAAAGAATTGTAAGCTCTGTAACTTGCTTATAGCTCAATGAATGACACTCAAATTTTGGTTGCCTATTAGAATTGCCTTACTGAAGCATTGTAAACATTAAAATCGGAAAAATAATTTTTGACCAAAATCGTGACCATGCCCCTTCAAACTAAATATATAAATCTTAACCATATTTGAAATCTTGTGATAGTTTTAAAAAAAATAATCTTATGTTTATATTCAGCCTCAGATTGAAATAGACAGACAGACAACCGATGTTTAGGAAAGCTCCTTAGAGCTTAAAGCTCAGCAGACATGCCCTGTAAGCTCTGAGGCCTGTTCATCAGAGCGGACACTTGCCAGCGCTTGACAAAATTAGTTTGTGTCATGGTTACTGTAAATTCTAAACGGGATGAATTAATATCTGCAAAAATTGTAAGGAGAAGCATTTGCTACCTCATTTGTGAACAATATGACGTGCAACAATCGTCAACGCTCGCAAATCTATCTTAAATTTATGTTTAAAGCCTTTTCACCGATCAAGGCAACATTGAAGCATGTTGTTTCCATAAAGTTTATGTTATAAAGCCAGTAAAACATAGCAAGTGAGAAAATATTATCATGTTTGAAGAAAAAATGGCACAAATTATAGAAATAGTATTGGTTACATCAAAAGTGGCTGAAAAGACCTAAAACAGTTGACTAGAAAAAAATATAGAAGTATAAAACAAAATGGTTCTTCCTGTCACAAATGTACGCATGCTTGAAAATTACAAAATTGAATTACAATGGAAACAAAAGTGGTGCATGATAAAAAATTTATCAACCTTTTCCTCGCGATTTGATTTAAAACGGCGGAATTGCGGAATTAAGAATTCGCATAAAAAGATAGGAATTTTGGTCCGTGGCAGCGCTCGCTCTGCTGAACAGGTCTCTAGTGAATGTGGTAAGAGAGACCTATCTCTGTTTTTGCTTTTATTAAGTCAATTTGAATGGAATGAAAAGTAGATTAGGTGTCTGTAAATGATACAAGAAGATAAGTTACAAAAAAGAGGACATTTAAAAATTGATATAGTTACATGCACATAAAAATCGGTACTTACTAATACAAAGGAATTAACATGATAGGACTAAGGATGAAAAACTGCATGTCGTTCGAGAGATACCACGACCAGCCCATGCACTTAAAACAATTCAATTATAAAAGTTTCATTATTGAAATCATAAACAACTATAATTAACTTTATAAAAGAAATGTATCGTTGGTTCATAAAGTACTCCGAAATTATAATAGACCTAGTAGTTAATGAGTCCAATAACTATTGTTTCCTAAACCTGTATCACTTTGCATACATGTACTTTTGGTTTAATGAGATATAAATAAATATATATATATATATATATATATATATATATATATATATATATATATATATATATATATATAAATATATATATATATATATATATATATATATATATATATATATATCCAAGAATGACTTGTCTAATACATTTAAATTTGGTAAAGGACTTTGTTGCATTTTGGTTTCGAAGTTTGAACTGAATGGCCGATAGACAGACGGAAAAGACAGCGCTAAAGACTATAGTCCCCTCCAGTTCCACAAGTATATGTAGGTGACTAGTAAGTCGATAAAGAGATAAGCAGTTAAAATGGACACGAACGGTCTGAAATAACCCAATTTGTCCTCCAATCTTCGATCTTGAGGACAAGATAAAAATCAAATGCACAAGAACGATAGAAAAACCCTAATTTGGGATCAAATCTTCGGTCTTGAGGACAACATAAAAATTATATCCCAAAACAGTGTTTGGTTACCATTTCAGATAAATCAAATAAATTGTTGATGTAGAGTAGATTCTTCCACCAGCTTTTCTCACAATAATCCAATTCAAATCCCCGTGGCGGGTATTCGGGTCCATCCGCAAAATACGGCGACAGTGTGGTTTCTGTCATTAGAATCAGCATATAGGCGGGGGTCAACCTGGCGGAGAGAAGGAAAAAAAGCAACAACAGTACAATAGCGGTTTTATTTTGAAAGAGTTGTGCCAAACAAATGCTCATTTCTGTCTGATGATTTGGTGAAAAGATTATTTATTGAATTCTTACCTCCAAAATCGATGGAAATAAAACAAAGCCCATTTCAATTTCCCATTTCTTTTGTCCATTTCTTTTAAGGTCAGGTAAGCAAGAAGAAATCCACTGCAATAGAATTTACATGTATTTCTAATTAAAGCTGACACGAATCCATAAATACGCATTATTTCCGACTACTGCCATATTAGTTTTCGATTTATATTGTTACGCTCATCGCTTCACACCCCCTGTATATAATGCTATGCATCGAATCGCATCGACCTGTATCCAGGGTCTAAAGTTCCCGAGAAGTTCCACGATCATCTATGCTTGGGCAATCGTGGTGTTCGTAACAAATTGTGCGACAGTGGGAACCATAGCATAAGGACAAGAACACTATTCATGCCTCACTGCATTCAGATATTTCATTCATCCGAACACGTTACATTAAACGGAAAGAGTTGTAGAAAGGCGTTTTAAAAAAAAACATGACAACCACTGCACTGGTAAGAACTATCCAACGAAAGATGAAACAAAACAAAATGAAATTCAGGTACTACACCAATTTCAAAATCCTTGATCATCATTGATTCCCTGTGTCGTGCTGTTATATCATCGCACATGCGTAAGTCATGCAATGTAGTAGATCATGCAGTGACAGCATGGACTTCAGAAGACGGAGTATTTTTGCAGAAAATGATGAAAACGACAACACATTGTTACTTTCTATGTTGGATGTAGTGCGGCCGGGGTCTACAATTATATGTATACGTTATGAACTTTGTATGAACGACACACGTGTTCGATGTGCACGCGAAGTAAGAGATCACTATCCGGGCAAGATAATACCTTGGCAATTCTTTCAAAGAATATATATATTACCCTATTTTTTTTTTTAATGTAGTTTCTATTGTTTCTTTTTTAAAAACTTAGCTTTACTACAAAGTGTAATTCATGCCTTTAGAAGTCCTTACAACCTGAATGCCTCGATCGGCAAGCAATTTCCGACCGTAACATTCTCGACCGGTATATACCCCAGTGGCAGTTGAGGAGCGATCGAAACTACTAGTAATATGGCGTCCAAATGCTTTTATGAATTCATGTTAGAATTAAATTTCAATGATTCAGTATACACTTTTGCATAGATGTGTACCTTAATTTATTTTAAAAGATTACCGGTTAGTGTTTCGGACATAATATACTTAATACTAAATACTTAATACTAAAGTATTGATTACCTAAGAGCAAAGAAAGAATCAACGGCCACCAAAGCATTAGCTATAGATTGGAAACTCCTTCTTCCCAACATTTCTTTTAAAAAGGGTCCACTATTGCCTGAGAATAAACAAAAAATACTTATATACTATTGTAATTTTTAATTTTTTTAATTAGGCATATAATGCATGTTCCATGTAGAATATGTTCACTATTACTACATTAGATAATACATTACGTACTGATGTTTGATAGTACGAAGGCATACGTGTGACCAAGAACAACCCAGGAGATGCTCAGGAATCGAATCCCATTCAATGCAGTCAAGGTTTCTGAAGTTTTCCGAGTGCTCAAGATCTTTTTAGCATTGGAGTAGACGGAGAAGGACAGAAGAAGTTTCTCAAAAGTGCCTAAAGAATAACATTTTTTTATTACATGTATCTTTTACTGCAAAAATGATATGCAACACATCCAATAGATGAAATATTATTAACAATGATACGGGTACTCCGTCTAGAGTTTATTTTTCTCTTTAATACAATGGACAGACATTTACCTTTTGGCAATGTACGGTTGAGTTATGAGGTCGACTTACTTTAATTTTCTTTTTAAAAGAAATGTTTATAAACAAAAAAAACCAAAGATCTCTTTGATGCCTTTGTTTAAAAAAACAACATTTTTTTTACTCTCTGACTCCATATGAACATCTTTTGAGTTGGGATTCAGTAAGGGAATCTTCTCATCTCCTGCATGTTTCTCCAATTCGGATTCGATGTTGCGTAACCACTGAACAACTATGATGTCATAAGATGTACCCACGATAACGATGAGTGTCAATATGCCCAGAATAACACTGAAAGAAACAAATCCTTATTATGATATTTATCTATAACTTATTATGGAACTATCAGGACTGAAATTTACATGCCTCGATTATCGATTGGTCATATCCCGCACGAAACACCAAAGAAAGCATTTAATTGTCTAAATATACCATGTACGGTGCAGTAACTAAAGTGATCATTTTATGTATATATTTTTCTAAATATTCATTTATTTGACTGTAAGGGAGGGGTGTGCATTTGGATAAAAGATTGAAAAATAAATCAGTAATTATATATTTACATTGCTACGACTGCATTTGAAGTTAGGGGTTTGCCTTCTTCCTCAGATGTAACGTAAAAGTTTAAGCTGGAAAAGTTTCCAAAAGGTAACCTACCAATATCTGAAATGAAATCATAAAACCCTCTTTTTTCTTCTCTCTCTCTCTCTCTCTGTCTCTCTCTCTCTCTCTCTCTCTCTCTCTCTCTCTTGTGAACTGTGTTTGTGTGTGTTCGAGAAGAGAGAGAGAGAGAGAGAGAGAGAGAGAGAGAGAGAGAGTTGTCCCTATACAGATATGAGCAGTGCACATGTACTACATGTATGTAGTCTGTGGTAACTTACTGTTGTGGACGAGGGCTGTTATATCGCCCGTACTACAGCTATCAGGGAGGCATACTCCGATGACCAGAGCGACTACCGATGGTCCTGAGACCTGAACAGAGTAGTATAATGATAAATGTATAAATATCTCTATGATTTTTCAATAAGAATACTAACATTTATGTATCAATCAAAAACATTTTGCTATGTAACAAACATTGTCGTAAATACATAATGTACTAAATTGTTAAGTAATTTGTGATCTTGTACACATATGGACCAAAATTTAAGCATTTCTTTAACTGATTTGTTTATACCTAAAACTGACCAAAAACAGTTGTCAAAAATAAAAAACAACTACAACAACACGCATTGAATCAACTTGGATACAAATTCCCAAGTACCTAAATGCCTTGACATGTTGTTTTATTTACATGTGAGCGATCTTTTAAAACAAAGGAATTAAAACGAAAACACGTGAAACATACTGCGTTTGTGCTGGTCCCAACTGGTATAGAAAGTAGGGAATATTTCCCCTTGATGTTGAGAGATCTCGATTCATTGTAGTAGCTGGTTCTTTTACACTCATCGTAAGAGCCTAGCCATTTCAAACTACCATCTAGGACTCCAGCTTCAGGCTTAGCTATGGCGTCAATTACTGCAACGAAATAATAGCACGTGTAAGTGTAAATGTCTATCAATTGCTACGTACGGTTCATGAAGAGCTTTAAAAGTTAATCTAATTAAGTTTAGAACTTGTGTCCAATACTTTGAACTCATTCATTATATTTAATTCAGAATTTTAAGAAAAAAGAAGCTGTTAGTATACCGTATCGAACTATCCGCACGGTACCACTCAAGCTTGAGAATAGTTTCCTTTTCTTGTTGTAAAAGGGCACATTTTTAAAAAAAATGATGACGTAAAGGAATACATGTATCATAAGTATAACTCAAGTTTTGACTTTGAGTTATTGGGTTATATAGCAAGCTGAATAAATGTATGCCCAACATACCTTAAAAATATTAATATAGAAAGCCAAAGATGGCATTTCTAAACCGATGGTGTCCGGTTTTTGACCGAAACATCAATTTATTTACGAGAAGATGTTTGTGTTCATACCTTTTAAAGTATTGCTAATAGAGATATTGGTAACGATATAAGAATAATCAGCAATCACCCCTTCCATCTCTCCAAAAAGAGCCGTATCATGAAATAGAGTAAGGGGAAAAAGAAATAGGAAACCAAATAGAGCAGACACATATATACAACCCAAAGTCCATCCCGACACTCATCCCTACATGATCCTAGGGTAGGAGACTGATAAACTAAATCAAAGTAATTAGATTGTTTAAATCATAATAGTAAGCTTACTTTGTAAGGCCCATGTATCTCGCTGGGTAAGACCAAGCTGTAGGGCGGTCAGACTGAAGCTACACTGTTCACTCACGTTGTATTGGACGGCTGCGTTTTCATTTACATTCAACAACTTTCCCGGGATCTCTTTCCAGTAGGAAAGAGTATCAAGAAACTTGTCATCGTTTGTTTGGTCTCGATTTGCGCTATTTACTAATTTCACAGCGTCCCTTATCACATCCAAGTAAGGCACAGGTTTAAGTGCCAAAGACAAGGGGGCATAAATCGCGAACACAAAACTTGAGTACAACAACCGAGTAGAAAACATGCCTTGAGATTCCTTGGTCGACACAACACGGCAAGTTTTGTAATACCCTCAATGGACAACTGAGAAGTACATTTTTTTTTTATCTGAGTTATCCGATGTGCGGTAAGCGATAAAAACGATGCACGTTAAGTCAATATTAAGGTGAATCAAATATCGAACAGTATTCTACGTCTCGACTAGTCGGTTAATACAATGAACATGTCCATTTGTCCTTTAAAATATGACATGTCGGACAAATCATTGAGCCGTGTATAAAGTCTGATATTTTTCAACTTCTGTACAGATGTATTTTGATGTTTTTCATCATATTTTTATTATTGATATTATATTTATTAATAACGTACACTCACACATATCATGAAACGATCTACTTGGGTTTAATCAATTGAAATTGATTGATATTTTTGGGCAAGTAACCATTTTTGTTCGTCATAATTTGTCGTGTATCATAAGTTTCTTTTTTTTATTTTTATCCTGCAGTTAAAAAGGAAGAACATTTCAATGTTGTAATTATCCCAACTTGTTTTGTAAAAGATGTGTCACGGGCCAGGGGATAAAGGTGATTCAGAATGTTTATCAATATACAAATAATCACAGTCATACAGAGACGAATTCTAGATCACAGTACTAGTTATTAGCCTTTATGATGTTTCCAAGGTTGTTTAGAACATTTTACAATATCAAGATGGATTAAGTAGCATTATATTGTAAAGACAGCTATCTTGACTATTTTGAAAGTTTCAAACTATATAATATATGGCTATAAAATGCACTTCATGTATATAATTGTATATAATTAACCCCAGCCGTCCCGAGTCCATACCCTTCGGATGACCAGGCGACATTTCTAAGTCTGAAACTAAACTACAAGTTTAAAAGTATCAGGAAAAGAAGCATGTTATAGAGAGAGTTACGGTGACCCTGTTTAAATTAAAGCGTTTTATTAATTCTATTACATTAATGTTTTCATACAAAGACAAAGCTAAGTGAACATACATGTTCAATGTAACGTGGAAACATTTTTAAGATGTATAAGTAGGGGTCAATGTCCGTGGGAAGCCAACGTTTTTCTGG
Source organism: Magallana nippona (assembly GCA_033439105.1). NCBI lineage: Eukaryota > Metazoa > Mollusca > Bivalvia > Ostreida > Ostreidae > Magallana > Magallana nippona. Next base: position 23,458,113 of record CM065918.1, on the reverse strand, counting down.
TTCCATGGGACGTTATTTGGTTGGTAGCAAATTCGGGATGATTTTGATAGATAAATAAATACATATACACACGTTCGTGGGGATGTGAATTCGTGGGCAAGGTTACCCACGTAAGCCACGAACATTGATCCGCTACATTGTTATGTTCATAACAGTCTAGAGCGTAATTGCTGTTTTGATTTATAAATCAAGACAGTAATCACGCTTTAGACTGTTAGGAACAAGAAAATGTAAGCAATTGGTTTTTCAATAGTAAGCATATAAATTATTTAGTAGTGTCTGTAAAACATACTACTATATAATTGAGTACTGTTATCTTTTAAATAAAAAAAATATCAGAATTAAAAATAAACCAAATATTCATGCAATATGTTTCTTTTGAAATAGTTCGTTTGTTTTTGTTTATTCTACAACATCTTGTTAAGCTACAGCGCGGGGTTTACATACCTAAGATGAGAGAGGATGGTAAATATTACATGTATTTGGTTTGCTGCGATGACAGTCGAGCGGCATGTGTGTATATCAAGTTGAAATTTTAACGCAAACATCTGAAATATGATCAACTCAGAATAATCTCCAACGTATTACAAGTGTCATTAGTGTAACAAGTGATCCTTAATCTGTTACCAAAGCTGGTAACATTTGTTTAAAACATTTTTAAAGATAAAACTGATTTATGTGTAAAATCAGTAGATGATTTTTGCTACCGCATAAGTATTGTACACAACATTTTATTGTAGCATTTTTCTCGTGCTACTAAATAAACTATTTTAAAGGTAAAACGCAAAACAGATATAAATCTAGAGTAAGCAGTCGAAAATTCTTTTCGAATGATTCAACTCGCAAAACTAGTTTTAACTGTGCTTTTTCTGGTTGAAAACGTTTTATCAGGTAAGTCGTATACTTTATAATAATTTAGAACTACTCGCCGTGCTTGTTGAGTGCGAATACAAAGCTTTAATTTTAACGTAAAATTAAAGTGATATAATGACCTTAAAATGGCACAAAAATCAAATCTAATTTAAGAGAGCTGGGACATGATCATTTTCAGACTGGTGAAAGAGACATCTGTATAAAGATATGGCAAAAATTACAAAACTTTAAAGCTAAACTATATGGATATTTTCTTTACTGAATAATGGTTAATAGATAACAAATTATGTTCCAATTTTTAAGGAAAATCTATGGATAATTTGTTGACCAGCCGGCCACATTACACATATAGTTTGACTGACATATTGTCTTTAGAGTTCACTTTTATATAATCACAACCATATGTGGGAATTTTGTTAAGTAAAAAATTATGATGATAAATAAAATAAGATTTAAAAAATCAAATGTTATATTTTGTAATTCTGAGTAGAAAGTTCTGAAACACGGGGGAAAAGTATCAAACTTAAACTGTGAATAAATGACTAGCCTTTTCAAAAGAAATGCATTTACATGGTGTTTCAGTAATATATTTTTATTTCAAGGTTGCAATGAAAAATGGAAAACAATCGTTAAAACCGGAAAAGACGGAAAAGAGAAAAGCGGAAGTAAACGTGATTTAGTGAATCATTTGATGGCCGGAGATGATATCAGATTTTCTCTAAGCAATGATTTATATTTCTCCTCAATACAATCAGCCATTCTAACTGGACATGAAAACATATGTGCTCAAGCACTTTTTCACATCAGTAAATCTGGATACAACAATTTCCAAAGTGACGCCTACTGGTGGTTCTTAAACGTCTGTACATCAGGTCACGTGCATATGTCCAGGTGGTCTGTTGGTGCACACACTGATAGAGGTCAAACAAAAACGACATACGATATAACCTGGTATGCAAGGTAACTAAAACCCTGCGAAAGCGTGTTAGTTCCATTGACACTTTTTCAATGCCTGTTTTATTTTCCACACTTTTATGTGCAAATTTTACTCTTCGATGTGTAACATTTTCTCTACTTTAAAATGTTAATTTTACACTTTAATCTGTAATTACTACATATACATTTTAATCTGTAAAATTCACACTTAAATGGGTAAAACTTATACTTAAATCTTTATTTAGACATTAATTGTCAGATTCACATTTTAATCATTCTGTGTTTTTCATCTACAATTTTAGTTGGCAAATATGACGCATCTTGTTTCGGGGCAATTTCTTTAACTTAATTCGAGAAAACGTGGAGCTATTTTTTTACTTACGTATCATATAATCCACCACCTTCTGGTGGCCGGTAATAATAAATAAATATGAAATTGTCAATATAATTAAAACACTTAAGTAATAAGAAATTGTTAATTTTCAGGTTACGTTGTACATGTGAAATTACCTGCTATGTTTCAATCTCTGATGAAAAATATGTTATATTCTATGATTTTTAGATCACGTAATTGCCAGAAAAATCCCGTCTACTGCAATCTGCAATCTGGCTGGAGGAAATGTGGTGATATATCTCTACTGGCAAACTCGGTACTGAACGGCGCAAGCGTTAAGGTTCTCAATCTACAAAATGGATACATCACCAGCTTCACAAATATTGCTGTATCCGGTGATGGTCAGTCTGTAGCTGGACAGTACCCCTGGCACGTCAGTCAAAGTATAGTTAATAATCATGCTGAGTTCCAGTCAAACGTTTACTGGTGGGCCACAATATGGTCAACTACTGGCAGATTGGAGATGTCTCGATGGAATGTTGGAGAGCACACTAGTCGAGGAAAAAGCCGCTTGAATACCCCAATGGAGTGGTTTGTGGATGATTGCTGGACACTAGCCTACAGTCACAATAGTTTAGGCCATGAAACAGATGGTTCTTTAGACCTACTTGTTGGAGCTGTTCTAGCAGGCAAAAGAGTCAGAGTCAAAATAGGTGCGTATGTTGTTGAACCAGACAGTCTTTATATAAGAAATGGGCATGTTTCTGCTCAACTTTTAGGCCATTTATCCAAAAGTTCAAATTTTGATTTCAAAACTAATGTTTATTGGTTTTGGCAAATCGCTTCCACAACGGGTGATGTTGAGACAGTGAGATATAATATTGGAAGCACGCAGAGCAGAGGAAACTCGGCTGAAAAACATGCAATCACGTGGTTTATTGAGACAAGGCCATGGTCTAATGTACTCTCCACTTCCAGCACTGGCTCTGTTACACACGGATCTAAAGCTAACTTGATAACTGCTTTACAAGCTGGATCTCAGCTTCGGTTAGTAGTCCACGAGGCAGTGGACTCTTTCAGCATTATTGAGGCAGATAATGTAGCGATCGAAAACTCTGAAGTTGCATCCCAATCGATTAGATACATCAGTGATGAAAATGGAAGTGGTGGCATTCTAAGGCAGTTTAAGACTCCGCCATACTGGAAATTTACTTTGACGTCCACAGATGGGAACCAACGAGCAATATGGTGGAAGGTAGGAGAGCACAAGTCACTTCCGGCAACAACAGAGAAGTACCCTGTAGACTGGATTGTCGGTTGATGTATATAACAAATATTTACCTCAGATAAATATTTAATCAAGGTTAAATCTTTTTTGCTTTTACTTTTTTGTTAACTTGAAAAAAGTATTGAATAAGTAGAATTATATTTGATGGTTTGGTATAAAAAACGATTTCCATACTGAAATATATATAGTGGATGTGGATAATTAAAAATGTTATGTAGCTTCTTACATGTACAAAAGCAAGTAAATAAACTAGACTCAACTACAAGTACTTTATTTCTTTATTAATTCTCAATAAATTATGGGCAAATTTACATCTGGTATGTACATGTACATATACCATCAAAACGTCCCTTGTTTTACCTTGTTTGTTTACACTATATGCATGCTAATAATTAAATGATGTTCTATCATAAAAGGTGCTTCCCTGTGATTCCTTATACGAAGATTATAGAGAAAAACAAAAATAATACCGTGCAATAGGTGACTTCCACATTATTTCCCCGCATAATATTTTTATATTGATAATGCTGTGTCCCCTTGTTTGACTCGCTTCTTTTTTTACTGATTCTCTTTTTCTCTATAAACAATAGATATAAAACAAAGGCAAACAAAGTGACTTGTAACTCTACAGTGTACATTACAAACATGGACATGTATGTCAAGAAAAAATTGCAATTTTAGTATGAAACTAATTTCCGTCTGTATTACCTTAGCTTTCATCCTAGTCCGTGTTATCTACTGTGCTTGGATAACCTGTAATACTTAAAATAGTGAGAAATTCTTCACTAAATTGCTATATTCATGAATCTAGATATAAAAAAATAAACTTCTCACTTTTTCACAGTTTTGCGTTTTGAAATAAGATATAACATTTATACCTTTATTTTACCGAGTGGACGATTATTGTAAGTGTTAGATTTTTAGATACATCTTTCTTAGCATGGGTAGTAAATAATAATTATGTCAAACAGATACGTTACAGGGGGTTAATGATATTTGATAGTTGTGTGTATGTAACAAGATTTACCCATGATATGGTAGATGGTTCCGTGCTCTCTCATTGATCTATCATTTTAATTGTAAAATTAAGAAATGTATACATCATTTCATGAGGGTTTAGGTCGCAATTCTTATTCTTCAATTTAACAATTGCAAGAATTATAAGAATCAACTTTTAAACATTTATTTAAGTTTTTAAACGAAGCTGATTAGATTACTTAGTACATTTTCAAAACAAAACAGCATCTAAAAACACAATAAATGTTGGACCAGAAAAAAGTACAGTAACACATTAATGTAATAGTTAGGCAAGTTAAATCGGAGCAATCGTAACGTATCTGTTCGAGCTACGGACTATTTCAGTGATCAAATACATTATTATACATCAAGTTATTTGTCACGTATCTGTCGTGCGAAAACGTTTTTGATTATGAATGGTGATGAAACCATTACTTAAACGTCATAAAAATTATATATAATATATTTATCTCATACGTGTGGTGTATACCACCCGTGTGATAAACCTTTGCTTTATCAAACGGGTGATGCTATATCAAATACTTCCGCTCCGAACTATTTTTGACACCGCCCCTCGCTTCAACGCTTCAGTGACCTATTTTCGAAGACTTTCTAGTATTTTCCATAAAGCTATATCTACTACCAAAAATTGATTTAAAATGGAGTTTGGCGAAGATTTAAATTACAAATATAAAGGAAAACACATAACTGTGAAGTTTATAAAACTGCAAATCACGTTATATAGCTATCAACGAGTTCATTCTGACGACGAAATGAAAACAGAACGCTTTGGTTTTGTTTCTATACAAGAACTTACCGAAATAATGTCTCCCAAGTCTTTTATTTCACCAGCAGTAAGCATCCTTATGCAATATTTTCAACTTCGAATCATTAGACCAGTGTTCGTATTATAAAACATCAACAACTGTTCCTCGTTCGAGTCAATTCAAACTAACGAGCATTCGCAACTTTGTGTATGTCAACAAACTTGATTATTCAAGTCTTCTGATCAGTATTTCCATTTAATTAAGTGATTAAGCTCTAAGAAAAATTATTTAGAGATAAACAATTATTATAAGGTTTATTTCAGTGAAACTTTACGTTAAAACAGTTATATTTATCTCCGAAATGACGTACTAAATTTTGTATTGCGCAAGGTCACACTAACCGCATAACACAACGTTGCATCATCTTTCGAGTTATATTAGGTGCTGTCTCAAAAGCTTCATAATATAAATCAAATTGTATGAGATAAATAGAACATCTATAATTGTGTGATTTTATATTTGCTTTATCCAACTCGTTGAAATTGTTATATTCGCTCGGCAAGCCTCGCGAATATATACACCATTTCAACTCGTTGGATAAAGCAAATATAAAATCACACAATATAGATATCCTATATATATATATATATATATATATATATATATATATATATATATATATATATATCATCATCATAGCATATGAGAGCATGTTTATCAGATGTTTTAAAAGATTATTCAGAATATTTATCAATCATTAAATTAAAAAAAAAAACAATTAAGTATTATATATTTGCCAATCGTTTACGCTTTACCAGAAATTTTCTTTACAAAATTACGCTGCAATAAGTTAATTTTCAATCGGATATTTTTTTACGACTCTACAAAGCATGAAACCAACAAAACAGGGATGAAAATTCACGGCTACGGTTACTAGGAAGGAAAATTGCGGTAACGTATCTGTTTGTCACGTGTCTGTAGTGTCAAAACGTTTTTGATTATGAATGAGAAAAGTAAAAGTGTGAACTAAACCATAAAATTTCATCTATGTTAGAATCTTTAAATAATTTGTTAGCTAAATCATGTGATAAAGAATCACGTATCTGTTGTAATGCGAAATGCCTTATATTATTAGGTCAAATCTCACTATAAATATAATCACTGTCCCAAATGAGAAATTAAGATAAAAGGCTGTCAACCCCCAACCAATTCAACTTCCCCGTTTTATGCATACATCATTTATTCATACAGACGTAGAGTTGTTAACACAATCTGTTTACGTGTATAACGGTTTATTACCAATCTGTAGTGGTATTAAAATGTAAGTAATCTAAAAACGCTAGTATATATATATATATATATATATATATATATATATATATATATATATATATATATATATATTACATTAAAAATTTAAAATTTACCAAAACGATAGTATGTACATATTTATTTGCATATCTTAAACCAAAGTTGTCAGACCCAAGGAAACTGCCCGATGATAAACTCGCCCTACACTTTCCGCCATGACGTTAATTAGTCGACCCGCGTTGTTGGTTAGGGTAACCAAGAACCAATAATTTAATTTATTTCTTAATAGTTCTGGAAAGTTTTATCCATCAAAACTAAAATCGTTTTCAAGAAATGAATTGGCTCAGTTTATTTATTCAACATTTGTCATATCTTAATTTCTATATATACCCTAAATAGATTCCCAGTAAATATATCCACTCTTTACGTAATCAATCAATTTTATTTCTTTGCAAGCATATATTTTGAGGCAAATTCCCACTGACTCGAATCCGCCAAAGCGTGTCCACCACCTTACTCTCATTTTTGCTATTTCGGGCTGTTTTATCGAAAATGAAAGTAGGTTTTTAATTTATTTCTCAATAATTACTTATCAGGTAAAATTTAATTATAGTTTACGGACATCAATTCATACATGATGAAACACTAAAGATGTAAGCAGTTACTCTGGTGCAGACATTTTCGTTTATTGGCAAACTGTCTTAATTTATAAGTATAAATATATTATTTTATTCCGGGAATTTTATCATTGATCGTATTTGGTTTTGTCTTTTAAGGTTGACCGGATATTGACAGATTTTTCTATTTTTACTAACCAAAGGCAGGATTTTAGTTTCCACGTTAAACAACTGAAAGTATGCCAAAGAGGAAGAGCTCACCTCGATTGGTTCCTACTGTTCAGTCTAAACAGGAGAAAAAGAGAGCAGCGACTGCGAGTTCTGAGTCGGTTGCAGCCATATCTCCCGAAGTGCTCGACAACATTACAACAGGTTGGGACCAATCGCCAAATGGGCTATAATAGCCCGTTTGGGATATAATTTCCCATTTTTTTGGGGTATAAATTCTCAGTGCAAAAAATAAAAAATTTTAGAATGGCAATTTTTGTAATAATTCCGCATTAATATACATTAAATGCAACAATTTTTGGTAAGCTAACAAAGGTAGTAAGGATATACAGTATTATATATAATAGCTCAATGCCAAGGGGTGTCTGCTTCCACTATCATTCCGGTAAACATTGTGCAGCAGGCTTGTCCTGTCATTTCCAGCACAGATGTTATAACTGCAATAGGTCCCACCCTTTTATCCACTGTAACAAGCTAGCCAAGCAACCCTTTTGAATGTGTCATCTCAAAATATCAAAACCAAACAGGTAGTACAAACTCAGGGAGACAATTTAATCCAACAAAAACAAATGCTACACCCAAGCAAGGGCCTAACACCAATCAAAGTAAATAAACTTGCTCACTGGTCATCTGGTTATGATGAATCTGAAACTAATTATTTAATCTGGTTTTAAAACTTCTTTTTTAGGCTTTGTTAGAGAATGCCCTGGCATTGAGTTCTAAGAACTTGAATTTGGCACTTATACAACCCGAAATTATTGATCAAAAAATACAAAAAGAAATTTTGGCAGGAAGAGTTCAAGGACCTTTTGATAATAAACAATTTCCAGATTTACAGTGTTCACCTTTGGGTTTGGTTGAAAAGAAAGAAACAGGAGAATTTCGAAGGATTCATCATTTATCATATCCAGAATATCAGTCTATCAATGATGGTATACCAACTGATGAGGCATTTGCTCAATATTCATCAATTTCAGATGCTATTTACTTAGTTAAACAATGTGGAAAAGATTCATTCTGTTGTAAAACTGACATTAAATCAGCAATCAGAATTACAAATGTCCATCATTCTCAGAACAAGTTTCTTGGGTTCAACTGGAAAAATAAGTATTATTTTTGTTACATGTTTGCAGTTTGGTCTTAATTCATCTTGTAGCGTTGTAATGGATAGCACAAAACAAACTTGGCATATCATGTGTATCACATGTTTTGGATGAATTACGATTTCTTACACATGTATTTAAAAAAATGTTTATGTGTGCAATAAAACACAACTGCATGTTTGTTATCAAGATTTCATGCTGTGTACTGTCATATAATAGTACCCTTTCCTCCTTAGCCATCTTTCCCCTCGGAAAAATGGCTATATAGCACTTTACCCCCCCCCCCCCCCCGGAAAAATGAATATTTAGGTGATTTTCTCCCACGGAAAGCTGGCTATATAGTTTCCCCCCTTTTTTATAGCAAGATTACCCCACGGAAAGCCTACCATATAGTAGAGTTTCCCCCTTTCTTCCATTTCGGTATGTTTATGGCGGGCGTTTCATGACTATTTGACAAATCTTTAATTTAATGTGTATTTTTTTTTTTTTTAGAAAAAGGGGGTCAAAATTACAAAACTTATTACCTCTTTTATCTCCCAAAATATATCTATTTGAAGTAAAAACTAATTGCTTTTATTTTTAAAAAATCTTCACTTTCTAATTTTGGATATCTAGCGACTGGATGTAATGATGGGATTAAAAATTGTAGTTGTTTGTGCCTCCGCTAGGTAAGAATTAAAAGTGAGACTAAGGAGTACTATTGATTACGTATTAAACAACGAATTTAAAGTTAATGTTTTCATATTTATGAATAACATTCAGCGGTTTGCTATGTTTTAGATCATATAGGAAATGCAGGGTTATACAATGTATACAATTCATAAGCAAATGGAATAGCATTAAGTTGGTTTCTCGTGGTTAGTCATACATTACATTAAAATGTAAGGTGGTGTCTTATCCAACCTTACAATGTATGTTTGTCATCATTCACTGCATGCTAGTTTGAGCTTAAATTTGCAAATTTTCAACTAGCAACGGGATTTGGAAATAAACGATTCTGTAATTAACCCTTAGCAAACAGAAATAACAATTCGCGTAATTTAAAAATGTCTCAGCATTTTATATTTTCGCTAGCCAAGGGTGACGATCCGCTCCTCTACTCAAAGAGTAGACGACCGGATCATCACCCTTGGCTAGCGAAGAGTAGAGGAGCGGATCGTCACCCTTGGCTAGCGAAGATGAGCATTTTAGAACAGTTTGTATCAAAAGATTATACGTATACTTTACGACAGTTTAAAAAAGAGTTTGTCCTAAAGTAAGGTTCACATTGTGTGAAGTCTATTAATTTAGTATTTATGATGAAGATTTGATTGCCATTAAACAAAAATAATTTGATGAGAGAAGAGATCGATGTTAATTAAATGTATTTCCAAATGCTCCTATTTCAAGAGCGGTTTTGTCAGATGGAGTTTTTGTTTATAAGTCTTAATTTTTTTTTAATATATAAAAATATTGTCTCTTTTGTATAGTTGATATCTTATGAAATTATGTTGGTTTGATAGAACTTTGTGCGCGAATTTGTGTCCTTTGGTTACGCAGGCAATTTGCACTATACATTACATAAAACTATGTCAGTGGTGTGACAATTATACCAAACACAAACTAAGAAAGCTTCATTTGATTTAAAAATAGAATGTACTGCTTGATAATCGTAAACACATAAGAGTAAAAAAGCAAGTCATGAATGACCATTGTGTATCAGAGATGATTCTCTAGAGCAAATATATATGGCCAAGACAAGATTGCACGAACAGACGGACGGACAGACGGACGTCTTGATTTGTTGATTTGTTAAAGATTCATTTAGAATTATACAATAATTAACAAATTCAGAACATATACTAGCATGTTAAAAATACATGTAATATGCCATACCTTACAGATTTATCAAACATTTATTCTACGTCAGTTGTCTGTTTTCGATACTGTATTTAAACCAAGTTAATATTGTTTATAAAGAATAATTAGTCGACAAACACATGTAAATATCTATGTAGGTTTATGCAACCTTAGGATGTACAAAACATTGATATGAATGTTAATACCAATTGGTTTTCATACATCTTTTTATAAATTAGAACCAAAAACGTTAGGGGGAAATCCTACTTTGGGGGAAGGTCTACTTTATTGTAATTCCCCCCCGGGGGGGGGGGGGGGGGGGGGGACCTCTACAACATGTTTTCCGGGGGGCTACTATGAGGGAAAAACTGCTACACAACGCCGGTATGTTTATATCAAATTGCAAGTTTTATTTTTAGCGCAGAGTTTTAACAAGAGAAAAGCTTAAATTATCAGAAATCAAAATCCTAGCAAAATGCACACCTCTGATATATGTACAATTGATCTGCAAAAGAACAACCAAAAAAGCCAAAAAATGACTTAAGTTCAACAGCTGGTATTTTTTTCATAAATTATCAGAAATCAAAATCCTAGCAATATGCGCACCTCTGATAAATGTACAAAAAAAAATATTGATCTGCAAAAGAACGTCCTATCTTGAAAACTGGAGGAGGAGTTATCCATACAATAAGGGTACCCTTTTGGCAGCCGCCCGGCCTCCCGGCCTCCCGCCCCCCATATTCACCAATTCAATAACCGGATTTTTCCTTTGGAAAACCCGGTTAAAAATGATCAATCAGTTCATTTCAGAATAATCTAACACGCATTAAAAGTGTCATTATTGTAATTAATGATCCATACTAGTATGTTGCCACCATTGGTCACAGTTGTTTTGACTATTAAAGATAAACAGGATATAGTTTTGAATCCGGAAGCAGCATAATATTTTTTTTCTACCGTATGAATAGTGACTATGCAAAGTTGCTTTGACTTTTGAAAGATAAACAGGATATAGTTTTGAATCCGGAAGCAGATTAATTGTATTGTATATACCTACCAAATTATCTATAAAAGCCAGACGCCAAACAAACTTGGAGGAAGCAGTCGACAATTCTCTTAGGATGGCTCAGCTCGCAAAAATATTCTTAACTGTGCTTTTTCTGGTTAAAAACGTTTCATCAGGTAAGTTGTTCTTTACAATACATGTATATCATGATATAAAGAACAATTCGCAGTGTCTGTTAAGTGTATATAACATGCTTTAATGGGATTTTAGTAAATATAGACTTAAAAGACACAAAAATCAAATCAAATGTAAACACTTTTTGTTTCTTTGCACCACCGTGATTTCTTAAAAATTCATATCTTTTTGTTTTTATGAGATTTACGAATAGTATAAAAAGTTAACCTCTTGTAATTCAGCGGCTGGTGTGTCAACACATATCTCTAGTTTATCTTTTAAAAAAGATAGGTGAACTAGCAATTGAAACACAAAGGAAGGTTTGTTTGGCTTACTCTTTGATTTCGTTTGTGAATCGGCGTAAATTTGATTGACGTTTCTTTGCTCGGATTTTTCCATATGATAAACTCAAGCCAAATTGACCAATTAGGAATTATCTTTGTATGTGTTTCGATTTACAATTTTCCCGCTTAGGTGTCATTCTTTATTTTTAACTACCTAAACACACTCTACCTGGCTTCTCCCTAAAAAAAAAAAAGAAGGAAGAATGAAAAACTAAACTTATTTCAGTGTGGTACTGTATTGTATAAATAAATTGTTGCTTCTTGTCTTTCCGATATACTCAGAAAAGATATCCTGTTTTGTTTTGTTGTACATGTGTATATATTGTTTTTTTTTCTGAGCTTGCTGGAATTGCATTACTGTAAGAAAGGCTAGGTTTTACCAATTGATCTCTAGAATCTTGGCATTATATGACCTAGGTTTTCTTGTATACTCTTATGTGTAAGTTAGATAATAAATTTAGAAACTTCAGAATTCATGTCATATTAATTTTTATGTTCAAACGAAATAGTCATCATGCAGTCTATCTACAGAAGTTTCCCAGATTGCCCGACCGTAAAGTCGAGCATGCGCTAGCAAAAATTCAAAATTCCAGAATACAATCTCAATAGATTGACGACGAAAAAGAGTCATTTTTTTTTCTTATTCAACAATTGTGAGCAGCCTTTAATTCCACAGTAATGCATTTGTTTGCTATTATAGTGATATATCTTTATTTTAAGGTTGTAATGAAAAATGGAAAGTAATCGTTAAAACCGGAAAAAACGGAGAAGAGATAAGCGGAAGTAAAAGTGATCTAGTGAATCATTTGATGGCCGGAGATGACATCAGATTTTCTTTAGACAATGGCAAATATATCACCTCCATACAATCGGCCATTCTGACTGGAAATGAAAATATATGTGCTCAAGCACTTTTTCACATCAGTAAATCTGGATACAACAATTTCCAAAGTGACGCCTACTGGTGGTTCTTAAACGTCTGTACATCAGGTCACGTGCATATGTCCAGGTGGTCTGTTGGTGCACACACTGATAGAGGGCAAACAAAAACGACATACGATATAACCTGGTATTCAAGGTAAACCAACTTTCGCTCAGATAACTTAAATTTTAAGAAAATTATTATTTAAAAATATTCAAATTCCTTATAGAATACATGTATTTTGATTTGGTCATTTTAGCGATCAAGCAAAGGGTAATACATATTAAAGGATTGAATCTCATTGTTCCTTACGGAGGCATTTTTAGAATGTCTGCAAAGTAAAGCAAAATCCAAATGTCAAAAATCTGGACCCTGAACTTCTTTGCTTACTATTCGGACCATTAATTTGCTTTTTAGATGTTAATCTCTTATCTAAATTAGAAATATTCTCTGTTGTTTTAGATCACGTAGTTGTCAGACACAGCCTATCTTCTGCAATCTGGAAACAGGTGCGAGAAAATGTGGTAATGTATCTCTACTGGCAAATTCGGTTTTGAATGGTGCAAGCGTCAAGGTTCTCAACTCTAAAAATGGATACATCACCAGCTTCACAAATATTGCTGTATCCGGTGATGGTTTATCCGTAACTGGGCAATACCCATGGCACGTCAGTCAAAGTATCGTTAATAATCATGCTGAGTTCCAATCAAACGTTTACTGGTGGGCAACAATATGGTCAACTACTGGCCGATTGGAGATGTCTCGATGGAATGTTGGAGAGCACACTAATCGAGGAAAAAGCCGCTTGAATACCCCAATGGAGTGGTTTGTGGATGATTGCTGGACACTAGCCTACAGTCACAATAGTTTAGGCCATGAAACAGATGGTTCTTTAGACCTGCTTGTTGGAGCTGTTTTAGCAGGTAGAAGAGTCAGAGTTAAAATTGGTTCATACATTGTGGAGACAGACAATCTTTATATAAGGAACGGACATGTATCTGCGCAACTTTTAGGGCATTTATCTAAAAATACAATTTTTGATTTCCAAACTGATGTTTATTGGTATTGGCAAATTGTTTCAACCACCGGTGATGTTGAGACAGTGAGATATAATATTGGAAGCACTCAGAACAGAGGGAATTCGGCTGACAAACAGGCAATCTCATGGTTTATTGAGACAAGGTCATGGTCTAAGGTACTCTCCACTTCCAGCACTGGCTCTGTTACAGACGGATCTAAAGCTAACTTGATAACTGCTTTGCAAGCTGGATCTCAGCTTCGGTTAGTAGTCCACGAGGCAGTGGACTCTTTCAGCATAATTGAGGCAGATAATATAGCAATCGAAAACTCTGAAGTTGCGGCCCAATCGATTAGATACATCAGTGATGAAAACGGAAGTAGTGGCATTCCACGTCGGTTTAAGACTCCACCGTACTGGAAATTTACTTTGACGTCCACAGATGGCAACCAAAGAGCTGTATGGTGGAAGGTAGGAGAGCACACTTCACTTCCGGCAACAACAAAGAAGTACCACATAGACTGGATTGTCGGTTGATGTATATAATAAAATTATTTTATATTTACCTCAGATCAATGTCTGTTTTGTGACAGGATCATCTATTTTGAAGGGATTTTCTTTGTTTTGTTTTTTTGGGTTTTTTTGTTAACTAGACAAAATGTGTTTACAATGTAGTAGAATTATGTTTCTTGGTATGGTATGAAAAATAGGATTTACATATTAGAAGATTTAAGTACGAAATAAATGATACATACGTGTTTATATATTAAAAATAGTGGGTGTGAATAATAAAAAGTGTTTATGTTGCTTCTTACAAATATTGGTAAATAAACTGGACTCAATTACAAGTAATTTATGTCTTTTATTATAAATTATTGATTGTCTAAATGATTACGGACATTTACCTCTGGTATACACATGAACATGACATTGATACAGAAACTGTAAAGAAGTTCGCCTTTTTAAAGATTCATAGTGACTTCATTCAGTGACATACAAAATTCGTTAAAGCCGCTACAATGATAACCGCTTTCGTTATTTTTGCTGAAATTATAATCTCACAGATCCTCCTATCAATAGTTTTTAAATTTATGTTTCAAAACAACTAAAATATGATGTTTTCTAGAAATTTTGGCAATCCGTTTTTATTCTAATCTACATCCTATAATATGGATCTACTTTCTTTTCATAAATTGACATGTTATAAGTAAACAGTTTCGGTTTTGATTACTCTTAGAAGCTATACCCCCCCCCCCCCCCCCCCCCCCCCCCCCGTTTGGCCTTGTTTGTTTACACCATATGCATGCTGATGATTAAATGACGTTCTATCATAAAGGATAATCCACTTTGATTCCGTTTATAGATTATAGAAAAGAAAAATAATGTACAGTAGGTGATTTCCCCGTTTATGTACATTAAAAGATACATTTCAATTAAATATATTTCTGATATGATTGGAGCAAATGATAAGTTTGATTAACCAAATTTCATTAACTATTATTCTGTCTGGGCAAGTTATCGTTTCCGTAAATTTTCACGATTTTTAATGAAAATACACATACATGTACCTGTCAAAGAAGTACAATTGAAAACGATAAAAGAGATAAAATCCCAAATTTCTTCATTGACATTTCCTCTATTTTCACCCAGAGAAATTCACACCAACAAAAACAAATTTCTTACGAAGATTTATAATGGGGAATGTTTTATCGTTTGGAAGACACTCGGAATACCTCGCACAATTTTTCAACGTTATCATCCAGGTACTTTCATATCACTTGCAATGCAAAATCTCCCTATACTTTTTATTTTTAGTTGTGTTATCATAACGGAAATTCTATAGAAATTGGTTAAAGTACATGCATTATATAGATAGCGTATGTTTATTTATGTTCATGGAGAAATGTGTTATTAAGTCCAGTGATGAGCCTGTCGACGCCGGGTCAGAAATATAAATAAAATGCTACTGCTGACCACGGTGCGTCAGATCATTAGTATGCACTTGATCGCATTTACTTATTAGGATGAGAATGTTGTAGCGCAGTGTCCGTGCGTACGTATAAAATGGGGGTGCGGGAAACACAGCTCGCCAGTAGTCATCTGGAAGCTGTCTTTCTGCCTCCTCTTTTTATACAGGTAAGATAAATTATAACGCGCGCATTCTCAAAAGTAAAGTTAATAGATTCAGGGGGTTCAAATAATATTTTATTCTCAGGGATTTTTGTAATAAATATTAATGTTGATAAACTTCATTGTAATTAATATTGATATTTATTGTTAAAATGTCATATTAAATTGTTATATCTTAATAAAAGAGTAGTCATCTGGAAGCTGTCTTTCTGCCTCCTCTTTTTATACAGATTGGGACACGGG
The DNA here is from genome assembly GCA_033439105.1 of Magallana nippona. NCBI lineage: Eukaryota > Metazoa > Mollusca > Bivalvia > Ostreida > Ostreidae > Magallana > Magallana nippona. Next base: position 23,441,963 of record CM065918.1, on the reverse strand, counting down.
CTACTCCCCACGTAGAGGAGGAGACTTTCCAGGGTAACACCTTGGCTAGGGCACCCGCCAGGTGTGGGCATGTTGGAACTAAGATCTCGAGGATCAAATTAAATATCATAACACTCCATATAATCCCCTAGTGGACTTTTATAAAATAGTACTGGATTCTTTATGATATAGTGGTGGATGTTATGATAGTGTATTGAAAGCTGATAAGCTATCTAGATGGGGGCGTTTCAGGAAAGACATTTTGATTTTTTCATAGTATTGAATGATCATCGCTTGCATTCCGAGGTATTTATGAATATGTGCTCTATAAATATCTTGGAAAAGAGTATTTTAGTATTTTTCACATTGATAATTCTGTTTTCCCCTGTCAAACTATTTCCTCTGTCGTACTTTCTTTTTTCTCTCTGTCTCCCCTGGAAAAAAATACGCTTACCAAATGATATTAATTTGTGAAATAAATGTGAACAAAAATACATTTAAAAAATAAATTAAATCATTTATGTACAGTATACATGATATATTCGAAAATAAAACTGTAATCTTAGTAGAACTAATTTCAGTTTGTGTAAGTTACAATTCTCATTTGTGTTATCTGATGTACGTGCATGACCTGTAATACTTAAGTTGTATCAACATATATCATTTTAGATTATGTACATTGTACTATTGCAATCTGACATCAGGCTGGAGGAAAGGTGGTGATTTATCTATGTTGGTACTGAACGGGGCTAGCGGTAAGGTTCTCACATAAATGATGTATCACCTGCTTCGCAAATATTGCAATGATTGCAGCATCCAGCAATGATGATTGACTGTCAATATTAAGGTGTCACAACAGTATTTCCCCGAAGGTTCACGTCAAAACATGGCTAAGGGAAAATAAATCCAGAATTCACCTATTAGTTATGGGCGTTTCCGCCCGCGACAGGGACTGATTTTTTTTATGAGATGAAGAACAACCAATGTGAACTGACAGGGTTGAAATCTACATGACCGAGTTCTAACCGGTTAACCTTCAGCAACCTAAGAAAAATCACGGACTTCCCATGAATGAAGACTTCTTTTATCTAACGTACTGATTTACATTAACAATAATCTACTTACTTTTACCTACTATTTATGATTAATTCAACAATTTATACAAGTAAAAAGTAAATATAAACAATAAAAAGCTATCGTTGGTGATTCATGCGGAATATCAAGGTTGCGACATTGCAGAAAGTATTTTTTTTTTCTGCAATGTCGCTACATTCATATCCCGCATGAATCACCAAATACAGCATTTCCTTGTTTAAATGTAACTTCGACGTATTGTATCAATTGTTTATTACCAAGAACCATACGATTCATAGGTTTAACGTATAGACATATTTAATAAGTTGTACAAGAAATAATCACAATCTTAAACTAGTCTGCGGGATAGTTATTTATTACATTGACAACAATGAAATGGAAATGATAAATGTAATATTGAACAGGATAATGGTGAGAATATTCTCAAAACTAAACAAAAATAATATGATATTTTCTATCTCAATATTGAGCACTTGTAAAGGTAAACAAACTCTCCTTTGTCTTGCTGGACGCCACTGTGTTTTTTGCTACTAAATTGTAAATAAAGTGTAGTTTTAAAAGATAATTTTTTTCCAAAATTTCGTTTTGAATTTATAACCTGTATCTAAAGTTGCACAATTTTGGTAAGAATATATAGTAACATTTTATACTGTAGTGACACTTGCATTAAGAGGGCTCGATGGTAGTGGCCATTTTTAGACTGTATTGATCTCCTTAAGAACTCGGAAGATCTCTATATAAAAATATGGGAAAATATAATAATATATGGATTTCTTTTTTACTAAATAATAGTTTACAGCTAAAAACAATCATGTCTCAAAATTTTAAGGTAAATCTAATGATTTATTTATTGACCATCCAGCTGCCTTAAAAAGAAAGACGCAATTTAAATGAATTCTTACGTTGTTGAACTTGCATTGACCAAATAATCTCTTCATTTAATGAGAGAGAGAGAGAGAGAGAGAGAGAGAGAGAGAGAGAGAGAGAGAGAGAGACTTTCATTCCTCTGAGGCCGACCTGTGTATACTCTTAATGTGTGAAAAAATGTTCGAATTTAAACGTTATATATAGAAGGGAACGACAACTCTTGAATTCATTTAGAAAATAATTTCAAAGGAGTTGATTACCTTACTGTGGCACAGACGTACAGTGTTTGTCAATCCCAATTATTTTAAAAACTTAATTTTTTTGGTAAATTTCAGTCCATTGAAAAGCTTAAGATATCTGTAATTATCATAATGAGAAAATTCAGTTTTGTCAGTCACACGTGTCTTGTCTATTTTTAAAATGAAAATAAAAAACGGTAAAATTAATTTGAGTAGTTGTTGCAGTGTTGCATAATGTTTACAACGCACGTTTCAAGCAAAAAGTTGTGCATATAGATGATTCATTTCTACCTTACCCTCAAAATCAATATCACAGTGATAGCTTAGCATTCTCACTATTCGTACCATTCATTTTCTGCAGTTAACGATTCTTAAAAGCAATTCAAAATATGCCATGGACACCCCCCCCCCCCGGAAAAAATTCCGGATCCGAAAATGAAAATGATAATAAATATATAGCGTGGGAAAGGTAGGATTATTTAATGTAAACAAGACTTTATTATACAGTAAAACTCGGTTAAAACGATATCCTATGAAACATTTCTGTATCATTTATTTCGCTATATCCGTAATTCGTAATAATCGTATAACGAATTCGTAGTAATGCGCATAGCAAATTCGTTAAATACTTGTTTCCTTTGACATGACCACAATTTGTGTGTTTATTTAGGCAATAAATAAAAATACACTTTTAGGAAACTTTTTAACAATCGGATTGAAAATAAAAAATGTATTTGAAAAAACAAAATCATTTAAACAAAGTTGTCAATTTGTATTGCCAACTACTAACAATTGAAAACAATTCGTTACACCACATGTAAAAGTTAAATTTCGTTATTTTCCACCCCTATGGAGCTCAAAATCAGTTCGTTATATCCGTAAATCCGTGATAACTGAGTTCGTTATATATAAGTGTTATTTTACAAGGATTTGCTAAAATTTGACGGGGACAACTCATAACTTCGCCGTTTTCGTAATTAATGAGTTTTACTGTATGTAGAATGAAGGGGTTATATTCACTACCCATACATTTTACTTGTCTTGGAGCTTTAAGTAACAATTGTATCATGTCTTGTCAGAGAGAAGTTTGGCATAGCGTGTTTGTTCAAGGCATGCGATACATTTTGGCTGTAATTACACTGTACATTGTTAAAAAACCTAATATCTTCCATATATATAGTAATTATTACAATTACATATATATGTAACTTAATCTAAATCTACATTAATTTATTATCTGGCAGTATGCAGCAATAATTAGCATGAAAATTATGTGTACAATACAAGTTTCAATAGAATTCACCATATCATTTCTAGTTCTGTCTGTCATCTCATTTGATGGTTGACCTGTTATGTGTTTTGCCCGTCTCAGAAATAAAAAAAAATAAGAGAAGCGTGCTTGAATGGCGCAGATGAATGCAGCAAAAAGCCGGCCAACCTGAACATTTGGACCATGTTTATATATTCTGTGTACACACATAAAAGCTTCACTGCCTTTGTCAATAGCGGGTAGATCGACTGTACAGATAGGTACTTCAGTAGATTCGCGAGTGAACATTGTTGGAAAACCAGTTTTAAGCGATAATCTACCGGCACAGATTTCATTCAGATTTGAGGTACGTATTGTTTTCTTCTATAAGTTTTGCTAATATTTTGTAACAATCTTGATCTGGGTTTAATTGTGTATCTAGTTTTGGTTACCTTGCTAAAGCCGCATTGAGTTATGTGGACGGGTATAGTTCGTGTACATGTAATAAAGCAGAAGGTCGGAGTTTGCTTTCCTTTAAGAACTAGGTAGAAAATGGACAGTAAAATATTATGTTCGTACAGATAACTTATTAAATGCTGTCTTACATTGTATGTGCCAATGGGCCTAAAATAAATATACCGTAAAACAATATAGTACATGCTGCAGACACATGCAACAATTCTATAAAGCGATCTGACAAATTATAGCCTGTAACGACCACCCGTCTTTTTTATCATTCATAAACAGCTTCATTAAGCAAAATTTAAAGCTCCATTATCATGACACTATAACCACATTGCAAAATTTACAAAGCTGTCAGATATCAAATATATAGCCTCTGCCTTTTTAACCATTTCGTATTGCCACCCAACTCTGAGCAGACGATAGTCGGCAATGTCGTAAAGTTAATATCATCTGTTTGTTCTCATTGCTATATACGACCTTCACTTTGTTCAGGGTACATATTTATTTTCCCATTATTTTGCAGTGTGTTTGTCACAGATTAACAAATAGGGTAAAACGAGTTACTCAAGTGTCTCAAACTACAATAAAGCTTGTATTTAAAAAAAAAAACAAACAAGAAATTGTAGATTGATGGTAGACCAAGTATTACAGGATAGGACTTTGGAAAAAGTTTGCGTAGATGTTGATTATCATTTTATTTATCCTGGCTTTATTTAAGTGTCCTATCATATTTGGGTTTTTTTTTACATGTGCCTATGCCTTGTCAATTTTACATGCTTGTAAGTGAAAAAGATACTTGAGCGTTTAATGCATTATATTCTACATCATAAACAAACTTCAGCCACTAATGCTTCTCCCGTTTATTCATTCTCTGTAAATTTGAAGACTTCTTCAAAACCTTCTCCATGGACCTTGTTTCACAGAAAAAAATTTGATAGATGAGAATTTCACCACATAGGCTTTTTATCCTGACAAACTTATTTTAACAAAATTCATTTAACCTGGTTTTATTTGCCAGTCAATAGAAACACCATATTAGCAATATCTTTCCATGATCCCTTTCACCCTTTTTGTAGTTTTCAGCGTAAAAATATACTCTTAAAATCCCGTCTTAAGAATTGTAAATATGAAGACATTCTTTAATGCATCAAAAAGCTTTAACCATTACTATTATTTATTGCTGTTTTCCCTCAGATCTCGAGCATTTATTTCATGTAATTCCATCATGTTTACTTTGATATAAGACTTTTATTTGTACGTGAATTAAATATCACCAGGGGCATTTATCAAAGTAAATTTAGATAAAAATTGTAAGCATGTTTCTGTCGAAAATTTAAGCTTTTCAGTCTGCTTTTAGACATCATATAATCGTATCGCTTATAAAATAATGCTAGCTTTATACATTTTTAAAATCAAAAGGCACTTGTTCATCGCTCCGGCTTATAATAAATTACTCGTACAATCAGTTTGGGTGGTATAAGGCTGCAAGCAATTTTGAGTCAGACAAATAAAGTTAAGGTAGATACACAAAGCAAAAGTGACGGACCTTAGCGTACACTTGTAAAATGTCAACACGAGATATGGATTCTATTACTTTGAATTGTCATCATTGTATCAACCCTTTTTCATGCCCAGGTGTGGGTAAATATTGCACTCGTTTAATAAGACTCCCATACTAAGTGCAACACCTGCTGTCGGTTACCTGAACAATATATAGCTATACTAAACATATATAATATACCTGGTTTTCGAAACTTTGAAAACTATAAGGGGGGGGGGGGGGATAAAGTAAATGTAGTGTCCCTGTAAGCAAGTCCTTACACTACTTGACTACTTGTACACTAGAAGAAGAAGAAAATAAGTTTTAGATTAAAACTGATTCGCAAATTGAGATACCATGATGGGCTATGCACTTGGGTTTTAACGTACTCCTTAACAAACAATTATTTGCAATTAGAGCAAAGTGCTTATGTTATTCATACCGAAGATACATATCAGTTGTTTCGTAAACAGAAGGACAAAGTAAATTGTGTCAAATTGTAAAGATTACTATTTCAGAAGATCGCAGCCTTGATACGATCGGGTCTCGATTATAGCACTCTTATATCGGCTTTCCACTAAAAACCCGAAAATGACAGGTATTTTAATTCACAGGTACAGGTTGTTTAGATTTATAATTAGGCATTCAAAGTGGTTACATTGTTTGAACGAGGCAAAGGCCATAAGTCAATTTAAGAAAATCCTTTCAGCGGTGGCTATTTCACTCCAGCGGGGGTTTAAAAATCAAGGTTTTAAAATTGATCATTCCGGGAGCTAGGTATAAAAAGTGATTGTCTGATTTGGTCAATTAGTTCTGTACCCCACTGTGTATTTTCTTGCTGTCCTTTGAACCAACAGAACACTCCTCTTCCATAAGAGGATTTTGATCAAAGCTTTAAATTTGTCATCTATAAATAAGGGCTGTTTTTTTTTTCAGAAAAAAAGACGAGATATACAAAAATACTCCAAATCATAGCTGTCCTCTTGCATTGAAAACTATAATACATTGTAAGGATGAGGCAATACAATATTAATGACATAAATGTTAAATCGAGGGAGCGAGACAACAAAAAGTACCAGATGTGATCTGTCAAATACACATTAAAGTCTTCCCATGACTCAGGATACAGTTATTAAGCAGTGCTAGATATACATGTATTAACTTTGTCGTGATTGATCTACAGATTTTCCTTTCATCATGCAGTCTTACTTCTTCTAGATCTGCGCATGGCTCATTTATTACGGTGGCCCGAATTCTTCTTCACATTATAAGCAAATTATTGGCATTCCTTGCCTGAAATCAGAAATTGGTCGTAAAGATGATTTGGATTTAATTTGTTGTTCGTTAAATGTCCGCTGACCACGCCTTGGGGACAGCTTATAAAATGAATGTTATCTTTATACCAGAGAGTAAACAATTCCACTCTTCTTCCCATGAAACTGAAGAGATTATAAATTTTCTTGTTTATTTTGATTAAGTTGTTTTTAAAGTTCAAAAAGAAAAGTGTCATAAAGTGCATTTTGGGAAATGATTCCTTTACCCATTTCTATTCACTCTCGTAGAAAGATACTATTATAGTAATCGGATTTAAAACTTCTCGACTCATGACAGCATTCTAAAAATGTTTTTCAAAAAAATCACAAATTGTGCACTTGAATTTGAAAATTCTATTCTATGTTTTAATCAAATACAAAATATTGTCCTATATACACTAGTGTACGACGAATGAATTCAGTATTTATTTCTGATGGCTATTTTGATTAAGTAATTTGACACTGAACAAACTCTAATAAAAATGTCACGCCAAAATTTTTCTCTAACCATTATCCTGCGAGCGCTGGGTACTTATCTTAGAAAATACTGTTTTCATAAGGTATATCCAGTTTACCACAGATAAGTTCGATTGATTAATAGAATGCAGGGAAGTTTTTACATATAGAAAAAAAACTGCCTTTAAATACCCCGGTAGACCCTGATACGTTTTTATCTTTTGGCACCGCCGAAGAGCATATTTAGGTTTGGAATTTTTTTCTGACACAGCACAAAATATATTAAGGAAAGTCAACATAGAGGTGAAAAAGGTCAGTAGATGCGCATTTCATTAGTTATTAATTAATGAATTTCAAATAGAAGAACACAGCAGTGTTTTCCTATTAGGCTAGAATGGGATCCTCTAGTGTTCATTGTGTCGAGGAGTAGCTTGGATTAAGGATGATTTTGGTTTTGTTTGTCCAGGGTAAGAAGCTAATTATGCACACTCTTTAGTCTGTATATACCATCATGTTTGCCCATATCTATTGACTTGTGAAATTAAGTGTATATATTGGATAAATCGAATACACGACCTTTTCATCCTCATTTACGTACATGTGTAACAGTGTAATAGATTTACATTCTGCCAAAATTGCTGAATTTCATCCGTTCGAAGTATAATATCTGACTCTATATGCCAGTGAATGATGGTCTAATCCAAGAGGAATCTTTGACCAGATTTGGGATTACAGTCAGATGGGGTCAAAGTGGGAACGAAGGTGGAATGTCTTTGAAAAGCTTATTCATGTCACACTGTCATATTTACTCTGTATTTAGAGAAAGTCGTTCTCAACTGATTTATATTCTCCTAATTGTCCACAGCGCTCGGTTAAGAAACATTCAAAGACAAAGGGATGTGTGAAGTATGTATAGATAAAGTTCGTCCCAATTCAACCTGTCGCATTTTAAGCGTTGTGAATTTTGGAGTGTACTTGCCAGACGGATTGAGTGCACTTGCGTTCGTTTTGGTCTATTTAATTTGGATTTTCTTCTCATGGTTTACGTACGTATATATTTACCATCATCACGTATATTTTTGTGTTTTTATACACAGTGGGAGGAATTCATTTGACCAACTTTCAAAGGAAAATTTGTCTGTAAGTGTTTTTGCTATGTGTACTCTCTGGAAAATACAATGAATTAATAATCAAATACTCTTGTATGATGAGAAGATCATCATCTTTCAGATAATGTATAATGTAATCGTATATACAGGTAAATATCCAAATTTAATAATTAGCATTTCCATGATTTTTGTCAAAGTCTACTATTTAATATGTATTTTAGACTTGAAAAACTATATTTAAACAATGGGTTATATAAAGTAGCGGGTTCAACGCTGGAAAATACCGTCACCAGGTATAAAAATGATTTGTTATCATCACCAATCAGTACGAAATTATTCGGAACATTAAAAGGTCATAAAAGCATACGTTTGCCCAACCCACGGGGCATAACAGCTTCTGTACAGTCACCGTCTTAACAATTCTCCTTGTGTAGTTTTGTTTAAGTCTTTGTTTGACACACCTGTGCACCTAATTGACATGAAAACTATACATGTCAAATGCGTTTTGTAAACATTTACGTAAAGTTGATAAGAATATTATAAATAATTAATGTTTATTTTCATGTTTTAAAATGAAATATAGATGTATAAAAGTTACTTTATCCTCTAGTATACTTATCAAATATAGATTTGAAATTTAAATCATATTAAAGAAAACCGCTCAATTCCGCTGAAACTATTACTTTGTTTTAATATCATGTTCAATGCTTGTTTTTTTTTCAATTTAAGACAGATATGAATTCTGTAGGAACTAGTGTAATACTAATATTAATCCTTACTTCTACAAGATCTTTTGATGGACGGGTTGCATTAGGTGGGGGAAATGTACCCTTTTTGTATGTTCCTATGTTTTTCTATAGAAAAAATAAAAGTACATGCCTATTGCCCCCCCCCCCCCCCCCCACTTCGCGAAACGACACTATGTGCCTGTTTCGTTCCAGCACAAGTCGCAAAAGACAAAGCTAGCATGAAAGAAACTGTGACTTCATTTCAATACATCATGTTCGGTATCTATACACACCATGCATCGAGTCGTTCCTACATGTAAAAACCCACAATGTCCATCTTTTACCGTTGTTTGTGAACATGAAAGATTTTAGGATAGGTGATAATACATGTACATGTATGTAGTCTATATATATAGTCTGTATAGAGAGGCTACCTTCGGTATAAATACAAGTTTTCCTTTCGCCATTCATTGAATTAACATAACATACAGGGGATTGGTCTCGATTTCATTTCGTTTTCACAGGAGCTGAATATCGGCCAAATAGTTTTTGCTTGCAACTTAACACCTGTCAGATATGTTTTTAAAACCTGTAAGTGTCTCAACTGTCTTTTATTTCAAAGAACCTCGATCCACTGCAAAAGACAGGATCAGATATGGTTATACATGATAGCTAAATACAGAAATGTGTCTTTTGTTGTCTATCGGCCCAAGCATCTCACCACATCAGTTTTTTGTTCCTTTATTTAGGGTAATCACAATTTCAATACACATCTTACGTGTCTCCAGACCGGGGGTGCCCAGGGACAATACAGGTATCATAGTTGGCTGTTGTGTGTGCTTGTATTAAAAGGTGTCTCAGAAATATAATGGTGAATCAGATCTCGCTCCACTAAGCCTCAGCAATGAATCAATTCTTTACTTGTGTGAAAACACGGACCAGTATAGGGGAAAGCTGGTGTACTTAGTGGAGAATTTGACAGATCGTCAGCTATCGCTACCTAAACACGTTGTCTTTAAATCGATCTAGCATTAAGTAACAAGGATTTAACATAAATACAACTATTTGGTAACACTAAACCTGCTACTAAGACGTTTCACAAGGAATTGTGAAACTTCTCTTCTTTCGCTACTGGCTACTGGCTTGGCAATACGAAAGGATCATTGGGCCCAAGGGATGTATCGTCGTACAGGTAAATAGCTAGATAGAATCAAGCGATGATACCCAATTTAACTGTTTGGAAAATTCATCTTTCAAGAAACTTGTCCTGCTGAGTAATATGCAAATAAATACTCTACAGTTACAGAGTAGAATAAAGTAAAATTGGATAGCATGTTTTGCATAATTATAATTATTGCCTACATATGTCAAGATTTGACCTCGTTCTAGGCATTTTAGACTCCATAGTTATCAAAGTTCAGGTATGGTATAAAAAGTTTCTGCTTAATATATTCAATATTGTATTATGTTGTTGATTTCGTCGGATTTAATCCATTATTTGCCTCTATAACATTCGAATTTGTCATTGAATTTTAATCAAAGTAGAAATGGAATAATAAAATAAGTAAGAAAAGGCCTTAATTGTAAACCATTCATAGGGTATTTGAAAGCATTGACAATAAAAGTAGGGTTTTCAATTTCAAATTACCGGTACATTTCTGTCAACAGTAAACTCGTAGCCTATGACGTTTTGTATTTGTAGGATTCAATACACACATAAAATTTATATGTCAACCCCAACACGGAGATAAAGAAACGAATCGTATGAAACAGCTCACCTATCAAAGCAATGTCGAGGAAAACCTTGTAGGTTTTTTAATCAATTTGCAGGTGGATAGGATAAGAAGCAAAGTTCATAGAAAATCAAATAAAAGAAAACCATTGCGACAAAATCAGACAATGAAGAAACCCTATTACATTCCGATAAAAGTATTTGGTATTTTCAAAATTGAGTGCTCTCTGAATTTCCAAAAAACATCAAATACATTATGTTTCAACAGCCTATATGTAACTCTATGATGGTTAATTTTGTTCTATACTACAACAAAAATGTTTACATACAGTATAATTTTGGGTCGAATTGTTATTGCTGTTGTTAGAATCCTTGTTGCTTTTGGTTTCCACAAATTTTTTATTATTTGTTGTATAAGTTTTAAATATTATTTTAGATGAATTACGAAAATATATTTCAGTCTTGTTTGTAGATTAGTTTTATTATTGATTTGTTCAATTAAAGGTGTACACATTGCATACAGCTTATATCAGTGTCCAGTTTGCTATATGCGTGTGTACTAGTTCGCACTGAACTACCCGAAATTTGGCGTGAACCCCCTTTGCAAGTACATAAGATTATCGTCGGTCGAATATTAAGGGTCTTACTGAGAAAGTATGAGTCACATGTTTTTATGATCCAGTTTTCAATTGAATATTTAAAAAAAAAACCCAACTCAATTTTCACCATATCTTAACATAAAAGTTGATGAATGTGTTTATGATTGATAACTTTAATGTCCGTTATGTACAGTCATGTAAAGATAACTGCTGTTTTATTCAGTTTCAATGTATTGATATAAAAATGATGAAAAATGACAAATTTCTATGATTTATGCAATTCATCTTCGCTGATTATATGGCGTGACGGCTCATTTTTGGAGAACCACTTTAATAAATTGGGGTTTTTTCTATCATTGAAGGCTTTTTGACATTTATTACGTTTTGTATTGTAAATATCTGTTTAAGAAAAGTTTGAAAAACTGACTATTCAAACTCTCTGACAAATTTTGAATATCCCATTGGCTTGTACAACAGCACAAAGCACGTGTATTATGGAATGGATGAAGCTGAAAAACAAAAGAATTCTATATACGTCTCCTGAATAATGAATCAGTCAGACAAACCAAATCTTTTCAGTTGTCTAGTTTCTCCATATATGCATATGGTATCAATTCTCTAGCTTTGTTGAAATCGATATACGTGTCTTTACTTTAACAACGAACTTGCCAATACCCTGAGTAAATATTTGGCCTGCATTGTATTTTTGGCAATTTCAACTCTGTAAATTGTATAAGAGATCTGTTACTCATTTATTTAAAATTCAGATTGGCAGTGATTCTGGTATTTTAATGCTGATCCTCTTAATAATATTTGTTTGGTGTCAATTGCAAAGAAAATATATATAGCCTCGGGTAGATAATATTATTTTTCAAGGAACACAACTACTTTTATAGGAAGCTGGGAATATATCTATATGTGATTAAAACTCAAAATATCGTTGTTTCCTTTCACCACGAAGACATGATGTCTTAGGTATAATCAGATTGAAAATAATTGTGGAAAGATTTATCTTTATTTGAATTGGACTTTAATGCGATGCTTTGTACGGAGATTTCACTCTAGCGAAAATTAAGATTCCATTATCTCTATTCGTCTTTTTAATCGACGTAATTATCGATGTGATGTAAACGTTTAATATGTATTGCGAAAAATTACTTAGTATTATAAACTGATAGCTCTTATTCATAGCCGTTATTGGATTAGCATGTAATGAAATTCTCATTAAACTTTGAAATCCAAAGGCTGAACTTTGGTTCTCCTTAGACTCCATTCTTACACCTCTCCGTTTAAGCGCATTAAATTTTCAGTCTAATCTCAGCAAACGACATTTAATAATATATATGTTCTACTGTCTTTTGTAGAATGGGTTGAGTGAAAAACGAAGATAAAACTTTAAGTCCTGAATTCTAATTTTGAAGAAAAAATGGAGACTATAAAGCAAATTCAGGACGAGTTTCTCGTTTGTCCCATGTGTCACGAGCGGTACAAAGGACCAAAGCTTTTGCCATGTCTTCATAGCTTTTGTCGCTCGTGTCTTACTCGGGATCTCGAAAAAAGTACAGGGAAGAATCTGCAACCGGAAGTGAATGGAAATTCGGACGAGAATACGGCCTTGAAGAACTCTAAGCTTTACAACTGCCCAGTGTGTAAAGCCGATATACACATCAGTATACCGTCAGGGAACAATAATACCGACCAATGGGCTGATCTGTTTCCAGACAATAGTTTTATTCAAAACATGATTGAAAAAATAGGAATGTTCACCGAAACCAAGAATTGTGAATCTTGCACCCGCGACGGAGACGAGGAGCAAGCCAAGGCAGAGGTGTGGTGTCAGACATGTAAAGTAGCCTTCTGCGACGCTTGTATCAAAGCTCATAACATTATAAAGGCATGCAGAGAACACCAAGTCATGCCTCTCAACAACATGCTTCAAGATCCAATTCAGAGTATAAAAGAAAATAAAAAGGAAATTCAATGCCCCTACCACAGGGAAAAGATGATAGAGTACTACTGTGTCGATTGCCATGTCACTATATGCTCATCTTGTGTGGCGATGCAGCACAGAAGATGCGAGATAGTTGAAACTATTAGAGAAACGGTTCAGAAACTGAATCCCGAGAAAGAGTACATCAAGAACGATCTTGAACTCCAGTCAACGGTGATCGAGGAATGGGAAAAGGAGCATGTCCGAGAATTGTCCGAACTGACGACAAACAAGGAGAATTTGATCAAGGAAATGTCCGGTCTTCGAAAAAAAGTAAACGAAGTCTTGTTGAACCTAGAAAACAAACTCGTTGATTCTTTGGATCAGAAACATAAAGATACACTCGTTGAAGTTAATGAGCGCTTACAAGACGTCGAAGAAATGAAGAAGACGTTAATGAATACGACTAGATTCATGAACTACTTGATGGAGTTCGGAAGTGATTCAGAGGTTGTGTCTGTGTTTGATGTCATCAAAGTTCAGACGGATGACATGAGAGCGACCATTCAAAAAGCCAAAACCAACAAACTCAACACTAGATTCAAGCTCGCATTAGATCCTGCCATACAAAGAGTGTTAGAAATGAAATCCTTGGGGAAAATTGTTGACATGGTAGACCTGAATGCCAATGGACTAAAGAATTATCAGCCTGTTGAAAGAAGTTCTTCTATAAAGCGGACTGGAACATTTCGCGTAGAAAGGCCACCCCAGCCCCCTCCTTCTCTGCATTCAAGCTCATCGGCATCTTCAACATCCAACGAGTCTATAAGTTCTCAAGAAATGGCTCCCATGAAACCGAGAAGGAATCAGCCAATTAAGCCAAGCTTGCGAGAAAGTATGGGAATAAAAACTCCGAGGCCATCCATCGAAACTCCTTCTCCTGGAAGTGGGAGAAAGACGCCTCCTGTAAGGTCAGGAACAATGCCAAGGACTATTAGAGTGCAGAGACCTCAGAGTGTCACCAGGACCAAGTCGTCTGGAGGTTTGGACGGATCAAAGGATAAGTCTAGCATTTCAAACGTTCGAGCCACCACACCTTCCAACGTTCGCGACCGACCAACCACGCCTTCATCCAGGCTGTCTAATGTGCTCTCCCCGCGCACTTCAAGGAGAGATGCTCCTCAACCTCCGCCTCGGCCAAAGTCAGCAGGAAAACGTGAAGTTGGCACAGTCAAAACGCCATCAAAAGAGGAATTAGCTAAAGAGAACAAAAGGAAATCCAATGAAAATGTGACTCCTCAGGCGCCAGTTAAATCAAAAGGTGCACACCACTTCTATAATCACAGAACTATAATTTATAAAGAACAGAACAACAATTTCTGACATATACAAACTAACTAATTATTTTAAATCCCACTTTATTATCTTTTTAGGTCTTCCACAAATGTTTTCGTTCAATGGAAGAACAGACGGTGATGCTAAGAAATGTTGGCCACTAGATGTAGCTGTTCTTGAAGATGGCACTCCTGTCATAACAGACTTTCATAATAAGAAAATCAAAGCATTTGATGCCACTGGGACTGTTATGGGAGAGGTAAATTTGTATACACACTCGTTGGAATTTTAACGCTAAACCTTCTACATGTATACTTGTCCACATATTTTGTTGTTTGTGTATAAATGTCAGAAATGTGATTTCCAAAAACTGTATTCATCACATCAATTTATGGAAGCGTCTTTGAATTTTCAGATGTCCTACATATACATATAAAACACTTCTGAAAATGTTACAAACATGTATAACATGGGTTGTTATGATTGATTGCAGTGGGCATAAACTTAATCCTAATCTGAGATTGACTTAAACCGCAGTTCTGAAATCCAATGCATTTTTTAAAATATTCTTAAGTATAAGTCAATACAACTTAGTATTAATAAGTAAATTACTTTTCTTACACAGAGTGCAGTACCTAGTTGGCCTCATGGCATCGTGGATGTGTCTAGCTGTGAATTGGCGGTAACCTTACCAGAACTATCCACCATTATGTTCGTAGTTGTTCAAGAAACAAGCATGCGCATACGAAAGAGAATTCGCACTAGCAAACAGTACCGCGGTGTGAGCTGTGACGCAATCACGTGCCCCGGAACTCCATCCCTTGTGGTCACGTGTTGTGCTGCAGGGATGCAGTGTGTAGATGTTTTGACTCTAGACGGCGGTCTTTTACAAACTTTCCGAGATGATTACAGACATAAGGGGCAGCTTCTTTTCACGTGGCCTTACTATGTGACGTGCAATACTCAAGGCGAGGTCGTTATTTCTGACTGCCAATCAAAGAACGGCATCATCTGCCTGTACCGGAATGGTAAAGTACGATACGAGGCAAACTTGAATCAAGACGTCATCAGAGATCCGCGCGGTATCTGTACAGACCGATTTGGAAACATATTCATTGCTGACAAAACTGGAAATGCTGTCCATTGTCTCAACAATGAAGGCGATTACCAGTCTGTTTTGATCAATGAAGCGGATGGCTTGCAGAGTCCCATTGCAGTTTGTTTGAGTCCATTTGGCCAGTTGGTTGTCACCCAAGAAAATGGTGATATCAAAGTGTACAAACATAGCTAGTCTAGAACATATGTAAAGGCGAATGAAAGAGGGACAACTCTTTTTCATATGAATCTTCTATACACGTCGTGAAATAGTTTAATATATTATATTACATGCATTCTA
The DNA here is from genome assembly GCA_033439105.1 of Magallana nippona. Lineage (NCBI taxonomy): Eukaryota > Metazoa > Mollusca > Bivalvia > Ostreida > Ostreidae > Magallana > Magallana nippona. The sequence continues at coordinate 23,425,931 of CM065918.1, read as the reverse complement.
ATACAGAATAAATCATAATGTTTTATATATGTAATTGCTTCAATGATTTACTTGAAAAGTTGAAATAAAGACTAATAATAGTCTAACAAACAATTAAGACATATTGTCGTTAACTGAATTTTATGTTATCAAATTAAATTTATTTTATTAAATTAAGTACACGACTATATAGTCCTTTTCTTAATTTAATTTGATAAAATAAAATTCAGTAAACAACGATATCATGATATATATATACACACACACAAACACACACACACACACACACACACACACACACACACACACACACCCGACATATTATATATATATATATACCCGACATATAATTATTATGGATATACATGAAGCAGACCAAAGAATCTTTTATGGAAATACTCACTCTCTCTCTCTTTCTCTCTCTCTCTCTCTCTCTCTCTCTCTCTCTCTCTCTCTCTCTCTCTCTCTCTCTCTCTCTCTCTCTCTCTCAATGTAAATATAGCTACATGTTATAATTAAAAAGATACATTTTAAATAAACTAACTACACGAACATGTAAATGTTTTACAAAATAAAGGAAAAAAGGCAGGCTCAAAATTGTTTGTACATTTTCTCCGGAAAATGCATGCATTTTATCAAGAACTATATGGAAGTTAAAGTTGATGCTACGATAAATCCGAAAGATCAAGCGGTGTCAAAAAAGGTTTTCATGGTTACTACAACAACTCTTGGAAGTATGTAGTTTGTCCGTGAAAGTCCGTGGAGTTCGTTCTCTCAATAATACACCTTACGTTTTGACCGAACGCAAAATCATTATTCAAAAGTACAAAAAAAACCTTAAATTTACGAAGTTAACATTTTTCGCTAAAGTAACTTGAATTAAACTTGATAGTTATTAAATAGCTAAAAATGCTGCATTTCAAAGCAGCTTTTATATTAAGAGGTTAAATGAATGCCATTAAGAATTTCAAGCATGTTTTGTTCATTTTCAGTGATAAAGAGTATATTATCGACATATAGAAGAATTTCTTTTTTTTTTCCCTTTTTCTTGGTGGATGGTGATTTCCATGTTCATGGGACTTATAGCATCACTAAATTTTGTATATGATTCCGTTTATTTCAAATTGTAATAATTGTCAATTGTTAGTCTATAGATGTCTTGGTTCAGGTTGCGAGTAATTTTGTATCTACGATAATTTTAATACGCTTTGCATAAACCACTTGCTCATGGATACATTTTCTGAAGAAAGAACGACAACTCTGCATAGGCTATTGGTAAAATAAAATACCCATAGAATCTGATGTAAACTGGGAAAAGTTTGAAAACTGAAAGACTTTGAGATTTTTTTGTTTAACTTTAATTTTTTTTTTTTTAATTTTCATTCATTGATTATTTTGATGTTTTCTTTCCCTTTTCAAAATATCTCTGAAAAAATAAAAGCACACATAGAAACTTTCATACATTTACAGTACACAAACAGTTCCGCGCTGCCATTGAAAACAGGGAGAAGGGGGTAACCATTTCCCCCAGTGCATGCGGTGATAAGATAATTTTGTTGTAAATCGGCAAGATCTAAATTAATTCATCTTCACTAGCCAAGGGTTTTCCCAATCTACACCAATGATTACATGATTCGTACAATTCATGTAAAGCATTTCATGAAGATAAGAATTTTTAATTAAAAATTACGATGGTAACGCGGAAAAAAATTGGCGACAGAAATACATGTAAGCACTAAATCTGTAACGTACATGTACTATGCCGTCCAAAATTTCATTGTGGTTCATTGGGGTATCATTGTGGTTCATTGGGGTATCATTGTGGTTCATTGGGGGTATCATTGTGGTTCATTGGGATATCAATGTGGTCCATTGCAATTAATTGTGGTAAAAATTTTATGATCACACAAGCCCAGTGGCCGGACTGGTAAAATTATAAAACGGATCATGATGACACGGGTCTTTTTGAATGGGAGTGTTAATTGAATGATTACGATCCAATCAAAGTCAACTTATATCTTAAGTAACCCTGACAGATTCAATAGCATGTCATGCATTATTTGGTTATTAAGCGGTTGCCTGGGGCACAACCTCGTGAAACTATTTTTTATTAGCATAACCTTTCCTAACAGCTCTAAGATATTCATCATTCAATAAAATACAATCAAAAGTCCATGATATGTCAAAAGGAATGCTTTATAAAATGCATTATTTGAATTTTTGATCGACAACTACATGTAGTTTGAGTGCTGTAAGTAAAAAAGGAATATTTATTTTATAAGCGATTGATTAAGTTGTTCTTATTCTAATTTACACAGTAAAATCTATAAAACTGCTAAAAAATATTATGAAGGGATAAATATCAAAACATCAATTCTAAGACAGTCACGTTACGACACCAACTTTTATTTTTCTAATAAAGTGTTTTGGAAAACATGCACTAGTATGAACTAATTTTTATATAAATAAAAAAAAAAAACATTTGAATTGTAGATTAAAAAGTGATCATGCAGTCATGATTCATATATGTAATTATATATGGGCATGAAATGAACGGCAATTCATTGCATGATTAAGTTGATTCATATATACGGCCATGGCATCGTTTGTGGGCAGTTTCACTTTATAGAAAGACAAGCTACTACACTACAGCAGTTGACCCCTGACACATGTCTATCTGCGGTCAATCAAGCAGAAATTGGGTCAGTTGTTTTGGTCAGGACAATGAAAGCGAACCTTAGACGGTTTTACTATCCGTGAAGCGGAAAGTGGTATACATATGTTTATAATTACTCCAATAAGACTAGTATAAACTTTGGTTTATTTCATGATTGCAAACTGGTAAAAAGTTTGTTTTTTGACCATTTTATATTAAAAATAAGATACATTCCAACATAACCCACGAAGTCATATTACATTTTTCTAAATAAAAATACATGTATCATTTTCAACAATCTTCAACGAATTTTACATATAGATATAGAGTGGCAGCATAACGGAATAAAAACTTATTCATCTAGCATTCCAGCTCAAAATTAAAAAAAAAAAAAAGCAACAACATTCTCCTCGAAAAACTTATGAATATCAAATTTAACGCCTGCACATATCTTAATCTGCATCCCCAACCCTACTGGCTAGCTCAAACCGTGGCGAGAGGGGACACACTTACTGGATACCCACCACATGACCTACTTCCTTTAAAAACGCACCAAGCGTTTGTAAACAGAGAAAGATGGCAGGTTCCAAAAGCTCTAGCGATCCCGAGATTGAAATTCAAGTTGAGGAGACTACGGCCGCATCAGAAGGAGACAACATGTTGTACAAAGTGGCCGACTCACCGCCATGGTACTTGTCAATTCTTCTTGGATTCCAGGTACTGTAATTTATTTTGATTTGTGTGCATATGTAACTGCCAAAAAACACTGCGTGAGGCGTTTGGGAACTTAACACTCCTTTGCTATCATTCACGGTATGGCTCCGGTTACCATGTACCGGTAAATTTGCCTATCAATTTTGTTAGTAAATTCTCCTGTATGAGGGTTGAATTTTTATACCAATGAAGTGTACGTGCGCATATGTATCAACTATGGTATAAAATGGCCTTAAATTGCTTTCATTTGATACCTTACGTAACTGTAACAAGACTTAGCATGCAATGTAATCATTTTGTTGCACTATGTGCACTTGTCGACTGGGAGTTATGGAGGGAACATTCCTCTCCCTCCCCGTGAGGAGTTCTGACTTAATTAAAATTAAAAACTAGCTATACACTGGAATTTTAAAGTGATAAAAATGGAAGTGCCTAGATAATTCATTTCTGTTTGTAGACTCTTTGAATGTCTATATCTTCAGGTAAAAAAAAACAGAAGGATCAAAACCAACCTTCTATTCATTTTGTTTACACGCATACAATTTTGTAGGTGCTGAATTTTAGAAATTTTTCCTTTTGAAGCAAATAGATTACCATAATTCAAGATAACATGCAGACGATACATGTAAATGAATCGCACGCACCCAAAATGTTTTCTTCACAATAACAGAGTATACGAACAAAAAGAAAACCCAACAACGATATTCAAAAAGAATTTACAATGCTGTATTATTCCTCAAGTTACATCATAATGACGCAGCGAATATTTAACTAACGATCTGTATGTTGGACGTGGTAAGTTTTCTTTAAAGTGATCAGTTTCAAAATTATAGTAATGTTATGGGTTTGTTTGGGGTTTTTTTGTATACCATGACACCAAATTAGCGGTTACCATTCCAGTCCCAAAATGCAATCTCCTAAAATGTAAAAAACAAAAACCAAATACGAGTATGTTTTCTTATTACAGCACTACTTAACAGCATTTGGCTCCACACTAACCGTTCCATTAGTCCTGCAATCGGCCATGTGTATTGTTGATGACCGCGTCGGACTCAGCGAAATCATCTCCACCATATTTTTTGTGTCGGGATTATCCACGCTGCTCCAGACTACCTTTGGAGTCAGGCACGTGAACAATAAATTATTTCCCGAAAAGACCCTCTAATCCATCAAAAATGATTTTAATTTAAAGTTATGTGTAACCCAAATGAAATGAATTGAAAACATTTTGTAGGTTACCTATTATTCAAGGGGCAACATTCTCCTTTCTGACACCAACCTTCACTATATTGGCGTTGAAGAAATGGGAGTGCCCTTATACCCTGGCAGCTAGAGGTACAATGTACACCTTTGCATAAAAAGCATTTTAAGAGAATTTTTCTTTTTTTATTACAGCTGTTAAGGTTGTCTGTAAACATGGTAAACGTGAAATTCTTTTATTAGATTTTCGCATTCTCGAGGTAAATTAAAGGTTGGATTAGCAAAATATGTTAATAAAATCCATGTGTCGTAAAATCCTAGAAAGCTAAGATCATTCAGGCTATAATTTTATTATGACCAGTAGGAGGTCATGGTGACTGCACAGAGATACATGTAGCAACGGAATTCTTTTCAACTGAGCTTGACCGCATTAACTGACATATGCTACTGTCCTTCCTCTAGACCCCCTCTAGATTCGCGAATGAATTATGTAGCAATATTACCTACTTTTCTCCCGTGCAACGCACATTACAAGTACTTTATATATGAATGGAAACGGAAAGAACTATTTGTAACCGATTAAATTGTGAATAACAAACTAGTATCCGTAAAGTAAGCCAATTTACTCAGTTGGTCATCTTCTTAACGTAAGATGGGGTGAAAGTTTCCGTCGACCCGAGACTCTTGAGACCTATAACTGTTGATGGGATAATATTTTATGTAAATAGTCGCGCCAAAGATAAGTGTAAATACGTGGATTTGTGCTAAGCATGCATTATGTTATGTTTAATTTGCTAGTTATACGATTACATTTCCATCAATGCAACTGATCCCCGTAAAAGTTCTCAAAGTTCCAAAGAAATTGAAATGCAAACATTGGTATTAAGATTTGTTTAATAAAGAAATGCACTATGAATCTCTATCATCAGAGTAAATTATACAGTTTCCTGTAACGCCATGTTTAATGTTGTTTTTAAATGCATAAAAAATCTGGTCGTATCTAAAGTAAACTCTGTAACATCTCAGAAAGTCGAAGAAAACTATATGTTCTCGTGAATATTTTATGAATTGTTTAATCAAACAGACAAAACATGATCTTTTTCCTACAAGTACAACTTCTTTAAAGCAAATGTAAATTGGCTCTCAAATAGACTACATGTATTTGTGAGCACACGCACATGCATACTTATATTCTATTTATTAAACCGTGTAAATCTGTAGGGCGTGCTATGCATATTATTATGGAAATATTAAATGTATCACGGTTACAAATCATTACTGCCGATTTATTTCAAAATATTTACATTTTTCGGCGTCTTTGTCTGTGACAACACTACGAATCGATTTTGTACTATACAGTCCAATAAATTTAAATGACGTATTGTTGGGGCGCAAGCGGGGTTTGCATACTTAAGATTCTAATTTTAATTGTAAATCTGATGAAAATCATATAAATATAATTGCTCTCGGGAAATATGACTTTCCTGGGGGAATAAATCTTCTTATCTACCTCACTTTCCTGCAATAACTGTATGATATCATCATCTTTTTAAATAATATATTTATTTGCTCTATATGACGTACCAAATCAATTCAATTCAATAATAATTTAAATTAAAAGTGAATATTATATTTAAAGGACATAAAAAGTATATTATGATGACTGTTTATTTGCTACCACTGTCGAAAAAATATTCACGAGTTGATTTAATGTAAAAATGTAGCCTTTTCATTCGGTCAATTTATAGATACATACATTTATACATGTATCAACTCAATGAGAATGCTTTTTGTAAGTTTATAAAAATATATATTAAAAGTGTTTTTATATTTGTATGTGAAGAAAACTTTTGAAAACTATTTGGATTATGTCCAAGAATTATAAATCAGTTATTCTTGTTGAAAGAGCATTATTTGGAAGCACTAGCCTGTGTTGATTTGATGTACTTTAACCGCTTTTTAAAACAGGTGAGTGGAACGTGACCTCTGACCCTCTACCAGACCCCGGAAGTCCAGATCACAAAGAAATGTGGCAGATGAGGATGCGCGAGGTAGCCATACACTGATAGAGCACTCGATTTAATTTGCATGCTACTATCTAGATTATGTTGAAAATAAGTGATCGAATGCATTTCAACGCAAAACGAATTTTGTGAATTTTATTATTTTGTCAATGTTTAAAAATTTATTCTTATTGAATATTATATAGATTACATTAATAACGGTGAAAAATATTTTTATATTTATTCATGATGAAAAATGTTTTCCTATGAACGTAACGTGGACATATTTCTACATGTATGATAAGTGGATACATACTCATCTTTCGGGAATAAGTTAACGTTGTAATAAGTATAATACCTTTATAAAATCATAAACACTGTAATATATAGATTGTTTGACCTGAAGTGATTCTTTTTAATTTTGCCCACCAGATCCAAGGCGCCATCATGGTTTCGTCACTTTTCGAAATCGTCATCGGCTTCAGTGGAATTATTGGTCTATTTCTGCAGTTTATCGGGCCATTAGTCATCGTTCCCACCATCTCTCTGATTGGCCTGTCCTTGTTTAAAGAGGCAGCGGACCTGGCATCTAAACAATGGTATATCGCCGTCATGTAAGTACATGTATAAAATATATATTTGTAAGGAAATGTACCTGAAATATGAGCCTTTTAGAGGTCGATCTGCTGATTTTCAAAACTCACATTTACTCGGTTTCTTTGGACAGGGGCGTACAAGGTGTTGTATATTCCCCACTTGGAGCAATAAAGACGAACGAATTTCAATTCCAGATAAAATATTAATTTTTGGCTTGTAAGCATTGTCTATAGTATGAATGCCAGGGTGTGAGTCAAACATATACTTTCATTCTGTAAACACGACAGGTTTGGGTTTCCAAATTAAGCTGCACAGCTTTTTATGCCAAAATCTTGATCATTTACTGTTCTAAATTGCAAATTTTAGGTATGAATGGGTCATGACTCCATCCTAAAAGTACTTTTATTTAAAGGATAAGTTTTTATTCATTTTTATTAATGATTTATTAAAATGGAGTCTAGACCCATAATGAGTCAAAATTCGTAATTTTCACCAAAAACATTTCACTTTTATTAGATTTTTAATAATTGTCAAACAATCAAAGCTATTCATCGTTTCTGTAGTGTATGAACGTAGCACAGTGAGATATGCGGAGGCTTGTAGATAAAAAAAAAAAAAAGGGCGGAGGCTTGTAGACTATTCTTATCGGATGAGAGGGTGTTCGAATCTTAGCCGACGTTTTATTTTTAATTTCTGTGGTTTTAAGTAAATAATTAAAAAAAAAAGATATTTTGATTTTTTTTTTAAATATTTAATACCCTTTAGATATTAACGATCAAAATTACGATATGTTCATGTTCTGTACACACAATGTCGCATAAATATATCGATTGTACAGATATGAGATCATGATGTTAATGTTTAGAAAATAAACTAATAAAGCAAACGAGTTATGTACAAAGTATAAATGTATTTTTGTTTATTTGTAAGAGTATGCTGTTTTATATTTAACATGTACTGATGTATACTTTCAAATGTAAATTTCTTTTTAAACATGTATGTACGTACTAATCTGCCATTTCAACGTTCTTGGTGCGGGGGATTTGTAGGGCATTGTACGCTCTTGTCCTTTGATAGAATAAGTATTTTATTGACTTTTTTTCAGGACAGTGGTCCTGATAGCGATATTTTCTCAATATCTGAAGAAGGTTAAAATTCCAGTTTGTCGAGTCACACGAAAAAAAGGATGCTCCGTGTATAAACTACCAATTTTTAAATTATTCCCGGTTGGTATTATCCGGACGAAATTTTCTTTGTCTCTTTCTCTCTTTGTATTTATCGTTCCCGCATTAAACTTCTATAAATAGGGTACTAAACAGAAATTATCATCATAGTCATATTTGCTGTTTTCCAGATTTTATTGGCTTTGGTATCTGCTTGGGCTATTTGTGGCATCTTAACTGCAGCTGGTGCATTTCCGGAACAAGGGAAATGGGGTTCTGCCGCCCGGACTGATGCGAAGATTGACGTGTTGGAAAAGTCGCTTTGGTTTCGATTCCCTTATCCCGGTAAATGTCAACTTATTACTTCATATAGATAACACTAGACTTTGAAATAGCCAAGAAACATATAACAAACTTTAAGAGGGCTCAATGGGCATGGCCAATTTAGATGAATAGCTAAGACTGCTGTATATAAAGACATATAGAAAAAAATGTTCAAATTTTAAAGCTAAAATATATGGACCATCAACTAAATAATAGTTGATGGTCAAAATTAGTATATCTATACATGTATATCTAAAAGTTTAAAGAAGATCTGACGGTTAATTTGTTGACCACCCAGCCCCCTTAATCCAACGACTCCATTACAATAGATCTTAAAAGTAACATCCTGCTATCAAATTTCATATTCATTTCAAGAGGGCTGGATGGTCGTGGCCATTTTTAGACTATTTTGATTTTCTTTAGAAGTAGAGCTCTCTATTAAGATAAAGTAAAACATTTAAAATTTTAAAGCCAAAATATTTTGCTTTACTCTCAATGATAATTTATAGTTTACAAAATCATATCTAAAATACCTAGGTCAATGGGGCATGCCAACAGTCAGTGTGTCAGCCGTGTTTGGGATGCTGGCTGGAGTACTCGCCTCCATCATAGAATCAATAGGAGATTACTACGCATGCGCCAAACTTGCTGGAGCTCCTCCTCCTCCAGTTCATGCTATCAATAGAGGTAGGTCGGTTATCATACCAAATATACATTTATGTGTAATTAAATTAAGTACTTTCCATTATGTTGCAATGGTTTTTAGCTTTTCTATTGTCACTTGTATATTACATAATATTAAAACATAAGTAAAATGATATTATATTTAATTACTAGATGGATCTCAAAATAAGAAATGTAATTTAATCAGGCTGTCTTATTGTTCAGCATTAGAAAATAAACCTATTACCTTTCAGGTTGATTGAAAACAACCATACGACTGGTGAAAATTTTGATAATATTCACAAATATTTTTGTTGTTATAGTCATCCATTAAAAACTTGAAAGCGATTTCTTTTGATGGAACACTCAGTTATGATAAGATTATGCACATCATTGTATAACTATTTAGCACAGCGAACAATGCACTCATTTTTCACCGCTGCGACCCGAGTTCGATTCTACAGTGTTTTTAGCTGCAGGTCTGTAGCTCCTGATCTGAAAATATTCGGATGGACGACCTGGGAGCTACAGCTCCAGGTTTGTTTAAAAGTTGCAATTTACGGCGCACAAAAAATTGCGCTACAGTGTTGTATGTGAAAGGGAATTTGTGGTCGCTCGTTTGGACACGTGGGTTTACTAAGTGCCCCCTCCCCTTTTACTAACGGCTGTGCCAATGAGAGCCATTACTATAAGTTGTAGAACTTGTTCATCAATGGTTTTGAAATAAATAAAGTTCGGTTTTATATTTATTTTAAGTTTCTTCATTGTATTTCTTATCGGTTGTAGGCATAGGAATGGAAGGTATCGGCTGCTTGTTAGCCGGTGCTTGGGGATCTGGGAATGGCACGACCTCTTACAGTGAAAATATTGGTGCAATTGGCATTACTAGGGTAAATATCTTAAGATTTTTATTAGAATAATTGTATGTCTACATTTTAAAATCTCAAACATACTACAATCTAGTTTGAAACTCTAGATTTAATAAGATGTGATCAAACTTGAATTGATTACGTTTTACGGGTCCTTGTTTTATTTGCTTCAGGTTGGAAGTCGACGAGTTGTACAGATCGGTGGGTTGATCATGATGATACTGGGATGTCTGGGAAAATTCGGAGCCTTGTTCGTTACCGTTCCGGATCCGGTGATTGGGGGACTGTTTATGGTCACTTTTGGTATGTCTGCAAAATCGGCACCTACAGACAAGAACTCGTTATATATACAACAACTTGCAAGTAATTTTCTTGATAAGTTAACAAGTTAACAGCAGTTACAAACTCGAGGCATCGTACCTAAAACTGAAAACTTGTTTTTCTGTTGATTCTGCACCGTTATGTTATCTTTGAAAAATGTGTTTTCTATTTTTAGGCATGGTGGTAGCTGTGGGACTCTCCAATCTGCAGTTTGTAGATCTCTCATCGTCAAGGAATATATTCATCATCGGAACCTCCATATTCTTTGGACTTTCCTTTCCAAATTGGATAAAAACGCATCCGGGTTATATTGATACAGGTTATCTGAACAATTGAGATTCATATATCATTAAAGTATCAATGAGTTTCGACTATAAATCCCAAAACATAGTTTAAATGTGTAGACAGGGAAAGGTAATTATCCTTAAATTTTTTCAGTGTAATGATAATAGTGACAGTACCGGCCTGATGCAACCTAACACCAAACAAACCCCCAAAACTGACCCCGGGTTCGTTTTGCGTCTGCTTTGGGCCCAGTTGGGGTCTGCTTTTTATTAAAAATGTCTTCTTCACATCAATTACAGTTTAACACATGCGATTAACATTTTCATGTATGTACAAATATAGGGAGCGATATAATTGACCAACTGTTGAGCGTTTTACTTGGAACTAGCATGTTCATTGGAGGAACGATTGGTTTTATCCTGGACAATACTATACCAGGTAAATTACTTGCAAAATAGGCAATAAATATTGCTCAATATCTGTTTTGTAAAATTTGCATTCCCCTCTTAGAATGGTGAAATTTCATGGTGAAAACTAAAACAACACATTTTCGAACCCTTATATTATTAGGAACTTTAGAGGAACGTGGTATTTTGAAATGGCGGCAAAAAGATGAATTGTGGACAGCCAGTGAAGCGAATGTCAACTCTGTATATGACTTGCCTTGTATACAGAAATATCTCAACAAACTGACAATCACGCGGTACCTCCCATTTTGTCCCAATTTCCAGCCTTGTTGTGGGAAGGGTAGCAAGAAGAAGGAGCCCCCGGTAGAACCAGCGTCAGTGTATGAAAAGAAAGTTGACGACACTCACATGTAACTATGTCATAAACAACTGACCAACTGCAAATCATCGCAAGTATGAAGAAATATCGTAAAGACATGCAAATCTTTAGTACATTTCACTTTTCCATATACATGTACCAATGTATCGCTTAATGTAGAAGATTGGCATTCGTGTAGAAGATTGGCATTTGATATGATAATTTATTTACAAAAGTGTTCATTTTTAAAGGGGCCAGGTCAAAATTCGTTATATGTATACGTACACTTACTGTTGTGTGAAATCGATCATCCGTCGGTTGTAAAGTTGGTTACAAACAAACAGCTTGTTGCAAATATCTTTGATGTCAATGGATATGTACAAAAAACAAGTGGATATTAAATATTTTATCAGTGTCAGTGGACATCTATCTTGGTCGTAATTAAATTCAAAGTAAAAAATATTTTTTTTATTTCAAAGTCTTTAAATCATAATGTCTAGTATATTAGGAAACGGACATGCATGACTGTATATTTGTATCTCATGTAACTAACTAACTAAAATTCATAGTTTGTTTATTTTGGGGTTTTTTTTTGTCTTGGGTAAAATAATTTTTGTATAATTATAAGAAATAGATACAGTATTATATAGAAAGACTCCTCAAAAATTGCCATGTACACATAATATGTGTCATATCGTTATTTTGCTAGTTGATGATATACATAATTATATTTTTAGATGTAGTTTTAGCGTCTAGAATTTTATTATCCATAACTATAAATCTAGCATTAAATATAACGTATATTACTGCACAATACGTTTATTGAACAGTCTGTGTATCAAGTTAATGTACTAGTAACTGTAAACAAACTTATATTGGCGACGACTTTATTTCGCGATTTACCGAAGGAAAACAGGTTTGCGACGACTACTTTTTGCGATCAAGTTGTAAATTATCTAGAAAATAAAAGACCAGAGACATTTGATTACAGATTCGTGGCGATAAATATTCGCGACAACGAGGCTCTCGCGAAACTTACTTAATAAAATTTTTCGGACTAGAATAAAAATTTGTTTACACTGCTGTATACAAATCTTAAAAGAATCGTCGAAATCTTAAAAAAGACGCAGACCAACGTTATGACAAGGAGAGAGAGTGTCTACACGGGAAAAAGAATACACGTTGAAAATAACGTTTTACAAAAAGAAAGTAAACATGTATGACGGTTGTATTAGTCAATTAAACAATTAATATCGTGAATTTAAACTACATGTATATTTTCTTTCCAAGAATCTTCATATCTTTACATTTGTGGGTTAAAAATTTTCCCAGAATACGTTATGATTACAGGATTCGTATATTGACATATTTATGTGATTTTCGTGTCTTTTAATTATGCAAACCCCGCTTGCGCCCTAACAATTCGTCATGTTTGAATTTATTGGACTGTAAATACAAAATAGATTCGTAGTGTTATCACAAAGACACTGGAAAATGTAAATATATACATTCATTTAAAGTGGTTTAGGTGCTAAATATTAAATAAAATGATAGTTTCTATGCTTGACGGTATTCGTTCATTTATATATCCATCCAAAATTTTGCATTGATTTCTTCTATCGTTTCGATTAATTACAAGTACCTTAAGATTTCATCTTCTTCATACGTACATTAAAAAAAAAACAAAGATATATTATTTCACATTATTATATAGCAATAAGTCATTCAGTATTCATAGTTACATGGACCATAACTTCGAGATCATTCGATGGTAAAGTGAATGAAATTGATTGGAATGGTTTAAACTTGGATTAAAGTGTTGAAAAAAAATATTCATCAGCAATTATACATGTTAATCACAAAAAATAGTTTCATATAAACTTAATTTAGTGCAGGGAATACCATTTTTATGTTGAAAATGCTAATTGCAATTTAACAAACCCTTTTCCTTTAAAATAATCAAAATGTATTCGTAACAGTGCATAGAACAATTTCAGCAAAACCTTAGACTTTCGGTAGGACGTGACTATCTATTTCTTGCATCAAAAGTAAACAAGTTAAAATGACGCTGGTTTGAGTGAAATATGCATAGATTGCGTATTATTAGCTAAAAATCCAGAAAAATCTTGTTGATTACAAAGAGCCGTTACTGAGTGGTCAGCAATGCAATAGACAGACCCACATCACATTGTTATTTGACACAACTACCCAAAGTCCAAGCTCTTGTTAAAATGGTTCTATCACAGATAAGAAAATATGCATTGGGTTGTTTGCCTCCGACGACTTTATACTGTAGACATAAGTGGTTAAAAAATCGCCCAGGTGGGAAAATCGGTGGGAGTAAAAATATGCAGTGCTTTACCTAGGTTGAAATTAACCACCTTGATATTGTAAAGAAATTGATCGAAAATGTATTTAAAATGATACGTACATGTACCCACATAGCAATGTTACTCAAAGTTAAAGTCAGGCAATGCCTTCATACACAAGTATATCAACTGTGTGACTGTATTCAATAGAACATACACTGTACCGTATGCACCTACCTCGATCCCTCGAACCGATTCACTGATTAAAGATCGTGTAAATAAATTAATTTTATTGGTAAACCTTTCCCGCACATGCCGATTGTCACCTACATCATATCAACGGTACGCACTTAAAAAAAAGAAAAGATGGCGACTAACAGTTGCACGCCTGGTGTTGAAATAAAAGTTGAAGAAGTGACGACCGCTCCAAACAAAGACAACATGTTATACAAAGTGGCCGACTCACCGCCATGGTACCTGTCGATTCTCCTTGGATTCCAGGTAATGTAATTCATTTTGATTAACGTACAATATTCATGTTCATGTGTATGGCATACTCTAAAACCTGGTCTGGCTTTGCCTCATTGGCCATGTGTATATATACTTTGACCAACATGCATGATGTTTAGTAATTGATGTTCAATTTTGCTATTAAATTAAGCGTTCCGTTAAGGTAATAATTTACATTTGTCACAAAATGTATGATTGATGAAACGAAGAGGTACATGTTTTGTTCACTCTAGAAGATATAAATAAGCTATTTGCTGGGGACAACTAAAGTCCCGTGCTTGCTAATAAAACATATAATATCAGTTACTGTAGTAGTCTTAGAACCATTTTTAACAAGATCTTGGACTTTCGGTAGGACGTAACTTTATTTCTTGCATCAAAACAAATTAAAAATGACGCTGGTTTCGAGTGAAATATACGCAGATTGTGTAGTCTTAGCTCAAAGGCCGGACAAATCTTGTTGATTCAAGTTTGTTCAAATCATGATCCCCGGAGGTAGGATGGGGTCACAACCGGGGGGGGGGGGGGGGGGGGACAAATTTTTACATAGGAATATATATAGAAAAATCTTTTAAAATCTTCCTCTAAAAAACCATTTGCGTAGAAAAGCTGTAACTTTAGTGAAAGCAACTTCAGATAGTGTAGATTCAAATTCGTTAAAAACAAAATCTTGAGGAGTAGGGTGGGGCCACAATGGGGGCCCAATTGTACAAAGGAAAACATTTTAATTATTCAAAAAACTCAAATGTTATCATATATGATTTTACTTATATGCAATCATTTTGACATATTGCTGATTCTTTAAAATTGATTAGACTCTGGCCCCTGGACAATTCTTGGGGTTCAGAGTTTGATGTAGGTTTATATTCCATATATAAACAATTGTTTGGGTTCTTTTTTAAAACTGCAATGCTCAACATGCGATATGACTATAAAATCATCCTGTTAGAAAAGAGACTTGATTATAAACATAAGAATATACAGGGGGGGAGGGATTTTTATTTGTGCAGGATCTACATGTATTATACCACATTGTCCAGATATTTTGTATTATGACTCCATTAAGCTGATTTTATCATGCCTATTGTTGCTCAGTTGTGCGATGTGATCCATGGGCCTCTTGTTTTCATTACAAGAATGTTCATTATGAAACTATAACGCAACGAGTAAATTAATTTAGCCGACGAAATTGCAGTGTGTACTTTGGCGACACATGCATATAATTTTACAATTTCATACAGAAATCTATGTCTCCACCGTTTACCACTAATTTGATTACTAATCGCCTAAATACTCCACTTGCTATATTTTATGTAAACTTGGCTTTATTTTGCAGCACTACCTAACAGCATTTGGCTCCACACTCACCGTTCCATTAGTCCTGCAATCGGCCATGTGTATTGTTGATGATCGCGTCGGACTCAGCGAAATCATCTCCACCAGTTTCTTTGTGTCGGGAATATCCACATTGCTCCAGACTACTCTTGGAGTCCGGTGTGTCTATAGAAAAAATTCCTAAAGTGTTGCCTAAACTACAAAAGATAAACATACCGAACTAAACATGATAACTTTCCATTATGTATTAAGTGTATTCAAGATGCAATATCAATTACATCTACCGTGTATGATTCCCTCTGTTTCTTGCGGAAACTTATAGCTAATTCATAGCTCTATAGAAACAGCTACACTAAAATATACACACCCCGTTTATTAATTGGTCGAAACCTACAGCGACAGGAAACTGACAGGACTGAAATCCACACGCCCCGTTTATCGATTGGTCGAAACTTACAGCGACCTAAGAAAAATTACGGACTGCATGAAATAATCATGATAATTTTAGACTCAAATTCCCATAGGAAACGATTTGGCTGTTTTTTTAACTAACGAAATGATGTACATGAACAATAATTTGTTTAATTTTTCTTACTTTTTACGATCAATTTAATAATTTGTTGAAAGAAAGATGTAAATATAAACAATAAAATGCTTTCTTTGACGATTCCTGCGGGTTATAAAGGTAACGATCATTGCAGAAAAAATTAATATAACCCGCTAACGCCGGTTATGTATTTTTTCTGCAATGTCGCCACCTTCATATCCCGAATGAATCACAAAAAAAACATTTTATTGTTTAAATAAGTTTAAAAAAAAAAAACATCTATTGCAGGTTGCCTATAATTCAAGGACCAACATTCTCATTTCTTACACCAACTTTCACTATATTGGCGTTGAAGAAATGGGAGTGTCCTTACACCCTGGCAGCTAAAGGTACACTTTTTGCCATTACTGACTTAATAATATTTTGGATGACTCATGACGCGGTGGTTTAAAATTGTTTGAAAAATAGAACTCAAGACGAGATGCATATATTATAATCAATTACTTAACATGTAGTACAACAGTAATGGTATACCATGCACGGCAAGTTTTATTTTTTAAAAAAAGTCTAGCCTCGTGAAGTTGATCTTTAAGTTACTGATACTCACTTTCTGAACGTTTTGACAGGGGAGTGGAACGTGACCTCTGACCCTCTACCAGACCCAGGAAGTCCAGAGCACCAAGAAATGTGGCAGATGAGAATGCGCGAGGTAGTCGGAGAAAGAACAACAAAGCAAAACAAAAATGTTTAAAAGGAATAACGAATCATTCTTTTAGTATCATGGGGTAATCAAATACGGTCTGGGGTGATCGAATACAATGAAGGGCTTTACGATAAATTTGATCATGCTGCCGCTCGTATTTGTTCACCTTAATATAATATTCACAGGAATAATTTTTACTTACATTTATATAATTTTTAGCAATTGTTCAATTAAGAAATAAACAGCAATTTAAAAAGTTCACTTGGATATGAAGTTGGTTGGTCACGTGATCAAATCCTGTGAAGCCCAAAGTAGCTGTTTATTACTTATAATTACGTTTGAGAGAGACAAATCGTTCAGGCCCCAGGATCATGAAACAAACTTAGACTTAAGTCAAAACTTGTACACTGTCTGAATGTCTTCTGATTGAAAACACTGACACAATTGAAATGCTATTAAAAGTGTTTTGATATAATGTTGTTAAATACAAATTTCAATTATCATTTTAAAATAAACAATTATTTTATAACTCATTGAAATTTTGACTTAAGTCTGAAATTGCTTCATGATCCTGAGGCCAGAACTGTTAAAAGTATCGAGATTTTATGTTTAAAATAATCCAAGCGATAAGCGCGTGCGGTTATCATTGTGACGTCACAGAAACGTTCACACAGATTTGAACGTTTTCGCTATTCTATATATAGGTTCATATAAGGAAGCATAATAATGTAAATATTTGCTAGTGAATATTGAATTATTGACATTTTTTACGTTATTTTCATTTTGTATAATATTAATTGTGCAAACCCCGCTTGCGCCCCAACAGTACATCATTTGTGTTATTGATGAAATGTATCAATTCATATACATGTACATGTACGTTTCAAATTTGATTCTATCACTGACAAGACACTGGAAAATGAAAATATATGTATGTCCTTATTGTAACTTCTCCATTATGAGCGAGACAGATGAAAGCATAATTTATGATAAACTACAATAATTATTTTGTCAGAAAATGGTAAAAAGCCAAATATTATATGCATAGAGGCATGTTAAAACAAAGACACCAAATTCTTGAGTAATGAAATTTTCAAGAATTTTTTACTGAAATGTCATCTTGTAGATTCAAGGCGCCATCATGGTTTCATCACTTTTCGAAATCGTCATCGGCTTCAGTGGAGTTATTGGTCTATTTCTGCACTTCATCGGACCATTAGTCATCGTTCCCACCATCTCTCTGATTGGCCTGTCCTTGTTTAAAGAGGCAGCGGACCTGGCATCTAAACAATGGTATATCGCCGTCATGTAAGTATATCAAATATACAATACTTACATAAATATAAAAAATTATTTGCATAAAAACTAAAATCATATAAATACAAGGAACTTAATCGGGAATATGATTGTGTTAGTGATTCAACAAAAAAGTAAATGTAAACATATTTGATATTTGATCCTTTTCAGGACAATGGTTCTAATAGCAATATTTTCACAATATCTGAAGAGTGTTAAAATTCCAGTTTGTCGAGTCACAAGGAAAGATGGATGC
The DNA here is from genome assembly GCA_033439105.1 of Magallana nippona. Lineage (NCBI taxonomy): Eukaryota > Metazoa > Mollusca > Bivalvia > Ostreida > Ostreidae > Magallana > Magallana nippona. Next base: position 23,407,436 of record CM065918.1, on the reverse strand, counting down.
TCAGTGTATAAACTACCGTTTTTTAAATTATTTCCGGTTGGTATTTCTAGATGCCTTTCCGTTCTTCTTTTTCAATTTGTTTTGCCATAAAACTCAACTAAATTAAAACAATGTTTTCAAATGTAGGATTAAAATGACTGTATTATGTTGTTTTTTTATAGATTTTATTAGCCTTAATATCTGCTTGGGTTATTTGTGGAATCTTGACAGCCGCTGGTGCCTTTCCAGAGCAGGGAAAATGGGGTTCTGAAGCCCGAACCGATACAAAAATTGACGTGTTGGAAAAGGCGCTCTGGTTCCGATTCCCGTATCCCGGTAGAGACCTCTTAGCGACGGAATACTAGTAGTCAGAGTAGTATCACTTACGAATTTAAGTCAAGTGACTCTAACTAGACTATATACTAACACACAAAAGTTCGATTAACGTGCATGATATATGTTGTCTTAGGATTTGATTGTTTATGTAGGTCAATGGGGCCTGCCAACGGTCAGTTTGTCAGCCGTGTTTGGGATGCTGGCTGGAGTATTCGCCTCCATCATAGAATCTGTGGGAGATTACTACGCGTGCGCCAAACTCGCTGGAGCTCCTCCTCCCCCAGTTCATGCTATCAATAGGGGTTTGTTCTTCGTACCAGCTAACAAAGAAGTCAAGAGTTTGGTCTAGTGGTTCATTCTGGAAAATGCATGCTATACATCATTGTTCAGCATTCCTTATCGGTTGTAGGGATAGGAGTGGAAGGTATAGGCTGCTTGTTGGCCGGTGCTTGGGGATCGGGAAATGGCATGACTTCTTACAGTGAAAACATTGGTGCAATCGGGATCACTAGGGTAAAAATGCTTTTGTGAAACATGGTTTTCTATATTTATTTTCAAAGATTCAAGTCAAACAGGGATGAAAATCAAAATTTGAGAATGTCAAGCCAAAAATTATATGTAACTGTATCATCGAAAGTTTAATATGTTACAGTGGCAATGTTGACATTTCTTAGGTTGGAAGTCGACGAGTTGTACAGATCGGAGGGTTGATCATGATGATACTGGGATGTTTGGGTAAATTCGGAGCCTTGTTCGTCACCATCCCGGACCCGGTGATTGGGGGACTGTTTATGGTCACTTTTGGTATGTCTGCAAAATCGGCACCTAGAAATAACCATAGTGGGTTCGTAAAAAGATGTTTCAATTTGTCCGGTTTAAGGACATACCTATGGTAATGATTCATGTACTCAAATATATGTCAATTACTCTCGATTACTGCTCAATGTTGGTGTTTTCATTTATAAAATTGCAATCTAAGGCTTTTGGTTCGACACTTCAAAATATATTCTGAAGTACCATTATGCTACGATAGCTGCATGCATGAAAAGATATATATACTGTAGCAATGTTTTCCTCTTTGTTAGGCATGGTAGTAGCAGTGGGACTCTCCAATCTGCAGTTTGTGGACCTCTCGTCATCAAGAAATATATTTATCATCGGAACCTCAATGTTCTTTGGCCTTTCCTTTCCAAATTGGATGAAAACCCATCCGGGCTATGTTGATACAGGTCATTCAAACATTTCAAAACCGTAACTAAATCGTTAAGAACAAAAACGAAGAAATTTTAAAAATAATTAGCTGAGAGTCATTAAACTCAACATGCATAAAAAGGTATAAAAGCTATGTGCCGATGCTCGTATATTGATTGAATTAAAAAATAAAATGTTATTATTTTCGCTCCATCCCTTACTATAAACTTTTACCTTTTTTAAGTGCATAACAAATGTAGTTTATACATGCATATGTTGTTTGCATTAAGGAAATTCAATTATATTTAGGGAGCGATATAGTTGACCAGTTGTTGAGCATTTTACTTGGAACTAGCATGTTTGTTGGAGGGTTGACAAGTTTTATCCTCGACAATACCATTCCAGGTACTTGAACTTTTGACGAATTTTACTTCTTTCTTAATTTGATCTAGTATAAGAATTGATTTTAATGGAATTCCCATACATGGCGATGTTTGGTTCCTTTGCAGGTCATACATGTACATGTATTTTAAACAATACACTAACAAATTGGGTTTTTTTTCTACATCAATTAGGGACTTTAGAAGAACGTGGTATTATAAAATGGCGACAAAAGGATGACTCGATGACAACCAATATAGAGAGTAAAGAGGGGGACAACTCTGTATATGACTTACCTTGTGTACAGAAATATCTCAACAAACTGACAATCACGCGGTACCTCCCATTTTGTCCCAATTACCAGCCTTTTTGTGGGAAAGGTAGTAATAAAGAGGAGCCCCCGGTAGAACCAGTGTCCGTGTATGAAAAGAAAGTGGAGGACACTCACATGTAATCCTTTCAGTCACAGACGACTGATTACCTTGGAACCTCAGCAGTACATATGTGACAATGTCATGAAGACATTCGAGCCTTTAGCTTTTGAAAATTATATAATCATAAATTGCCAGTAGCAGTCTTAGTTATGCATTTACATAATACATGTATACCAATTTTTACCAAATATTAGAGGGACAAGAAAAAAAATTGACATGACATACAAGCAATTTTAAAACCTATTATAGTTACAAACGAGCAAATACATGTAACTTATTATCTTGAGGATGTAACGTTACAAACTACAGTTTTCACAAAATTTCATCGATCCACATATGGAATTCGACAGTGTCGCAGAAGGAACGGACATGATATCGACGCAATGATGATGGTTTGCTTTTATTTACATTCGATGTCATTAAACCGTTAATATTGTTTCCGTAAGCAAAGACATTCTATAAACTGTAACTTAAACACAGATTGCTACGCTGTAGATCTATGTCTATATTTCATTTGCAAGGGGGGGGGATCATGTTCACTGAATTGTGTGCATTTTTAGGTAATTATGATCAACAAGAAGATGCGTTCCGTACATGGGAACTAAAATGAACCTTGATTAACTATTTGCAAAGAATGTCAACTGTCTATGCCAAATGTTTGTCATATATGTAATCTTGCCTTTTGAAAAAATCCAAGTGTTTATACGAAATTTGAAGTTTTTAGACATCATTTTTAGATTTGTTGTAATTTTTTGTGAAAAGTGGGAGTCTTTTATTTTTAACTTTTGTAAGAGATAATTTATTGCATTCCTGCTAACTGGTACTTGTATTATGGACACCAAGCACTAAGAACATACTTAGACTCGTTTTATATATTTATATCTTTGTATTCTATATTTTTGTATTCTATATATACAAATATTTACATTTTCCAGTGTCTCTGTCTGTTATAACACTACGAATCGATTTTGTACTATACAGCCCAATAAATTCAAAAGACGTATTGTTGGGGACGCAAGCGGGTTTGCATAATTAATATTATAATATTTTATAATCGTACAACTGCTGAAAATTATATAAATATAAGTAATAAGAAATCATTCTTTGAATATTATGAGGTGATAATTTCGGTCGGCGCGTGATCAAATCTATCATAAAGCCCTTCAGGCTTTATTGGATTTCATCACGCCCCGACCGAAATTATCACCCCATAACACTCAAAGAATGATTCCTTATTCCTTAAGTGTAATCTATTTCTGCTGACTTAATGTGCGTCAAGCAAAGCCATAAAATAACTGCTTCTTCGAAGTTATTCCGGTGATGGCTAAATCTAGAATATCATGTTATATTTTTAGCTAGCTTTGATTCAGTCCTGCTCAATATTACTTCCAATCTTTTAATAAAACGCCCTATTCTCAAAGACATACATGTACATGTCGGTCCATTATAGAAATAATTTTTTTTCCAGTAAAACAAGTTATATAATCACTGTAATTGATTCGGATCTGTGCATTATCTAACTTTTGTTTCAATTTGTAATCTAAATCTTACAGATCATTAATTGCACATACTAAATTGATTTAAATGTGCACGCGGTGAACCAACATCGGGTTTTAAACCAAAACAGTTTTGCGTTGCGATGCTCAATATTTAACATTTAGTATGCTTTACAATACATTTTATTCAAAATAAATATCCAAAAACCAACATTGTCAGAGTTTCTTTCTTTCCCCATGTTTACCTTATGTTGAAGTATAATAGATATGCATTCAGTTTAAATGTCAACAATGAGGACATTTTCTTTTACAGACACTGAGAGAAGCGCTGAGCAGCATACATACAATGCACGTTTCATTTTTCGATGTATGTTTATGGACGGTCGGCTCTCAGTAAATTTGTAAAAGCTTTTGTATAAAGAGAAAGACAGACTTCAATAAGTGGTAACCAAATTGTTAGATCATACAGCAAATAACACCCAGCAACACAGAGATAACCATATTTTTTTATTTATAAATACAAACACAACATAGTGGAGATAGAGAGTGACTGTGTTCACAAAAACCGTATAAATTTTTTTTTTATTCCGATAGCTCCAATCAAAGGTAACGATAGTCAATCACCAGACTCATGTAAACCATGATTTAAAAAGATACACAAAGGAAGGAATGGTATTGTAGAGAATTCGTGCATGAATTTTTATGTAAAGTATGAACAAAAAAATGGCGATCATCAAATTGAATAATATTGTACACAGGCATGTATAGGTATTGGTTTCGCTCTCCCTGTGTGTTCAGTCGGTATCACAGATAAGTCTCAAAGCACACGATGTAAAAAAAGGGTTAAAAATGACACAATAATTTAACAAATCAACAAACAATTATATTTCTTTAAAAAAATCAAAGTCTTGCTCGACCCCTTATTTTGCACTGTTTGGCGTATAAAAAATACACGCTAAAAAGAAAACTTCTGTATGCATGCAAATCTATATAAAACAGCTTTTTTTACGTTGAAAAATGTTTATAAAAAAGGGTAACTAAATGTTACACGGATATTAAAAAAGAGGAAATATGGCAAACAAATAATATTTTCAAACCTAATGCATGCAATTAATTTTCTCTACTGGCAAGCAGCTTAATTAATACTCCATTAACAAACTTGTCCTAAAAACCGCTATTACTGCTGAAATTTCTCAGTAACTGTATAATTATTCCATGATTCTGTTTTTTTTTTATAAGATAAGAAGTCAAAACATTAATTTAGTTGACTGCGGGCTCGTACACACCGTGGCCTAACTTTCCTTTTCTGGAAATCTGGTCACATTCGAAATTTTGGTACGCTAATTCTCTAGCTTTGGGCGAACGGAATGTTTCCAATGATGGCCTAGCAGAATTCTGAAAAAATCCAAAGTAATACACTTTGTTTAAAATAATACCGGTGCAACGCAGATCATAGAACTTTTACTTCTCACAAGGCTAATTGCACTCAAATATTAGACGTTTAAATATTACCGAACTGCAATTATATTATATTTGAAAGACAGAATAGCTACCCAATGCATGCTATTGAGATAAGATAAGTTTTGAACAGATTAACCTTTACATATATTACGTATAAGTTTTTGAAACATTTGTTAATTGTTATATAAATATTTACCCTGAACTTTGGCATTTGCCATAGAGGGGCTTGGTCCACAGGATTCTGGTATGTTCTAAGAAGAGAGGCCCTTGTCTCATAGACTTTGCTGGGATTTCTTTTTTGCTACAACAAAAAAACGGGCTAATAAACATTGGCATCATAAAGTTGACACAAAATTATTAATTATATAAGAGAAATGATAAAAGAAATGACAAGAGGTAAAATAATAAATAACAAATCTTAAATTCTATAACACACCAGATATTATAATAATGACAATCAATTTATTGTTTCTTTCTTCTACTCTTAACTTTCATATTCAATTGCATAACTAAAGGCTTTGATAACTATAGAAGAGGTCAGATGAGAATAATATGCCAAATATCATAAGAGATGGATTTTATTTGACAGTAAAAAATATGAGAAAATCTGAACAGGTACATGTATATGGATAGCTGTATACCGCATTTGGTATCCCACTAAGATACATTACTACAACTGATTAAATGTACATGTGGGAAAGATTTTGAATGTTCTACATCAAAATATGAGAGAGAGAGAGAGAGAGAGAGAGAGAGAGAGAGAGAGAGAGAGAGAGATTGATTGATTCTAATTTATGATTGATTTTAATTTATGATACACATGCTGCATTATTCAGAGAGAGAGAGAGAGAGAGACTATCAAGCTATCAAGATAATACACATGCATTTTGATTAACTTCAATTTTACTTTCATACTGATTTTAAGGGCTAAGTAGGGATTCATGCTGTCAGTGTCACTTTGAAATTCATACGCATGACATTTTATAAAATATATAAAATATAATGAGTTCCTGAAAAGTTACATAATTATGCTAATGAAGCCATTCCAGAATTGGTAAACTACTAATTTAAAAACGTGCAAGATTTCATCTATCATATTTCACTTATAGTAAATACCTTCATTTCCCATAAGTGTTTCCTTTTCTGTTGGGCGAAACATTAGCTCATTATAATTATTTTCATTTAAGCTAATAGTCTCTATAAGTCAATCACTTTTTAAGTTTTAAGAGAACTTAATATGTACTCATCTGCATAAAGAGTTTCCTGTTAGGTTTTGTAGTAGAATAGAGTTTGAAGCCACACAGTTGCAAAAAGAATTAGCAAAACAAGACTCAAACTGCATTATTAAATTAGTATTAAAGCAGTAATTCATAAGTAATTAAGATCAAAGTGAAATTATACTGATTATTATGTGATCGAGTTAAATCTAAGGTTTCCTGTTTTTGTTATACATGTACGCATTTAATCTGTTAATGTGTAGAACATTGTAAATAAGTATCTTAATATTCCCTCCCCCCATTACAAATCGAAATGGTTTCTAAAAAATTAACCCTTGAGAAAAATTATATAGGCGTTCAATTTCAAGAAAAATAAAACATTTCAAATCCAAAATCACACCTTGTATTAATTAATAGATATTTATGAGAGTGTCATATTTAATGATTAAAAGTGATTTCAAAAATCCAAGGGTATCTTCATGTTTTATTTAAACGCTCTGCAGGTAATGTATAAAATTATATTGTTGAATCTTCTAAATCTTAATTCATAAACAGAGAATTTAAATTCCTCATTACATTCTTTACATTGTGTTTTTCCAAGCTTTTATGTACAGAATTTCAGAAGAACAGCACTGTATGATTGATAAACAGAATGAATGTTATTAAAACAGTTTCAAATGTGTACTTATCATATCAGCTATAATGAAATTTATTAGGTTAATTTGGAAAGCAAAAGGTGAAATATATTCTACAGGTTATTTTATAAGGTCAAAAACCACCACAAAAAAAAATGTTGCTGCAATTTGCAACACTCACTATTGGGTATGGCCCTGCTGATTGTGACAACCTGGCCTCAGGGAGAATTGGATTCTAATGAGGAAAATCATCAGTCATATTCTATACTTTTATAAACACTCTCATTTTTATAAAGTAATCTCTGATATGAAATATAATGTGCAATTAATTTCACTAGAAAAATGGAAACATTTTAATCCTTTGAATATTCTGCATAAACTGGTTGGAAAATGCATAAATAAACTGCATCAGTGTGCTTATCATAAAATATAAGAAATTCAGTACCTCTGATGTGAATTCAAATTTCTCAAAATTAAAGTGCAAAAACAACCAGATTCATGTTCAACAAAAATATACCAGGAGATTTCTTGTTTAGTTAAAATTTTACCTGAGTTTCTTCTTTTCTTTTGGCAAGTTCTTGTTGCCTTCTCTGTTGTAACCATTTATCCTGGTATTTGTGTTCTAATAGATCAAAAATGGGTGTTGATGGCCTGTTAAATTGAGAAAAAATTAAATTATTTATTTTCAAAAAGGCTTACCATTATAAAAGTTGGCCTCAACTGATTTATTTTCAGTAAAAATAAATCAAATAAGCTGTATTAATTATGTTCAGTGATCGGAAACATTAAGGACAGTACATGTAATTAAGTGATTATTCTTACTAATGCATAAAATAAAAAATCACATATATTAAAATACAAGTGTTCCAGTAAAATATAGCTGCACATGCTGATAGATATTTATTGTTAGAACTACCGTGTTGATATCCCAAACACCATGGTGGGAGGTATTCTTCTTGTTCTGGCCCTAGTATTTTCTGATCCAGCTGTTTTTCTTCGGACATCATGAGTTGCCCTAAATTCATAATTTTCCCCAGCAGTGACTAGACCATTTTGCACGGCAGCTTTGTTGAGAGCCATAAAGTCTCTGTCTGCATTTTTATCTTTTCTTGCAAATGGTAATGTGGTTGTGGAAAGAGTCCTTTGCCAACCATGTAAAGCTGCAAATTTATAACATATTCTAGAATGTTACACATAGTATAATAACACACACACACATATATATATATATATATATATATATATATATATATATATATATATATATATATATATATATATATATCTGTGTGTGTGTGTGTGTGTGTAAGCATTTAAAACACCTTCTTTGTGGCTTTTTTTTATTTATGATACATGTGTATTATATTTTCTGATAATAAGACAATTCTGATCAGCTCATCTTTATAATAATATACTTGCCATCATCTGCTCCACCATGCCTTGCTTCATTTGGTCTCCCGAACACAAATCCCTCTCCAGGGGATCCATATCCTCTTCTCTTTGGCCTTCCTAGCTCTGTCTATAAAATTATAAATTTAGATATTAGTGTGGCTGCAGGGTGCTTTATTATATTTTTCCTATTGACACTTAATGTCATGTCTATATACAAATCTATATGCATCTTTTTCATTTTTTTCACTGCTGCTTCATATGCTTAATTAGATGGTAGCTAGCCACATTAGTGTTCAGAAAGAATTGGCTAGCCCAGTCAATTACACAAACCCCAATTTAACCAATTGATTATAATTGATATGTTTGTTTATGCATGATTACTCGATTATTGGCCTATATATATATACCTACTTTTGTAGTACATATATTTAATAATTCAACATTGAAGAAGTTTTTTTACAACTGATATAAAGATCCTCACTAGCAATACCAAAAGCACAATAAAAATAACGTTTTCTTTATGCCAAGTGCAACAATTCATTATAGATAATTAATTAAGTTAACTGTTAAACAATATATATTGACCTATTGGGAAGCAACAACATTAAACATTTCAAAACACAATGCTATAAAAGCATAAAGGATAAAGTATATATTGACAACTGTAATGAACGTGGTAAAAAACATTGTTTCATCATAAGGAATTATAAAATTCATTAATTGTGATCACGATGATGATAAATTGAAAATCTAGACTTACTCTGAGAAGTAATTCGTTGTTTAACATTGTTTCGCGGTGAGCTCCAAGCTCTCCCGCTGCTGTGAGATTGAAGGGATTCTGCCCAATCGCTGCTGCCATTTTTCTTTTCTTTAAATGCCCTTGTGTGTGTTTTACTGACAGCAAAAACAGTTGTTATGCGGAAGCCATGCAGGAAATCTCCATAGAGACAATAAATAATCTCGGTTTCCGGTTTATGGCGCCCTCTTGAACGAACAGGGACGATAATCGACAGCAATTACTTCCGGTTAGAAAAAACAAAATGAAAACAACAAATTGAACAATGAGAGGAGTTGCAAGGAAACGAAGTTTTGACAGAACAGTTGTTAAAAAATGTCCCAAATGCGAGCAACAGGTACCAAATTTTAAAATTTTTAAAATTCAAGAGAAAATGTTGCATTTACTACCCATGTGAGGCTTGTAGTCTTTTGATAGAAAATTTTCAAAACAACTCCAAATTGACCACAAGCATATTAACATGTTTGAAGGCATCATTGAAAGAAAAGGAATAACGTTCTTTTTCCTTATTACCTTATCTTCGCTAGCCAAAGGTAAACGCCCCGCTCCTCTCTCTTGGAGAGAAGAGGAACGGATCGTAAACCCTTTGCTAGCAATGTGATGACCAGGTCCAGCACAATCTCTTGATTTAGCTATATAGCTTTTTCAAGCTATATAGCTTAATAAAGCTATTCAGAATAGCTTAATTAAGCTATTTACGTGCAGTTTTTCACAAAAATGCATATGTTAATTATCAGAAATATACAAAAAATCGCAAGTTAATTACCACTCATATTTTTACCATAGACCATTCAAAAAACAACTCTAATTAAAATTTGTTTTAACACTGCTGCTTTTGAACTTGATCTTTTAAGCAAAAAATATATTTCCATTGTTTGGGTAACTGTCCACTACCTAGTGTGCACTGAGGCATGGATAAGTATGATTTCTTTACATTGTGCTGAATTATTACTAATCAATTATCTCGTTTACCGTAACTGACCTTCTTTATAGTTCATTCAAGAGGTAACTGTGTGGTCATGAATCAATTGCCCCAAAACTTTTAGAACTTTACGTGCAAAGTCTCTGAAAGAGACACGGATTGATGAGTGATCTTTACATGCATTGTTTACAGAACAGTTCAAAGTTGATAACTATCACTGCACTAAAGTGCGATTTTGTTTATATGCTGAAAAATATAAACTTTTAAGAAAAACGTATGACAAAATAGCTAAATTAAGCTATTCTGAATAGCTTTAATAAGCTATATAGCTTTTTCAAGCTATCTAGATAAATCAAGAGATTGTGCTGGACCTGATGACCATTAAGTTGACAAAAAAGGATCACGTTGTACTTTATGTTATTTATAAATAAATGTAGATTGAAATAAGTTAGGTAATATGCTCTCCAGATAGATTGGAATACTTACTTATAAAATCAATACATGTATTCACCATAGATTCCAGTTGCCTGCAAATTCTGTTCATGTGGGCATCAATTTTGGTCGAAAAAGTTCCCATCTCTCATATCAGGATCATCAGGTACGTTTTATAGTCTGTCCCAAGATATTTATGCAGTACGTTTGGACGATTTTTAATAAAAATACACATACCTATGAAAGAAGTGCAATTGAAATAGATGAAAGGGAAAATTTCCAAGATAATTTCATTTACACATTATCATTTTTCACTCGGTAAAATTCACAGGAACGAAAACTGATTTCTTACGCCGATTGATAATGGGGAATGTTGACATCTTTTCTCCATTCGGAAGTCACTTGGAATACCTGCACAGTTTTTCAACGTTATCATCTGGGCCTGTTGCAATACAAAATCCTCGTAGATATAACATTTTTTAGCTGCATGTGTACTGAAACCTGATAAGCTAGAGGGGGCGTTTCAAATGAGAAATCTTGGAAAATTTTCATACTTTTTAATGAACATCGTTTGAACTCTGAGGTATTTATAAATATCGTGTATTAAGCAAAATGTGAATCCAGGATATCTTGGGACAAAGTATAGTATAACTAGAGAGAAATGATTATTTATTTAAACGGTATTTTTAATTGTCTGTCCTTCTAAACATACTGTATCCCAATTATTTTATGCATCTCATAATGTGATTATTCACAATTTGCTAAAAATGTAAACTTTATGCATTATATATATAAAACTCTTTTTGCTGAAATACATTCATAAACTAATAGTAATTAGTAGCTTAATTGATAATGAATTATAAGATGAACTTGGTACTCCTGTTTCATGTCCATGTTCATGAAATTCAATTCTATTCTGACACAACAAATTTAACAAAACATAAGTAACAATATGATATTCTATATTGGTTTCATTTGGATCCATTTTTCCATATACCTTGTACTTTTAGACTTCAGGAGGGACGCTTCAGTAGGCATTCTTGTCACACTAACACATTTAGTATCTACATGTACCTGTAATTCCATCATAAATCCTTGTGAGGAGTATTTGTATTCATTCTTGTCAGTTTCTACATGAAATTAGTAGACATTTAAGCATTTTGTTTCACCTTGAATTGATTAAACATTGTTTTTCAGTGATAGTTAGAAATTCGATTTTTTTTTCAATACACAAGATACAGAAAATCAATGAAAAATGTTGTCAAATACATGTACTTCTTATATATATATATTATATTTACCTGCTACTCTTTTCAAACCTTCTTGAAATACTAAGTACTATAAATTTTCTTATCTTTTAAAAAATTACTCAAAATTTGCAAATATTTAATCACTACTAACCAGTCAGTTAATGTCTCTTATATTTATGTAAGATTATTTACAAATATTAACACTCAGTCATAAGGCCTAAGAAAAAAAATTGTGTGTTTAGGGTAACACTGATGAAAAAATTAGGTTACATGTAGGTAGGTAGGGATTTTTTTTTATAAAAAATTTCGTATTTTTTTTCTGCGCGAGGGCACAAATACAAATATAAAATCCTAAGAATGTTTGTTTGTGTCATATTTCAAAAAAGGTTTTCAATGGAAATAATATGAAAATCACAATCGGATAAAAACAGACATCTAAAAATGATAGGATCGGGGCATTTTTGAAGGTTAGGTCGGGTACCTTAAACACACAATATTTTTTTTAAAGGCCTAAATATACCAGCTACAAGATACAATGAACAAAAACTTCTTTTATTTTTGGAATCGCACTTCATGTACTAGCTAATACTCTGTACTCTGCGACCATTGGTTGTAAGGTCATTGCATTTTAGAGCAGGGCTGGAAGTCGTACATATGCTTATGAGTCAGAACATCAATTTACATGTTCAATAACAAAATAAATGTTATTAAATATGAAGGCTTATGATTGCAGACAATGATTCATCCACCAGAAGAGTACGGCGAACAGAGAGAGCTCGGAGAGACAGTCAGAGACCTGACTACTTCAACTCAGTGGTCATTGATACTCAGTCTAAGAGGGGAAGAAGAAAAGTGAGGGTCAAACTCTATATTTCTTGTTTTTTAATTCAATGACTTTCGTAGCTGCAGGTCTGTAGCTCAAAAATTTTGTCAGACTAGGAGTTTTAGACCAGCAGCATTGACTTTCGATGCACAGAGGCTTAAGCCCAATAACTGGTCCTTTTGAATTTTTTTTACCTAAAATCATAATAAATTGTGCATTTTTATTATGCACATAACTGATACAAAATGTGAGCAAGTATGTATAGAATCAAGATTTCTGTGGATGAGTGAATGTTGAATGAATTGTAGAAAGATCAACTTATATTTCCTGTAGGGTGCCATTTTTTTATCAGAATGCTCAGTTTCTTTCATTATTTCACATACGGTACATAAACTTATCATACTGGGAAATTTAGTGTACATGAACAAACATATTTTTGCCATTCTTGTTTTAAAAAGTAGCTTAAAGAGGAAAATTCACCAGTTTGATTACTTAAATTGTTGCAAATGGAATGAAATTTATCTGTAAGGTTTATTCTAAAATAGTGACCAAGGGGTTGTATCTCAAAATTTTGGAAATGCATGCATTTTGGACTTCATTTCTTGTCACAAAATTATATTTTAAAATTATCTTGAAATGAGCAACACATATACATAATTACACAATGGCAGAACTACTTTTGTATTTGCAGATTTATGAATTTTTTATGAGAATTTACAATTACAGTCCCAGTCTTTACCAGCACACCAGGTACAGGGGGATAATACTGCTACCCAAGCATCCTCAGACAATAGTCCGGTCAAACGACGCAGAGGGAGACCAAGAGGGACCCCAAACAAACCCCTGCTACCGGATAGAACTAACACCAAAAGTAGGTGTTTCTTTTTGTTTTTGTTTTTTATCAGGTATGGTATGTGGGAAATTTTGTAAAACAATAATTTTTGAAGAAAAAAAAAGAAAGAAGAAATTGAAAGATGTTAAGAAAAAATTATTTGCCTGGTGATATATAAAGCAGTAACATGTATAAATATTGGTATGTAAGAGATTAGTGTTGCAGAGGCATGCAATAAAACAAGTTTTGCTATCATTCTACTAACAGTGTGTCAGATCTCTTGATGAAGCCTGCTAAAAATCATACATTGATTTCCATATAAATGATTGGTTGTCTTTTTAGTTTGTCTCTCTGTCTTTAACATTCTGACCTATTCGAAAACAAAAAACTTGGTACAAAGCAACTTTAGAAGGCATGCTTTCATTGCAGTCCAATGAAGGGCCTTTCCTCCTTCCAAGGAGATTGAGATATTAAAGAATTCACCAAAAATTAGTGTATTTGATTAATCTTGCACATACATGTATATTTATATAAGAGGATAAAAATTTACTTGTCAGTTGTTACAGAATGTGTTTCTCCATTATTACTTTCATCAAAGCAGAAATGACCATAATGACATAAGTAAAAGTAGAATTTTTCATACTTGTTTGAATGCTATGTCTGTTACTATCTTTTATTAATGGTTAAATTTTTGTACATATAACATTCGTCTTTATTTTAAAACACATAGCTGACATTCTGTATATATAAAATTTTGTAGCACCCCCTACCCCATCAACCCCTCCTGTGGAAGAGGACATGCATGGCGAGTTACCCCAGGAGAGGATAAAACAATTCCAGTACATACTGATGGACTTGAATGCTAAATTCTGTTCACAGAACTTCAAACCAAGCTAAAGACTTTAAAACAATGCAGTACATACATACTGATGGACTGTCATGAAATCAATGCTAAATTCTGTACACAGAACTTCAAAACGAGGTAAAGGCTGTACCCATCATGAGGTTCTGAAAACTAGAATTCACAGATTTTGTTCCTCGTTATTTAGGAATTATTGACTGACCGGTAAGAAGACTGTCTGGTAATTCATGTTGGTTTCTCCAGTGCTGAATTGCGTCTCACACTGAAAAAAAAACATGTGATAAAATTAGGATTTCCAGTTGGGTGAAAAATAATTTTATTTTTAACATTTCATTTTTACTAATTAACACATGTTGAGTGTTTTTTGTTATATAAACAATGCTGCTTTCAAATAGGGATTTAACCCATTAAATCTAAAATGAATATTTTCTAATAAAAAAAAAATGAACAGGGTTTTTTTTAATTGATTTTTTCTCAGTTTAGTTTTATTCTATATTTAACAAAATACCAACACATGAGGAATATGCATGATTGGTTGGTACTTTTCATCCTCCTTTCATGGTAGACCAGTTTAATATTTTTAAGGTCAGATGACATGTTCCTCAATTTTATATAACTTTTTCCAGGAATTTGTTATTGGTTTACTTCTACTTTGACAAGCTTTCTTGCAAAAAATTAGGGTATCTTACCAGGCATTTGTGCAAGATACTAGAGTATGCAATTTCCTATATCATCTTATTGAAAATACACTTGCCGATAAAAAAAATTTTGGTTTATATATATACCGGTATATATTTAAAGGGGCATAATCAAATATAATTTTTTAAACCAATTTCGATGATAACTTGGATTATTTTTATTGGAACTCTTTATTACGAGGAGATACAAAAAAGATGCCCGAGGAACGTGCCGTCTGACCCTAAGTACATGTATTTATTAAAAGTGATAAATCGTATGCTGTATTTAAAGTTATTGGCCACTTGACTTTCACCTAAAGGTTAACTGTTGTGTTAATTTAGTAAATGCTCTTTTATATTAAACAACATCTTGTAAGGTGATATGTCAGCTGTTTGGTAATTTGGTTGTTGTTTTATCATGATCTTATAAAATGTACACGATTCATGTGCATGTTTTTTTGCAATGAGGAGAGATTTTGATCCATTTTAAAAGGAAACGTGCATTTCTGATCATCTATCAAATAAACATTTTATATTCATTTGTACCTATTATAATGTCATTGATATTATGAAAGTGGAAATGATGTTGAATATATATAGAAAGTATGTATGTGAACAGTAGGTTAAATTGTCCCCGTGAAAGATTTCAGCATATTCTTATCTTTTTTTTTTACTTTTGATTTCTGTAGAATTTCATTTAAATCATGTTTCATTTTATCTGAAACCTTGTAATTGGGTTTTATTTCTACTAAAAAATGTATCAAAATATGCTGTAAAATCAGAGATGTTAGACAGATTCCGTAGCAGAGGTAGAGTATCCCATGCATGGAGGGGGGGGGGGGGGGGGGGTCATCATACCCATATGCCAAAATGAATTCCTAAATTCAAAATAAAGCTGCAATTCTTTAGCCTATGATTTGAAAAGAAGTATTTGTTTCAAAATGTTCTAGAAAACTAAGAAAACCTTTATATATATTGCAAGGACACTATAAAAGCAAAGCAAAGACTTATAATATCTAATGATGTAAACGATGATCTTATATGGTAATATACAATGATGCTTCATAACAAAAGCTTTGTTTGATAGGGTCAAAGGTGGGTCATGATAGGTGGGACAATAGCTTGTTCAATGTCAAATTTTTTAATCAGATATCAAAGCAATCTCACGACTAATTTATCTTTGAAGAAGCTAGTCTCGTTCAACCAGACGCTCGGCTGTCTCCGTAAAACTCTGCTCGTCGGAGTTTTACGGAGACAGCCGAGCGTCTGGTTGAACGAGACTATGAAGAAGCTTGTAAGTCCTGTGAGTCTAATGGTGTAAAAACTCTAGATGGCGGGAAACTTTAGTGCTTATCCTGACTTTTGTTCTGGTGTCTTTCCTTATCTGAAATTCCTCTGACTAATTTTTTTATTGGAATTTTATCATAAATTTGCTTATATATGAGGACAGTATGACGTGAGAGTGGTTCTGGATTTTACATTCTAAAACAATTGTATTTTTATTACATTGAATATACATGTACTTTACATGTATATATGCATGTAATTAACCTAATACCGGTATATTTTTAATTGTGGTACAACTATATTTCAAAATAAGATATATTACTTCGCTAATTGCAAGTCCGGGAATTTTAGCGTGAACATGCAAGGTGTGAACTAATTTTTGTCGTATGTTAACAAAACATCACGTATACATTTGTACATGGTAACTGCTGTTAAAGACAGTGAAATTTATATAATTTTACCTGAAGCATTTAAACACAATAAACTGGAGTTTTTTTTTTTCAATTCAGAAATATACGAACTGTGTGAATTCAGAGATGTGCGAAAAATGCAGTAGGAGCACTGGGGGGGGGGGGGGGGGGGGGGTTTCTCAATTATGTTCAAAATGGGAACGTAGTATAAACATGCATATGACGATCATGATATGTTAACATGATAAGAACGTCAGTGACGTATCTAGAAATACAAAAATACTTGTACAATTCACGCATATATTTTCATATTTTCATTATGTACAAGTTGACCGTTAATTTCATAAGAAAGTCACGAAAGTAAATTGAAATACATACTATTTAAATGAATATGGTTAAATATCCTCGTTAAATAAACATGATACAAAGAGGATTGATTTTTATCTAGAAATGGTTTATCTTCAAACTGTAGATAAAATTGAACGAGAATTGAATTTTCTAGACACACGAAGCTAGCGACCAGAGCTGGAAAACTTTATTCTTACACCGTTAGCTGAATTTGCTGCCCCGGCGTGTAGATATTTGTTATAAAAGAAAGAGTGAGCTAACTAAGTACTGAGTAGGGTCTACAAATTACCTGTTTCAAAAATACAATGGAGAGAGAGAAAGAGAGAGAGAGAGAGAGAGAGAGAGAGAGGGAGAGAGACATCGAGATAGAAATCGTTACATTAAAATGCTAAAATGTATTAATTTTTTTCCTAAATTCAAAACAAAGCTACAATTCTTTTACCTATCATTTTAAAAAAGAATGCTTTCAAAATGTACTAAAAAACCTTAAGAGAACCCATAGATATCTTGCAAAACGATACAGTGAATAGTGTTTTTATATAGCATTGCATAATGCTATGAAAGAATAGGATATACATGTAATTATGATGAAATTAGGCCAATTCCTCTAAAAATAAAGCAAGCTATTTAAAACTTCTAGTTTTTTTATGTAAAGAATGCTTACGGCAGCTCTATGGTCTATCCACTCTTAGCGCTGCCGTTTGTCATTGTAAAATGTCAACCTTCGCTCGAAAACACAACTAGAGTTATGTCTCTTTGTGCACTGTGGTGAAAAGATGTAGAAAATTCATGACTTAGAAATGCAGGTTTATAAATTTTTTAGTAAAAACGAATTCATTGAATGATTTGAACTAAACCATTTTTTTTTAAATGTTGAAAACTTTAAAAAAGTTAACAGGGAAAATTCAATCTTTTGGATATTTAAAACCTCTATGCTAAAATCATAGAATTATGGGATAGCTATATATGACTTACAATTTGTTCTGCCTATAATTTTATATGAGACCACATACCCTTGTTCAAATATTTTATAAAAAAAAAAACGCATTCAAAAGGACATAGATATAGGATGTCTTTTTTTATAATACGACAATTTAATGTTATAGTTAACATTTCTTCTCTAAAAACTATTTCTTATTGACAAAATACAATGTAGAATTTTTATATTCTTATCTTGGTGAGGCAAAACTTATGTAGCAGGTGTTTTGTTCTAACTTTACAGTTAGCTTTGTAACTGTTATAAATTTGCTTCTATTTATTGGTGAGTCGCAATACATGTACTGTTATCTACTTAAAGATCGTGATTTCAGTTCTTATATTAGGATTTGTTTGTTTGTCCCATGCATCTCAGAGAACCGATCTTGAAATTAACACTTTGCATAAACTGTCAAATTATTATCAGGAGATCGTGATATCTGTGTCACTTTTACTATAATTGCTGTGAATGTTTATTATGGCAGTAAATGTGATATATAATGTAAGTATGAAGGACAGGACAATCTAAGTTATTAGAACTTGTGTCCCACCCTATGACATAATTAGTTTGCAAACTATGTTCAATTCAACAGCAGATATATACATATATGATATTGAAAAATCAAATTAATATTTTCAGGTTGTGCACCATTTGTACATACATTTATTTAAAGAAGTCTTAATTTAACCAAGCTGCTAAATTATTTTGAGATTAACATAGAGTAATTTTAATTTTTGAGGCATGCATGTATCAATGCTATTTTCAAATTGCATTAAGAGTTTGTGAACCGCTCTTCATGATGTCGTCATCCTCATACATGTATCTTTGTATATGTGATCTACGAGTAAAAGCTAATGATAAGGCAGAAACCATAGATTGTTCGATGTCAAATTACTCACCCAAAGTCCAAGCTCTTGTTAAAATGGTTCTATTTCTAGTAATGCTGATAATTTACTTGCCCCTAGCTGATATTCTTTTAAACATCAGTCAATATCATTCCCATAAGGTGAACAGCGTATTTTGTTTGCATGCAAAATCTGCATGACTTCTGGATTTAACACACTTTGATTAAGAGAAAATATCGTAAGTTTATTGATAAATCATCTTCGCTAGCCAGGGGTTTTCGGTCCACTCTGCTTCCCATAAATCCTAGGGTTTATGAGGAGCAGAGTGGACCGAAAACCCGTGGCTAGCGAAGATGATGAATCATGTAAATCCACTATTTACTAAAATGACCAAATAATTCTTTTTTTATCAACACAAAATATAATTATGATAGAATTATATCCATCTCTCCAAAACTACCGCATTATGAAAACTGCTAATTTTTATGTAAAGAATCGTTACGGTAGTTCTGCAGTCTATCCAATCTAATTTGCTTACCCATTGCACTGCGGTTTGTCTTTGTAAAAATGTCACCCACGACTAGAGTAATTTCTCTTTGTATGCTGCATATACGAAGTACTCACCAAGTCAAAGTAAGTTTCTTTAACTTAATTAAAGGTGTTTAGAGTAGTTTCTGTTTCTTCGTATTTACAAAGGGTTTTAACATATTTAAATATATTTTTACAAGTTTTGTAAAACTAACTTTACGAAATAAACACAAGAAAAAAATCGCAAAATACTAATCTCTCACATTTCTTTGACACAAAACCTATGATTTTTACCACACATTGAATGTCACTTTATGTTCAAATATTTCTTATGAAACCTGTTGTTGGACAAGAACATGTGCGTGTAATACTGTTTTAAGATGCTGTTTAAACTGTAAACTGTTTAAACTGTTTAGTGTAAAGATGTAGACAAAAATTCATGGCTCAGATATGCAAGTTTATATTAATATTTTTAGAAATATTTTGAGAAAGAATTCAATAAGGCATTTTACTGAATGATAACGAAACCAAAAAGTGTTTTAAAAACGTTGCAAACTTTGAGAAGTTAATCGGGGAAATTCATTCTTTTGGGTATTAAAATATCGATGCTAAAATTGTGAATTATGAGATAGCGTTTCTATTTCGATGAGTCAAAACCTATTAAGCAGGTGTTTTGTTTTAACCTTACAGCTAGCTTTGTGAACTGTTATAAATTTGCTTCTATTTATTCATGAGTCGCAATACATGTAGTGTAATCTACTTAAATATCATGATTTCAGTTCTTCTATCAGGATTTGTTTGATAGACCAAGCATCTCACGGAAAAAATATTGAAATTAACACTTTGCATTAACTGTCAAATTATTAACAGCAGATACATAATTATATAATAATAAAAATGAAATAGTTTCAGGTTGTGCACCATTTGTACATGCATTTATTTAAAGAAGTCTTAATGTAACCAGACTGCTAATTACTTTGAGAATAAAAATTCATTTAAGTAATTTTAATTTTTGATGCATGAGTGTATCAATGCCATTTTCAAATTGCATTAAGATCTTCAGAAGAGTTTGTGAACCGCTCTTCATGATGTCGTCATCCTCATATATTTGTATGTGTGATCTACGTGTAAAAGCTAATGATAAGGCAGAAACCATAGATTGTTCGATGTCAAATTACTCACCCAAAACGATATCAAAGCAGAATCTTCTCAAGATCACATGACAAATTTTGGTTGACAGGCTACTGTACAGTTCTTACTGTACATGTATACAAACATTGCAAACTCACAAAAAAATGTGCTAGTTTTGGATTTAAATTTGGTACCAAAAATTGTTTATAGACATATACAACCATTTTAACAAGACGTTGAACTTTCGGTAGGACGTAATTATCTATTTCCTGCATCAAAACAAGTTAAAAATGACGCTGGTTTCGAGTGAAACATGCATAGATTGCGTGCGTAGTCTTAGCTCAAAAGCCAGACAAATCATGTTGATTCCAAAGAGCCACGGCGGAGTTACCAGCTACGAAATAGACATGCCTACATCATTGCTATTTAACAAAACTACCCAAAGTCCAAGCTCTTGTTAAAATGGTTCTATTTCTAGTAATGCTGATAATTTACTTGCCCCTAGCTGATATTCTTTTAAACATCAGTCATTATCATTCCCATAAGGTGAACAGCGTATTTTGTTTGCATGCAAAATCTGCATGACTTCTGGATTTAACACACTCTGATTAAAAGAAAATATCGTAAGTTAAATGATAAATCATCTTCGCTAGCCAGGGGTTTTCGGTCCACTCTGCTTCCCATAAACCCTAGGGTTTATGAGGAGCGGAGTGGACCGAAAACCCTTGGCTAGCAAAGGTGATGATATATTTAAATCCACTATTTACTAAAATGACCAAATAATTTTTTTTATCAACACAAAATATAATATTGATATAATTTTATCCATCTCTCCAAAACTATCGCATTTTCGAAAACTGCTAATTTTTATGTAAAGAATCGTTACGGTAGTTCTGCAGTCTATCCAATCTAAGCACTGCGGTTTGTCTTTGTAAAAATGTCACCCACGACTAGAGTTATCTCTCTTTGTATGCTGCATATACGAAGTACTCACCAAGTCAATGTAGGTTTCTTTAACTTAATTAAAGGTGTTTAGAGTAGTTTCTGTTTCTTCGTATTTACAAAGGGTTTTAACATATTTAAATATATTTTCACAAGTTTTGTAAAACTAACTTTACGAAATAAACACAAGAAAAAAATCGCAAAATACTAATCTCTCATATTTCTTTGACACAAAACCTATGATTTTTACCACACATTAAATGTCACTTTATGTTCAAATATTTCTTATGAAACCTGTTGTTGGACAATAACATGTGCGTGTAATACTGTTTTAAGATGCTGTTTAAACTGTAAACTGTTTAAACTGTTTAGTGTAAAGATGTAGACAAAAATTCATGGCTCAGACATGCAAGTTTATATTAATATTTTTAGAATTATTGTGAGAAAGAATTCAATAAGGCATTTTACTGAATGATAACGAAACCAAAAAGTGTTTTAAAAACGTTGCAAACTTTGAGAAGTTAATCGGGGAAATTCATTCTTTTGGGTATTAAAATATCGATGTTAAAATTGTAGAATTATGAGATAGCGTTTTTATTTCGATGAGTCAAAACCTATTAAGCAGGTGTTTTGTTTTAACCTTACAGCTTAGCTTTGTAAACTGTTATAAATTTGCTTCTATTTAATCATGAGTCGCAATACATGTAGTGTAATCTACTTAAAGATCATGATTTCAGTTCTTCTATCAGGATTTGTTTGATAGACCAAGCATCTCACGGAAAAAATACTGAAATTAACACTTTGCATTAACTGTCAAATTATTAACAGCAGATACATAATTATATAATAATAAAAATGAAATAGTTTCAGGTTGTGCACCATTTGTACATGCATTTATTTAAAGAAGTCTTAATGTAACCAGACTGCTAATTACTTTGAGAATAAAAATTCAGTTAAGTAATTTTAATTTTTGATGCATGAGTGTATCAATGCCATTTTCAAATTGCATTAAGATCTTCAGAAGAGTTTGTGAACCGCTCTTCATGATATCGTCATCCTCATATCTTTGTATGTGTGATCTACGTATAAAAGCTCATGATAAGGCAGAAACCATAGATTGTTCGATGTTAAATTACTCACCCAAAACGATATCAAAGCGGAACTTTCTCAAGATTATATGACTAATTAAATCTTTAAACAATTTTGAAAGTCATACAGTCAAGTATTCTGTTG
This sequence comes from Magallana nippona, assembly GCA_033439105.1. Classification (NCBI taxonomy): domain Eukaryota; kingdom Metazoa; phylum Mollusca; class Bivalvia; order Ostreida; family Ostreidae; genus Magallana; species Magallana nippona. Next base: position 23,384,620 of record CM065918.1, on the reverse strand, counting down.
GCTTTTTCCATTAATCCATATTTGATTTTTGTAGAAATTTGGCAGTTTAACTGTTGTCTTTAGATTTCAGATTAACGCCTCATTGTACCCATCTTATGGTGTACAATTAATATAAGCGCGTATCCTATGCTTTTGTTATAGTGTCTCTTCCCTTATTAAAAATTCCCCTGACGAAAAAGAGGTTTTTTAATTTACTAGAATTTTATCATTTATTGGCTTACCTGTCTATATATTTTTGTTCAATTTGTTTATTCATTCAGTTTACTTATTTAGATTAAAGGGAATACGTGTACTGCGTCCAAAGTTCTGGATTTTCCTTTCTAAAACAATTTTATTTGTACATGTATGACGCTGTTGACGAGGGTAAAACTTCCCATTATAATTTGATTAATTAGAAAACAATATATTTTTATTGTGGTTCCGTCATTTTTTCATTTAGAATAAGATGATTCATAGGAAAATCCATTATTATTATTGTTATTAATTTAAAAGTCTAGTCTTTTGTTTTGAATAATTAGACAAACCGATGGAAATACCCGAGTCTATCCCGACAGTTAATCACATTTTAACATTGCAATGAAGTGATAGACAATTCAAAACAAATATGAATACGAAAATAGCTTCTGCACTAACATGCGGTAAATTAATGAAAAATTATCAGCGAAAATGCTAAGCTGAAACTGAATTGTCAAACTGTATATTACAGACACATCACATTGTCGCGAGACAGCTTGCAAATATGTGCTCTTGAGGTCAGACACGTTCCTCAAATTTATAACTTTTTCCAGGAATTTGTTAAATATTTTCTACTAATTTGACAAGCTGTCTTGCGAAAAATTATGGTTTCTTACCAGGCATTTGTGCAAGATACTAGAGTATGCAAAATCCTATGTAATCTTATTGAAAATACACTTGGATTGCTGATATAAACATTTTTGGCAAATACATATACATTTTTAAAATTTTAATCATTTTGAAAATGATGATAAATAATAATAATTTTATTTGGTATATTATCAGGGCGTTGAAACATTTTGAAAATGATGATAAATAATAATAATTTTATTTGGTATATTATCAGGGCGTTGAAAATTTGAATGGTAAGGACTGAAAGGACGGAGGCGGCAAACATTTTGGAACAACTTAATGATTTGGAGCAAAATTTATTTAATCGAAATCAGGCCATATTAATGCTCCAAAAAGTTTCTTATCCTTAAGACAAGTAATGCTATAAAATAAAATTTAATTTGAAATTTTTGACATGAGTTTTTTACTTACGAATAATTTTCCTTTTAATTTCTATGTTTTACTAATTAAATATGGTCCAATGATAATAAACCTCATACTAAAAGACAATTGAAATTAGTACCAAAAATAAAACACAAAGAAGCAAACAAAACACGGTTGTTGTTTTTTTTTTTTTTTTTTTTTTTTTTATCTATGAAGTTTTTTTTTGGGGGGGGGGAGTTATAGAATTTGAATGAGAGAGAGAGAGAGAGAGAGAGAGAGAGAGAGAGAGAGAGAATTTAATATGCCCGAAAAAGTTATATTAATTAATGCATAGGCAGTTTACAAAAATCGCTTTTATTTTTAAAATTTTAAACAGCCATTGTGTTATTTATAAATTTTTTTTTTACCATAATTATATCATGCAAAACATTTTATGGACTAATGTTTCTATGTTTGTTGTGTGTAACATATATAGACATGTCTGTAAATGTATGAGTTACAGTTGAATTATTCCAATCGATACCTTTTTTGGTTATAAAGATCGAATGAAGTCATTTGTAAACTTCACATCAATGTTTTAAAAAAAAGCTTTGTTACGGAAGTGCATAGGAAGTTTAAGCATTCCACTGCCTTACACAACATTTCATCCTCATTCTTCCCATACTTAACTATTTGTCGAATCATTCAAGAATACACAACATGCCTTGTTTTAGGATTAGTAAATAGTATTAGCCTCCAGTAAGAGGGGGTTGGTACAATTTTGATTGTATCTCTATTCCATTGTTCCATATTCGATTTAAACCGCAATGCTATTTTCTCCCTCGTCATGCGCTTACACAGGGCCACTTTAAGAGGAGAAAGTTATGCGACACGCGCCAGATGCCTGTCAAACTAAGTGGGCTGGGCTGTCGCAAAAGGTATGCTAATGATTTGCCAGTAAAAACGGTCTTGTCATAAATTCCTTTTTATGACCACGTGGGGTTTCTCAAACAGTATATAAGGGCGACAAGCTCAGACTTTCACCAAATATACACACTCACGATCTGATAAAACATTCTGCCTGGATTAAGTAAGCGTCAGAGATCAAACATGGCAATCGTACTTCCAAGAAACTTCAGTCTGGTTCTTGCCGAGGAAGATGGAAGCTGCTTCCAGAAAATAACATCCTCCTCTACGGTAAACAAGGAAGGGTTCTTCAGATCCTGCAATGGTTTCACCACCTTATGCAAGGCTGCAGATGTACCCAAAGTTTGGCACGGAACCGTGCTACCTTCGGAGTGATTGATGGCAAATCATTGACTAAGACTATAAAATTCCTCTTGCCCCAAAGGAGGAAAATCGGACGTGTTCCTCTTCACTATGCAGTTGAAGAACTAAAACCTTTCATTTAACTTCTTGGAAATTTAAAGGAGACAAATGATTGGGACCTCCTTCGAAATGTCCTCTAACTTTCGCTACAGATGCTGAGGACGTTGCCGTTTCCGTGCTGGATCATTGTTGACTTGCAGTTAACCGAATATGAAAAAGACAGCAGCAAATTGTGGCAATTCGCAATATGAAACTGTTTTGTAACAAGAACATTTCAATATATGAATGTTGTGGCTTGTGCAATACTTTTGTTCTATTGTACCTTAATTTATTGAATTTTTTGATCACTGAATTCCAAGTTATGTTATCTAATTTTATTTTGTTGTTAATTAATATTTATTAAAACGACATAAAACTAAAACAATTTCTGTTTCCTTATTTATTTTTCTTTGCTTTGAATTGATCACAATTAACTGGATGGACTTATCATTTGAAATGAAAACTGTTGCATTGTATTTTGCTGTTCAAAAATCATGTAGCAAAACTTGGTTTCCAATGCAGCAAAGCTTACAAAATTATCAGGTTTTCATAGTCACATGATTTTTCTATTCGGATTACGAGGTCATATTTTCTGGAGAAAAAAAGAAAAGTTAAGAAATGAGTGATTGCAATCATCAGCAACCAAGAATACCACACTTTCGTCAAAAGATGAATTAACACATTTCAACAAAGGTTGGTTGAGGCGTGAACATTTAATTATGTCTCACAAAAACGTTTATAACGACCAATTGATTGATTTATGCATTGTATATTGACAAGGCAATGCGAAGGTCTTTCTTTATTGAATAAAATAGGTTCATTGATTGTTTATCTATCATGAAATGGCATAAATTATACAATTATTGTCTCTAAATGAAGATCTGCTTTGATGATTGTGTTATATATACTTCGCAATTTAACACTATCAATGTACAAAAAAATTATGAATGAATATGTCTTTTTGTGATAATCATAAGTATGAAAAATATATACATAACAAAGATGGGAACAATGCAGAGAAAAGGCAATCAACAATTTCATGAAACATTTAGTATATATAAGCAAAGTGACGGTCACTTTTTTCATGTTATCAATGATTACGAAATTCTCGTTTGAAAATTAGGGTCAGTTTCCGATGAGAAAAATCTTCGGAAGGGCGAGGGGTTTACAAATCTTTATATCTTTCCTCAATCTTATTAACTAATCATATTAAATTAAGATTAAATGCCCATTGAGGAGATATAAGATGTGCAAACATGTCCACTTTATCAACTATATATTTGAAACAATTTACAGGCAATACCATCTATATACATGTCCATTTTCATTGAACTGAATGAACTTTTTTTACAGATAAAATGCTGAAATAATAATGAAGAGCACATTTTGTGTTTCATTCGAAGCGACAAAGTTTAACTTATAGAACGCAGTTTAAAAGTTGAAGACGGCTTTCAGAAAATAAATCATCCTGATTAATTAAAACAAATATCTACTAAATAACCATTTCCTTGTCTTTGAGGGTTTCATGAAGAACCGTCAACAGTGTCAATTAGATATTAGACAAATACTAATAGCGCTCAGAGATATTAAAACGAAACTTATCTAATTCATTATTTACTTTATGCGATTGCCAGACACATCGTACCTTTGCTGAAGAAAGCGCACTTCGCTATATTACTCCATATGTCTGGCAATACACTGTCAAAAACCTCGAAATACCGACACGTCAAAATAACTTAACCTTGAGGTTTTAGATTCAAGGAAAGAAACGACACACTGGTATGCTTGTAACCTGACACCACTATCGGATACATGTATATTTTTTTAAAAGATGTTGGGCTGAAAACTTCCTTTTAAATTGTCTTTGTGGTAGTCGTGAGCCATAAATCAACTGACCCTTTAATATTTATGATGAAATCGATTTCGCATTCCTTATCTTACCTAACCAAATACACGTGAAATTCAAACGAAATGCTTATGTAACTTTCCGTAATATTAGGCACATTGTAAATCAATATGTCCACAGATTATAAAGAAAGTAAATATATGTAGAATGGGTTTTTTTCAAAAGCATAAATCTTCTGTGGTAATTTTACTATAAGTATGCATCGTTACCTGTTATGTTAAATAGATTAGACAACACTGTTTGTGTTAAAACAGAAACAATTTTATTTTTTACATGTACATGAACAATAAGTATGTTTCTTACATTGAACATGTAGGAACTAAGCACAGAAAGCAATTGAACATTTTTAACAATTGAACAAATAAAATTGAAGGGGGGAAATTGCATAAAATAGCAGCTATTGAGGATAAAAACCTAATTTGATTTGATTACATATATTAAGCGATGAAAGCAATTTGAAAATATCAACCGTTACAAATATACAAAAGTAGCATATTATGCTCGTGTTGTAAACATATTGATTTAAACTGAATGGTTGATTTTCCATTCTATTTCATTACTTAGAGTCTCAGGTTATTCCGTCTCGCTAAAACAGGAAATGGTCTGACGCTTTGCAAAACTAGCATCAAAATAGAACAGCTTTGAAACGAACCTACCTTAAAATAAAGAGTAATGAGTTTACATCTTTGACACATGTGACATTTGTGGATTATTTAGGGTTCTTATAGTTTTTATGAATGCTCATAAAATAAACAGTTTGTAACTGAAATAGTTTTCATTCCTTAATAGGCATTTGTGGGCTCCTGAAAAAGAGAAAATGGTTTTTGTCAATGAAGTTGAATTCAACCTAAAGATTAACAGGAAGCCTTTCCATTAACAATGCATACTAAGAATGATATTGTTAAGGTTGACGAGAAACACCTTTGTTTTCATGTAACTTATTCCAATATATCAGGTTGTCAGAATAAAATAATTCTGTTTTTTTGTGCTGAATTGTATTATCAATATCTCGCAGTATAATATATTCATGAAGTAAAACTATGTTTTAACATCTTATAATATTAATTATTCTAGAAAGTAATTTACAGACCTTTACTACTAATGATCCCAATACCATTGTGACTTAAATAACAACTGCTTGAACAACATGTACTTTGGAATACCAACGTTAAATAAATGCGAAATTCCATCAGATTATATCTTACAGAACTCAACAAGGTATTGTTAAATGTTTAAATATTTTGATGATTTGAGCATATTTTATTACAAGTTTTAGACTCAATGAGCTTGGAGATTGGAGACAAGTTTTGAAAACTTCACCTGCTCTCTGACTATATGTGTTATTTAAAAATTTGAATGTTTTTGGTGAGTGATAATTCAAGGGGATTGCAATATCTCTGAACTAAGTTTTCATGTTGGATACGACCAATTGTGAACAAAGTTCTGTATCAAGCATTTTCTCAATGTATAGATGTCGTCTACGACCGAAATTTGATTTATGCAGAGGGAAGGAGTAAATAAAATCTTTCTGCCTCCATATTGCTGGATATGATATGATTTATAATGTATTGAAACTGTATTGAATTTAAAACTGCTTTCATAGTCAGAAATTAGTTTCTAGCTCTGTCCTGTTTAGATCTTGCAAGCATTTAAAACTAAAAGTTTATTTCAGTCTACTTTATTTAAATGATATGTTTATGTCCAATGAGATTCGTTAGTAATGCGGCCGCGAAAACAATGTATACAAATGTTATTGTTATTTTGTTATGTACTTTTGGGACAATTTTATCATTTACAACACCTTTCAAAGTAAAACTAAGTTAATTCGATAGAGATTGAAATAAATGTTGAAATTATGCACACCATACTTTAGAAACTTTTAAATCGTTTCCTGTACAGGTGAACCATAGACTTGGACGTTATTTTTGGTAAGTAACTTGAAACTTATAATAAAATAAATGAAAAGTATAAACCTAACTGTAATTTTTCTGTAATTATGATAATTTGCAGTCATAATGACAACTAAACACATGTTATAGTTTTAATACATGGCTGTATTCCATTCTTAAATCTGTCACTGGGATTTTAATTTCCCTCTTGCTGCCTTTTCTCAGAGAATCATATAACGAGATTTTAATTGCATATTCTGACTTGGACTTTTATTTCTTCCTATTTTCATTAAAATAAGTGCATTTTAAAATTAAAAATTTTGCATGTTTCAACTCGACATGTATGTAAACGTGATATTTTCTTTTCCGTATTCCGTTATCTGACGTTCAGATTTCCGTAATTATCATGTGCAATTATCTAAAATAGAAATATTAGCATTCTTCAAACTTAAATAACCATTCACGAAAGAAATCATCAAATAGCCATAAAACTTACAATAAATTAGATATATCTTATTAATTGATATTTCAACTCAGCATTTCAATACACAGTTCTAAAGCATGACAATGAAGATGATAATGTACATGTATCATGATGTTATTTCTCAACATTTCAATCCATTTCAATGACCTAGAATATATCTATGTAACAAATTCATCATAAGACTCTATATATGATTAATCTTAAAGAAGATCAACTAACTAGAAACATCAGTTGATTCCTTATATGTACATTCAGCATATATATGTACACACGTCATCGATAGTCTTATATAAATCTGATAATTAAAGATAGAGTCATATCTTACTTAATAGTACATGTAATTTTAAAAAAAAGGTTAATCTCTGTAATAATTATCAATCTGTAATTTAATGTACTAATTTACTCACAAACAGGTTTATTTTTACCTAATCACGTTTGGCTCCCGGTTTGTCAATTTCTGAACGTTCTAGGATAAGTAAGAAAACTGAACGCAGTTAACCCGCACACGCTTACATGCAATGGGCATTTTCTGAATAGGATATGTGTTTTCCCACCTTTATCTTAGTAACTATATGATACATAAAGTGCTCATTATTTATGAACGGAATGAAGAGGTTTTTTTTTTTTTGTTACTTTGCATATCATTATAAAGATAATGATGTAATTGTACACGGATTATAATTCATTAACACAGTAACACACATATTTTATGACCAGAAAATGTTCATTGTCATGATCCCTTCCTAACAAATTCATAACTTTTTTTTCCCAAAACGCGAAAATTGGTCGTTTTTTGACAGGCACAATAAACTACAATAATATTTTACATTAAAAATTTGGACAATTTTGTTTCTTTTTTTGAAATAATATGAAATTCCATATATTTTAATTTGTCATGATGAGAAATTTCTATTTACCTGTGAAATGATAAAATATTACGTGATTATTGAAAAATTCTTTTATAGGGATGGAACAACGACATCCACGTCTCAGGAAACTTCAACTTCAGCTAAATATACCTTTCAACAAAAGACAAATGAAACAGTCATCATTACTGTAATAATTAAAGCAGAAAAACGTCATTTTCCATAACACAAAAATGGGCGACGAGGATGAAGTGTCCGTATACAAAAGAGCTATCAATGGCATGAACCACTAAAATACTTCGGTACGTATGGTCGCTTTGGTGTTTTTCTTTCAAGATGACGTTTTATTTAAAATTTGGTTTTTTTGAACGACGTATTTTGGCGGTCTTGAGGTCAATACAGATGGCGGATGTTTTTATTACAAATAATGGAGTTGAGACTTCAATTTATAATTTGTTCATAAAATGCACTTACATGTATAGTAAAGGAATTGAAGAAATAAAATGCTATAAAGCTGTAGATTTATGTATTGAAATGTTTTGCTATAAAAAAAAAACCCGCATATGCATTAAACAGGAAAAAAGTATATAATTATAAATTATTTTCAAGCAGTAGGTATTGTTATCATGATAGTTTTTCAATTTAATATATAACCAGTGTTGATGCTTATAAGCATATAATAATAACAATTTAAAGCCATTTATTCTTAATATCCAAATAATCTAGCTTAAATCATTTTGACAAAAAAAGTAGTATCGTCTTAGGTTTATTAATTATTGCAGACATACCAATGATCATTATTTACAAAGAATATATCATTATCATATGCAGATTAGAATCATTATATATAGATAAATCAATATGTGATGCACAAAATGCTGGAGCTATAATGTGGCATTGATAAAAATGTACCATGTACGTAGTTAACTGAAAATAACACTCACATTAATTTTTTTGCCAACATAAAAAAACCATACAATTTATCCAACAATGATTCTGCTATTTAATACTATTTGATATTTTCATTCTGCATTATGTAAGCATTTTTTTTTTTACTTTAATTAAATGTTTTTGCACAGGTGTGGTATTTAAAATGGCAATGTTTCTAATGTGAGATTAGTAAAGCATTGATACAGCGTTAATAAGGGCACTATTGACGATATTAATATCACGGATTTTATCCCTTAATCATTTACATTTTGGGTTTTTTTCAAAACTTTAAAACTACGAGTTGATTAAAAATGCAAATATTTCAAAATACCACACAGAACTGTACTTTTTACAGACAGTCAGATTTTCAGATTTCACTCCTAACCGCTATTCAGTACATTAACATTAGTTCCTATAACCTTCGTAATAAAGAAGATAATTTAGAAATACATTTGTATCAATTACCAGACTGTACTGCCCTAACGAGGTGTCGTGCCGTCAAATTTCTGTCATAGCCCCTACTTCCATCGGCTAATCATATTGCATGGATGGTAGACCAAGAAGCAATCGTTTTCTTTTCACCAAAGGTTGAAAAAAAACCACAAGAAAAAAAAACCCATAATTAATGGACAAAATTAGTGTGAGATATGTAAAGTTAATGCAATATTTTACTGGGAGGACAAGAGATCATATCTTATACATGATTTCCTTGATACTTAAACTTACAGAAGTCACTTTTTATTATAGTATTACGACTTTATGATCCCAGCGACGTGCTTTTGATAATAGTTTGATATAACATTCTTGAGATTATTGAATGCTAATACATAGTACACACAACAGACTTTCCGAAAGTCCCACTTCTCCAACTGGTATTGGGTGCATACAAATCATTGATTTCATTTTTATGTTGAATCATGAATTTTGATGTATTTAATGGTGAAAAACAAGTGCAGATAATTACCAAAATTTTTTTTTACAGCTAATGATAAATGCTATAAAGATATCAAATATAATTTGAAAAGAAGGAGGAAGAAAGGAAAATGAATGCAACAATTATTATTACGTTTTATGATGTTAAAAAAAGACATAATTTGATTTGCAAATTCACACATAATTGGAAAATGCTTTTATTGAAATAGCATATATATAGGGTTCGAAATAAAACTTTTATAATTGTATTCCTATAACAAATTTGTGACCAAAAAAAATAAGGTAAACTAAATACATGCACAGGGAAAAAACCTTAAACAACTGGTCAATTGTAGATACATGTACGCGTATTTTTAATGGATTCAGGAATTGCAAAAGCGGATTGCAATCGTATGGTATAATAACAGCGGATAGACTTAAACTTGTAATAAAGATAATACTTTATCAAGGTCATTATTTAAAACTAATATTACTATATGTTATCAAACAAATGTGTTAATGAACGAACCACTTCATTAGAAAATCAAATATATGAGTCTAATAATCGAGTGAGTTATATTAAAACATTCACTGTGATCCTCCAGGTGTGTGTGTGTGGGGGGGGGGGGGGTGTAGATGATTAAAATAAACAGCAAATCGATTTGACATATCTTTTTAATAGGAAAACAAAACTGCCAGATTATTAGGAGAAGGATATACGGGAATTCATAGACATAAATTTCATTTTCGGTTAACCAAAAATATTTCCCCTTCCATTATCTTCGTAAAAGTTCATTTAAACTTCTTTATAGCACATTACACTGCAAAATTAAAGACAATCGGTATGATTAATTGATGCGAGGGAGGCATTTAAACCCCAAATAACAATCCCTTGATTTAAAACAAATGAAATTAACAACAACTTTATCAAGTGTTTTTTAATTACCATACGGAATATCATTCAAGCGTCGGTTTATTATCGACCATAGAGGTATACACTTCTAAATACTAAATACCCACAGAAATTTATTTAATCATTGTGAAATAGAGGTGTAAATTTCTGTTAATTTGAATTGCCGTGTATACTTGGATAAAATTTGTATTTGAAAAGAAATGAACAGAAACTTTACATTTCATTTTATTTTTTAATAATCACGGAAAAATCAATGTATGTCTGATTAAGTTGTTAAATGTCAACCTTTGCTCTGAGTTCATGACCTCTTGCATAATGGTGTTTGTGGGAATTTGCTACTGGAATCCGCAGGATTTTAATCTTATACCAAGGTTAACCCATCCGACACCTGGCCTTGGTACCTTTAAAAAAAACTTCATTCACAGTCTACATACAATATATAAGTTTAAGTACAGATTACTTGCTTCTCCCTATAGACCCCCTGTCCAGAGAAATTCTCGATGTAAGTTTTCACTTGTCAATCTTGTCATCTTTACGCCGGTGTCAAGCTAATACTTCAACCTGCACTCACACTGCGCAAGCCCAGTTCTCCCAGACGGGCTTGGAATTATTCGGATTTTACAAATTAATGTTTTTCATCGGAATGTGGCCTCCCTGATTTTTGTCGATCAAACGGGAATACGTAATACTAAGTCAAGAGGGGGCAAAGGCTTATTTGATCAATGTCAACACATCTGTTTGCCATGTTCATTAAGCAGTTCTATTAAATCAAATGATTGGTAGCGTCTATACGACCAACTCCAAATCTAAGCAAATCTTATTTTATTGTCCGGTAATTCAAACTCAACGTGTTTCCTTAAAAGTAACAATATTTTTACCTTCTTGTTTGAGCTAATCGCCAGGGGGGTCTACAGAGAACCCCGCGGAGATAAACCCTAAGATATAGATCTTATTTTATGTATTTTGGCGGAAGACTTTGATTTTTTTTATGTTGTGGTATTAATTTTCCGTTATGGGGGAGCTTGTTGAGTTTATTAGCATTGAAATGAAATTTGAACTAAAAACTTACAGGTAACAGCAAAACTGATATGTCATGATTTTACAATTTATATAAGATAGAGATAAAGATAATTAATGGAAGAAAACATTTTTACTTATTACTGACAGGCTATGCAATGTACTTGAAAGTGCAGTCATTAGATTTATAAGGTAATTAAAATAAATATGATTTATCATGCACGTCTGTATTAAGAGCCAGGCGTGTAAAGTCTGGAATATAATTTTTGACATGGTGCACACAATAAAAACATTGTGGGGAAAAAGTTATTGATTGATTGAATGTTATTTTTAATCAGAAAACGGCAAATAAAGAGATGGCAATGGTAATCTGAACATTTTAGATTTAAAAATAAGACCCAGCCCGAAAACTATGATTACAATGCTTCTGTAAATCGCTACAAAAAGACGTTTCAACAATTTATGTGACGTTAAATGCATTTGCGTGGTACCACCCACCTCCCTTTTTCTCGTAATCCGTGAGTTTTTTTGGGGTTTGTTTGTTTTTGGGTTTTTTTTTTTTTTAGATTCGATGCAGACAAGAAAAAAGGACTGGTTTATCCATTGGAGTACGTGTAAATGAAAATGAGATTAACGGAAACGATTGTCTAATTAATTGATAATCATGATAGTATTGGATATGATATTATGATTTTGAATTCTACATGTGGATTAAAGATCATATGAAAGTGTTCTTACTTGGCATGTAATAAAATAATTTCGAAGAAATAGAGATAACAACTTTTTTTTTTATCTTTTCTGATTATCTGGATCTTATGTGGCATTAACAGAAAAAACCCTTGTCCAAATTTCTCGGTAATTTAAGCCTATGGAATATTTTTATACACATGTTATACTTTACACAAACGATGTCAGGAATTATATCAAACTCATCCTTTATACATGCATTGTTTGATAAATTATCTAATGATAGGTGGGCGCACGGGAAACTCCTAATTTTTATCATTTTTTTTATTTTTTAAACTTTAATTAACAATTATCAGTGTAATGTTAAATAAAGAACACTGATTTAAGCTACAAGTTTGATGCTCATTACTCTTCAGTGTTGATACATTTCAATTAAATTATACCCCCCCTCCCTCAAAAAAAATGAATAAATAAAAATAATAAAACAATACAACACCCCCCCCCCCCCCTAAAATTAACGTATACGAAGTAGAGTGAAATTGGTCATCATTTCAGGATATAAAAATCTCGATAACTGTTTTTATCCTTATGATAAAAATGTATTTTGTATTTCGTATCAAATAAATCATACATGTATATGCAACATAAGAATAAGATGTTTAATTTTAACGAATGAAAAGGCATGGTATGATGGTTGTTACAACTTTTTATCGAAGAGTGTTATTGTCATTTGAAAATGTTCGCTTATCTCCAATTTCTACCAGCATGTCCTATACCATCCAATATAACTTTTTAAAATACGTTTCATGTGACTTTCATCCAGTGAAAATAAAATACAAATTGTTAGTCTTGCTAAACATCTGCTTATAAAATTAAGTAAAATTGACGCACGATAGTTCAGATCGCAGCTGCAGGCTAATTAACGTTAATCTGTATTCCACTGAATTTTATGCCATGTGTTACACGTACATATAACATGTATACATGTACATGTACGTACAAATTACGATTCTTTAAATTATATTGTCATGTACCAAATGCAATGGTATCTAGGTAATCAAAGACAGCACCAAACTTTACAGCATTAAAAAGGCTGTGCACATTTATCTCTATTGGTCTGCTGTTCTTCTTAAAATGTATAATTATTTAATTTAATAATCAATATGAGTACGTATAAGTTATAATATTCTTGTACCCATCGTTAAATACATTTAAATGTACTACCTGTAATTCATATAACTATACATGTGTATATTTCTATTTCAATAAGTTTTGAATATGTATAAGTTGTATGAAATTATGCCCGTGACATGCACATCATAAAGTGGAAAACCTACGGGTAGATAGAACAATACCCATATCTAGTGGTGGATCCAAATGGGCAGAGCGGAGCGGTCCTAATCACCGGTAATGTTTTAAATTTATATCCTTGACATATGCATATCAAAAAACTACCAGGGAATTTATTTTACCTGTACCACAGTCCTGTTTACCTGCAGCATTCCTTCCCCTAAATTTTGTAGTGAGGATCCTTTGAAATTAACACGCTGTGTCAAAACCCACCCACATAGTGAACTTGTAAGGAACATGCTTTAACAATCTGTAGCTTATCAAAACACACTCATTTGATAACTTTTAAACAGATATTAAAACATCACAATGTTTTTATGTAATGAACGAGGGAACATTCATAGTTCTCTGTAGTAAGAAGGTATTTTATTGCACAGGGGTTAATAAGTCACAAAATATAAACAGAAAACATTTTTGAAAAATTCTTTCGATAAAGTTTAGCGCCTGTGATTGGGGTATATATCGGAAAATAATATTTAAAAAAAAGGCCACACACCCATGCATAATGTACTTTAAAGAAAATAAGTTAATTTTTTTTTAATATTTTACAAACACCACAGGGGAATTTTTAGCAGAACACAAATTAAGCTATATGGTTATTAGATAAGTTTTCAATCTATTTGACCAGGTACATGTAGTTAAAAAAGAAAAAAAAATTAAAGTGGAATTATATACATATTTAATTAATTTGGCAATTATTCTTGCTTCCCTTAGATGTTCAACATGCAAACATTTCTTCCCGCAAACGCAAACATGTCTAATATTATTTTATAGAGAAATTTTTCAACAAACAATTCGAATGTTGGTGAAATAAGGTCATAGAACGTTTAATACAGTGATCATTTCTCTTCAATAGAAGAACATGCAGGCTAGAGTATAGGTTAATATTGGACTTCCGATGCAAACGAAAAGAGTTAATTTACATGTAAGTACATAGTACATTGTTAAGTACATTGTAGCCTTACAGATTCCATTGCTGAATATGAAAATTGGGACACTTGTCTCCTCATTTATTAAATTAGATGTGCATAAGTTGTAGAACAAAATTTACATAATTTATAGAAGAAGTCCGATAACCCTCAAATGGAATCATACCACCCGCATTTTGTACAATGACTGATGATTTTTTAATACAAATGTTTGAATTCGTATCCTTTGAAATGAAGTTGAAATACATGGACATATACAAAAAACTGTGTGCATGTATATAGATGGTATGCCATTTATTTTTCATTATCTATGTACTTAGTCCATCGTTTCAAAATCCTGAGCTTGCATTTGCTCTAAGGGCAAAAAATAAAATACTAGTTTGAGAATGGAAGCGTCTTGTGCTTAGAGAATGATAGAAACCCGACAAACAAAAACAAAATCATGTCTTAAATAAGGGGTCCTAGATTCATTGTTTATATCTACATCTCTCTCTCTCTCTCTCTCTCTCTCTCTCTCTCTCTCTCTCTCTCTCTCTCTCTCTCTCTCTCTCTCTCTCTCTCTCTCTCTCTCTCTCCAAGTGTCCGTGTGCGTAACTTATCTTAATTGTTGATCAGTATGTTACATAGAAAATAACATACAATACTTTCATATGAAACGTTAATATAAGTTATTTGGAAGTCTGCATGACATCAGTTCGTGCAGTCTGTGCAAGTTCGTGCTCTCATTATAGCCTATAATATTTTAAGTGTATATCGATCATGAAATATTAAATTCATACACCGCGTATTTATTAAACGTATAAGATTAGACTTCGTTTAACAAAGTAAGCATTATCTTTTATAGGTCATTGAATAAAGAGTATCACGTAATGAACTAAGCACTGCTAAATACTGCGTTTTAACAGAAGGCAATATTAAACAGCTGTATTGATACGTAATGTATGTACATTATTACGCAGCCAGACTTATTAAAACCGGTTAATATTAAAACCTTTGACCAATCCAATGTAATATTGTAGCTTGTTTGTTTCGGAATGTTGTACTGTACATGTAAAAGCAGTGTCATTTATTGAAATGACATAGAATTCCAAAACATCATTAAATGCAACCATATAATTTATCAATAAATACAACAATATTTAACATTAACTACAATATTGGGCGGGAAATCCCCACAAACAGTTGGCTAGAAAAACAAGTTATTTTTCAAGTATCAAACGAAAGGGGTTTTCCAGCCACAATAATTTTTACTAGTTCACATACTAATAACAACAACATCGTATTATTATATTGGAGACAAAAGTGGTGCAAAAAAGGTCATAGAAGATATATAACACTTGAAACCTTGGAAACAGAGATGAATGGATGAAGGGTTGGAGGTTGCTTTTTCAGTTGAAATTTTCTGGTGCATGTAGCTACATGTACCCCTGCTTTAAACAAATGTATAAAATGGATCATTAGGCTGTATAAATACAATTGCTTGGTAGATGTATGAAGATATGTTTACACCCACTTAATATTTTCCCTCTATTTCTTACGAAAGACGATTGTACGTAATTCATATAGAAACTGACAAGTACGATCTACAATCCTGGCCCCGGGGTTATAAAACTTATTTTCATACTCGTACTCAAACTCGTACTCCGTACTCCGAGCACATACTCCACTGGATACCTCTAAAAAAAATCAGAGGTTATAAAAGTTTTAGGGTACATTCTCCGCTGAGTTCTATTTGGAGTATGAGCATTGTAAAAGGTTATTTACCCACAATATGCTTAAAATTGATTCAAAATCTCTTGGGGTAATATTTGAAATAAGGACTAAGGTTTCTCTGAGAAAAAAATCTTATATTTAGTGCAGTATATGATACATAATGCAATTTATGATTCTTTTAGGACCGTATTTAGATGAAATCAAAGCTTTGCCTGAAAATAAACGAAAATTGCGATGCAGAGGTAACAATGCACAATGTACACTTACAACGTATCAGATATTTTTGATTAAGAAGACATACATTGTACTAAGTCAAAACATCCGAGGCAGACAGAGAAATTTGTTACTTTTAATACTGCTACAAGTAACAGCTATTAAACAAGCTTGCCTAACTTTACTTATTATCTCGTAAAATGTTTATAGTTATACATGTCCCCTTTTTAATAGTAATTTATATTTAAAAAGAAAATTATACACGTCAAAATTATACTATGTTTTTAGCTCATTCTATTCTATATATACATATTTTTTTTTTTTTTTTTTTACAATTTTTCTGTGATTTTTTTTTCTAAATATTATCTATCAAAATATAATTTCTGTTGCAATCAGTTTGAAGTAAGACCGAAACAATTTTAAAAAAAAATTTATTCGATTACCTAAACAAAGTCCTAAAATTCTGACAGAACCGAATGCCAGTGGCTAACGTTTCAGTCTAAAATGTATAAGAATGTTTAGACACTTAAAAAAAAAAAATCTGCATGATTTTAAGAAACTGCCGCCTGATATGAAGAAAGTTAAGACAGAAGTCATTAGCATAAATAAAAATAGTACGAACTCGTATTCCTCTCGGTACTTAAAAAAAACCTTCCAAATTAAAAAAAAAAACAACAAAGATATTACAATAAATGAAATAAAAATGATTAATCAGTTAGCATGTTCAATTTTACTCTTTTTTTCAATCCCAAAAATTTTTTAAACTTAAATGTTCTTTCTTCTTGAGCGATTCTGTCTAATTTGATAATGGAGACAAAGTACACTGTCTTAGAATATATTTGAACTACATCACCTCCACCGTTCTTCGTGATATTTCCTCAATTTTGTTGCATTATCACGATTTATCCGCTTTTAAGTCTGTGGTTTTATCTCTATGATCGTTGCAATTGGTAAAGTGAATTTGAAAAATCACAAACGGTAGTGTTACTGTTATCAGGGCAGAATTATCCGTTTGCTCAATATAATAAACAGAAAACAACTCTAAGAACATTATTCATTTTTTTTAATGCATTGAAAATTATATGATTTTCATTCAGAATTGATACACGTATATGATGATTTTAGTTTACAATAATAATATTTTCTATCAATATGTCAGTAAAAAAATTAAATTTCCCACAACTTACTATATTTACAATTTCTTACATTTCTAATCGAAGGCTTTTGGTGAAAATTTACATATTATACGTTCAAGCAGTATTAAAACCTTTTAATGATGTTTACTAAACACTTTTAAACTAACCAGGGAAGAAAAAATCATTATAATTTTATTGATCAATGATTTTTTAAAGAAAAAACCCTAAAGTAATTGTCCTATTCTGTTATAATTGGAAGCATCTGATTTCTTAAAACTACTAGTACACCGTTTTTAATTATATACATGCCAATTGCATATAAGTAAACTGCCATTTTATCCACTGAACTTTATTTATGTTGTGTACACATCTATTGTATTATTATTTGATATCTTTGTATTGGGAGATGGCGGTCTAAGTTTTGGAACTTTTGCCCAATCCTAATTGTATTTTTGTACAATAAAAATATGTTCAAATCAAATCTGATTTCGTGGACATTGTTTACGTACATGTAGAATGTGTTTCAGCAACCGAAGTGCAATGTGCGGATTAACCGTCTTTTGCGAAAAAATCTAAATTGTAAGTATCAATGTTCGGTGCCCACGCATAGTCACCCATTTCTTCACAAATAACAGTTTGAGAGTGTGATCAATAATAATTTGAAAGCTTAACACCATTTAAATATTGCTATATGGTTCCGTTGCCACGGTTACATGATGGAAATTAAAAAAAATGACATTTAAATGCTTATTTAAGATCTATTATGAGTAATGGAAATATTATGGGCGTTCCAAGATATGTAAAATATATCAATATACAGTTTTCAAACTAAAGAAAAATTGTGGGGGAAAGTATTAACTAAACATAGATTTAATAAAAATTAAGTTATTTTGTCGTTAAATTCAAAATTAAAATGCTAATCATGAATCCCCCCTACCCCCAGTATAAAGAATGTGCAACCACAAAGGATTTTTAAAAAATGTATAGTTTCAGTGGCAACAAGCTGAAAAACTAGGAAAATGCAAATATGTTTAGACATTTTGGAATGAGTTTTAATCATATAAAAAAATTAAAACTTTGATATAAATTTTCGAAATAAACCAAGTAAGTTCTTTAACAGAGTTTGTAATTAAAAATCACCGATTGAGTTTTTTTTACCCCAATTTCTTTGTTTTGTAACAGTTGTAACTTGTGTCAATGTTTATATGTAATATGTATGTATGATGTAAAGAAACTGATAGATATGTAAGTTTAAAACAAAAAAACCAATTGTGGTTTTCATAGAATCGCGAAAAAAAGGAACCACATTTCGAAAATTTTCAGCAGTTTTTAATGGTATCATTCTATTTGTAATGATTTATCCAACATTTTGTTTTATAATTGATATAATTTTTGATATATAATTGACAATAAAAAAAACGATTAGTAAATATATTTGATAGCTTATTTTAGTGGAAAAAATCTTATGGCTTCAAAGTAGATATGGATTAAGCTTTCAATGTTTTATCTTTAATCTCGGTAACCATGGTGACGGTTAGCACAGACAACCAGTTTATAGAGTCTTGTTGCTTTTTACACCTATATACTTATATACTTATATGTATGAAATATAAAGAAAATTGGTGACTAAGCGCGGCCAGGTCCTTACATAAAATGCGGATCCTTACATAAAATTAATATTGATAAATAAGATGTTACTTTTACTCTTTCAGTATCGACTATATATGAAGACTTGGATAATGAGACTTTATTACTTAGGACACAAAAATTCAATGTCAAAGTATAATATAATGACGCCATTTAGTCACTTTGAAAGAAATTACCCTAAAAAAGGCTTTGAAAATTGGAGCAATCAAAATACTAATTTTCAATTCTGCATCCTGTGTATGTTTGAGTTATTTTACATTACAATGTACTGTATCACACCAGTATCTATAAACTTTACTGCTGCATACTTATAAGAGATGTGTTACTTAATATATCAAAACGCTACAATCACTTGTAATATATTGTGATTATTCTTTGATACTACACATTTCTTTCGGTCTTCTGATCGTTTCGAAGAATGAATAATAAATATCACAAGTGTTATCATTTAGTGACTATACATTATTTAACAAATTCACACCGGGGGTTTTTTAAAGTTGATGATAATTTGACAATGGATGTAAATTAATTGAAGCAGCCTGTCACTTCAGAGGTTGACTACATATCACTGAAACAACAGCAAAAATATTTATGATTTGAATACGTTGATTCATTCAGAAAAACTATTAAGATGAAGTTCAAATGCCATATCTGTTTTTACAGGCATTCAACACCTGGCACCAAATTCTAATTTTAGCTTTTGTAAAGCATGACTTTTGGAGACACGTTTCAGGTAAGTAGATGAAGCCTGTATAATACAAATTCAAGATCAGCCAGCGGCGCGTGTCGTCTTTTCCTGATTCGAAGGGCGTTTATCGCTTAGCAAGACATCAAAGATAATGTAAGCGCAAAATGAGACTGACCCTTGGAGTAAGCGTTAACATTTCACAAGACTGTTTACAAGTTTCTGTATTTCCGTCAGTGTTCCCGACATCTGAGCATGACTGCTTATCTTATAAGCAGGAAATATGAATGACTTAATTAGAGTATCTAATTTACGGTTTAATTAGTGGGGATATCATTTCGTGATATTTCACAACCCAACTGTACGTGTCTCGGAACACTTCTGCTGCCGATATGCATAAAGTCAAGCCCTGTATTTTAAAAAAATTATTGTGATCTTAATTGTTAATCCTGTAACTTATAAACATTCTTGAGATAAATTTGCATAGCTACAAAAAAATGAAAATAAAAATGAAATTCGTTGGTAATAATGTATAAAAGCTATTAATAGGACACAATAAATATTCTTCATAAACCGTTCAGAGATTATCGGTGACGAAATGACAAAGTTTCTGCATTTTCGCTGTTTTTTTTTTAAGTTGGAAAAGATGGAGAAATAACATTATATTTTGTCTTCTTTAATAATTTACTGTACGTATAAAATTAATCCAGTTGTATGAAGTGATTCTGTTTTAAATAAAATCTCTTCGTGAATAAGAATTGGCTAACCAATTCCGTAATACACTTTAAACGAATCATCAATATTAACAGTCTGTCTAACACATCTAATACTTTTGTGATTTTAGTCACAAAATTGAATTTAAAAGATTGAAAGTTTTGACAGAAAAAGGTTAAGTAACAATAATAAAATTAAAAACTTAATAGTGAATAATATTTTTATTAGTTGATATCCAAAAATTAACAAGCAAGGTCATCAATGATCTATGGCACAACATTGTACTAACAGTGCGTTATAAATGTGTCAAAATGACGACTTTGACGTGTTATATAAATATAAATGTCCATGGTGCCAAATGACTTTGTATTATCTATTGCAATATTTGAAAAAAAAATCGAGTGACATGTCCTTTAATACACCAACGGATTTAAAATTCATGCAACATTTCTTAGATATTGTCTGCAAGATGTCAACACAGAAACCGTCGGAATGCACATTGTATGAGATTATAAGCCCAGCAATATTTAAATCTTTTGAAATTTCACTTTTTTCCAATTCAATTGTCAAATGTCCTGGATATACAAAAAAACTCACTGTTTGAACTGAAACCAAACTTAGATTCTTAGTATATTTTTGACTCATGTTAGAATATACTTGTAGATTCGATGATTCGATGGATATGGCTTCTTGATTAGCAATTTTATACAATCTCATTTTTGTACAACATATGTTTATACAATACTTGTTAATAGAATTGTCACATGTATTTATTTACTATGAAATGTACCACGAAATTAATGTTATTACTTTGTATCTCCAACCAAAAAAAAAATAGATAAAAAAAACCAATTTCATTTATTTCAAAATTATTTCATATTATTTAGATTTAGTTAATCGTTATCATTTTTTGTCCCAATTTTGTATATTCGCTTACATTGTGGTCATTCTACATTGACCATTACTTATCTTTTCCCTTGATTCGCTGAAAAAAAAAATTGGTTTTTCGTACATAATTTAAGTATGAGTCTAAGGTAATTGCCACATCATCTTCACATCTTCTTAGATACATCGGATGACGTCAGTTTAATAAACAACTATATTAATTACTAGAGTGGCATTTGCTGTGGAGATTTGTCTGACACATTGGGTATCGATTTCGCGCGCGCCAGAATTCATTTCAGACACTCTAAGGTAGAAATTCACCATCAATTTTGAGCCAGGTTCATTTGTTTAATTTATCTTATGTCTTAAATGAATAATTTAATTAAACTTATACTATACATCAGTTAGTTTATATACGCAAAACAATTTGATCTTTCTTTTATAATCCTTGTTAAGTTTGTAATATCAAACATGCAGTTGGCAATGAAATATAAACTTTATCTTAATTATTTGTTACCTTAAAAGTTCATCTTTTTTTAATTAAGGAAGAGGTATTTTAAGAATTATTATTTCTGAAATCATTAAATATATCGCAAGTCACTTTCTACTGAAAATTATTGCTACGGAGCAAGGCACGACCATTGGCTTCTGGTGTGGTCGTTTCTTCAGCTCTATTTTTCTGCAATAAGAGGGAAAATATTAGTACGCTGCATCATAAAATTACAGAAATATGTAAAACTGTTAGTCTGATTGGGCATCCACGCTCTATGATTGATAAAAAGCCAAGAAAGAATGTTGTTTGTATTAACATTAAACATTTTTGGACAAATACAGCTGGATGAATTATGAACCATGTTTTAAATAACATTTATGAATATGTCATTGTCTTAAAATTTGTTAACGCGTTGGAAACAACCGCCCACAAAATATGTTTTATTTTTCCTGGCGATTGACACAAGTAACGAGGACAGTTCGGAAATCGTTGAGATATTTTCTGTTACTCCAAAAATGGTAAAATTTTCAAAAAATACCAGAATGATTTTCAGAATATATCTATCTGATTTAATGTGTATCAGAAGCATCAGTAAATTTTAAAGATGACAAACATGCCTGTGTATTTGTCCTGGTTCATTATACCAGGATTTTGCAAAGGCATTTCAATGCTGCTTATTGCTCTGAAGTTTGATTCATCTCAATGAACGGACAGGACACATAAAGTAAATGGGTTTTTTTTTCAAAACCGTTTATTTAAAAGAAACACAAAAGGAGCGTATCTATTTTCAAAATCCGGTTGGGTTATTTTTAGAAGATATTTGCTAAAGCACAAATCGATATTCCCGATATCCATGTTATATGTTCAATTAGATCATTTGATGAAAAACATACACATTTACTTCTATTAATTTGAATGTAGGCCGGCGCTTCTGCAGAAATGAAACACAAGGGAAAAAAAATCCTGAGTTAGAAGAACAGTTAATATGAATACGCGTCTATATATAAGGAAAGACAAGGGCCTTTCCCCATAGATGTTATCATCCCAAAAATAACTTATTATAATAATTGCTGAGAAATGTTCAAAATTCTCATCTTTTTTCTAAACACCTGTATTGATATATATGGTATATCATACTAATTTAAATCATTTCTCATATAAATCTTAATACCTTGTCAATTGTACGTGTTTTTAAAGATATTAATTAAGCAAAAAAACCGAGAGAAGAGGAAAACTATAACAATTCGCATACCTTGCTACAGAATTAAAAGACAAGTTCAATACAAATTTGATATATGTTGGCTTTTAATTGTTTTAATCATAGGTCCATTCATTAAAGCAGTAAAATGATCACATAAACCACATTTCGACATGATTCTGCCGGAGTTATTCTGTTGAGGGGTCATTTTGACAAGTTTCAACACTTCCCTTTCCTCGAAATTGTCATGAGTCTGAATCATGGAATACCGAACTGTTGGAGGAGCTGTTGTAAACCACAGACAGAGAATTATAAATACGGAGTCTGCTAACAACGATGAGTCTATAGCTAAAAGCGACAATTCTAGTCAAAATGATACAACTCGTGATTTGCTCTTCAAATCCTCTTTAAGAATTGCGAAAACAGAGTGAAGAGATTATATTACAGTGTTGTTTTCGATGATTTCATTTGTAAATATTAGTTGAGATAAACAAAACAGCGATGTTACACAAGGTTGTTTTTTTTTTATGTTGACTGTCCCAGCACTGTGTATTTACGTTCAGAGAAATGCACGTGATCATTTTGAAATTTATTCCAAAAAAAAAATAGTTTATAAAACTCTCTCAAATGTCATTATGTCATATTTGTCAGACAAAGTGGCTATGCAAATGTTTTCATTTGCAATTTATCCCAGTAAAGATTATTTTCTTAGAATTCTCGATTGAGTAGTTGATATTTGAATAACGAAAGATCTAAAGTTCTTTATGTTTATATAAAATGATATAATTGATATGAAGCTATGAGAAGAAACCATAACAAAATGAAGAAAAGTATCCATGATTTTTGTTGTGAAACGATTTAAAGGGGCATGGTCACAATTTTGGTCAAAATTTATTTTTCCGTTTTTATGTTTACATAGCTTCAGTAAGACATTTCTAATAGTCAATTAAAATTTGAGTGTCAGTTGTCGAGTTGTAAGTGAGATACAGTGGTCACAATTCGTAGTTATGTAAACAAAGCTCAGGACATTTTGAACGTGAAAAGAAAATTCCAAGTTTAGAAGTAAAATGAATTTGACAAATGCTGGGAACTGTTTTCTTATGTTTAAAACGAATTAGCATATTATATAAAAATCAGCTTGAAGAAGAACTTTTACCGGTATATTGAACCAATGTAAATAAAAACATGGCACAGGCCTTGTTTACATAACAAATAATTGTGAGTTCAATACCCTCTTTATAATTCGACGACTGACACTCAAAGTTTGGATGATCATTAGAAATGCATTACTAAAGCATTATAAACAATAAAAAATAGAAAAATAAAATTTGATCAAAATCGTGACCACGTCCCTTTAAACAGGCTGGGTAATCGAACAATTTACCATCAGATCTACTTTCAATTTTTACAAATATTTTGTTTTGTTATAACTTATTGTTAAATAAAGGAAATTCCATATATCATAACTTTTAAATTTGAATGTTTTCCTATATCTTTATATTAAATTCTTCTTCTTAAGGAAATTTTGGAAAGGCGCGTACAAGGCGTTATATATCACCCACCTGGGGTTAAAAAGAACTATTTTCAAATGTTGTTAAAATATTTATTTTTTGTTTGTATACATTGTTTATACTATATTTTACCATGCAAGTCAATAATGTGTTTTCATTCCTTAAACACAACAACATGTTTCCAAATTAAGCTACACAGCTTTTTATGCCACATTCTTAAATATTTTCTCTGCCAAATAACAATTTTGTTTGTATGAATGAGCCTAGACTCCATCCTAAAAGTACTTTTATTGAAAGGTACGTTTTCATTCATTTTTATTTTTGAATTATTAAAGGGTCAACACTAGTATATTTTACAAAAAACTTTTACAATTATTAATAATTTTCAAACTATAAAAGTTATTCAATATGTTTGTAATGTGTCATCGTAGCTGTGTGATAGGCGGAGGATTTTTGACACATACTCTTGATTAGAGTGTGTTCGAATCATAGTGGATGGTTTCTTTTTTATTTCTGCGTTTTTACTTCCCGTTTAGGTAAAAAAAAAATATTTTTTTGTAACAAAATTATTTTGGGAAATATTTAAAATCTTACAGGCAACGACCAAAAATACAGAATGATCTTACTCGGTACGAATAATGTCACGTGACAATAGCGCTAGCACATATATTGTGTGAGATCGTGCAGTAATATGTTAAGAAAATAAACTTAGTAATAAAAGAAAGCATAAATGTATATTTGTTAATGATCACGTAATGCAGTTTTATATTATAAATCTAATGACGCATACATTCATTATCGTAGGTGTGGGGGATTCTACAGGCATTATACACTCTTCTCTTTTATATAGTCTAAAATGGGGACGACAGTCCAACCCTCTTACTGAATATATCTCTATTGTCATAAAACAACAATTTAATTTTTTGTCCATATGTCTGTTCCTTGAACGTGAATTGCACTCACGTTTCAAGAGACAGTTTTGCTATTTTTTTTTTATATACATGGAAACTATAACTATTAGCTACTTGGTAACTAATGGACGTGCTAAGAGGATTAATAAATGACTTTTACATATGTATTGACGGGAAAACCAGATTAATAGATATTCCAATACATATTTGAATTAAAAAAATAATTAAATTTTAAGTTTAAATTTGAATATTTTTCTATATCCTCTTGCGGGTAGAATATAAATGCTTTGATCAAGATATATGTGCCATCTGAAAAGATGTTTTACATTTTAAAGGAGAGTCAAAATAGTATTTTGAAACCATATTCATTCACTAGTCGCGTATTGACATAATTTAGATTTAATTTCATTTTAACTGATTAGACTGTTTACGGGTGTATAATTATTTTCTCGTCAGCAAATGCTTACTGTGTACAGGGAAATATTCACCCCCGTTTTATTTTCACCCCTTTCGCCGTCGTTGTCAGCGGGCGAATTTAAGAGTGGGCGAATTCAAATTTCTCTATATCTCTCCTTGGTAAAAACGTGTCTGGGCGAAATCAAGACGGGGCGAAACTGTTTGCAAGTGTAGAAGTGCAAAAATAGCACGGAGCGAAAATAACCCTGTATACAGTATTATTTTTTTCTATCTATGTTTAGTCGAAAAAAAAATGCGTACAAATAATTCCCTCTTTGAATCTCAAATTTTCCTGTTGTAAAGTTCAAAAATGTTTTTAGAAGATTCAAATTTTAAAAAAAGTTAAATAATTGTGTCGTGAAGGTTAAAATTCAATTCGCGTGAATTGGCATGCAAAATCAAAAAAAAGTTAAGCATTGTTTAAACATTACAAAAACCAAGGAATCAAACAGATAATGTATACTATATATGTGGCGATCCCTTTCATCATAATGCATCAACAGTTTTTTAATTAACTGACGGTTTGTTATTGTCATTTTTTTCATTCACATGAACATTGTATACCAGACATTTATCTATATTATCTCCATGATTATAGAATATCGAAAGAACATGGTGTAACATATAAATAACTCACTCTATTGGAATACTCTTAGAACTTCAGAAGCATGTAACCATTTCAATTTAAGTGGAAAACCTGACATTCAGGTTATCTCTCTAATCGCATGAATAGTACTACGCGTTCATAACAGTCATGCGATTTCAAAATATGATTTATTGCTTCTGTGATATTTTTTTATTTGGAATTTTATATGAAGAATGTTCAAACAAATAAACAGAACAAAACAACATTTAAAGGCAAAGTTGTTTTCAAACAATGATACATATATGTCTCAAAGAAATGATTTGATTTCGTAGTTAGGTTAATTTAGTTTCATCATTGTTAATTAAAAAGTTAAATTTTCACTAGAATGATCTTCAAGTGGTTTATATTTAGTACATTTATGATATTCAATTGTTATAATAATGTAATCCTTTCTCCAATTAAAAAAAGAGGCCCATGGGCCACATCGATCACCTGAGCAATGATAGACATAATAAAATCGGCTTTATGGAGTCATATACAAAATATCTGAACAATGTCGTATAATAGATCATGTATATAAAAAATTCCCCAGTATATTCTTATGTTTATCATTGACCCCATTTGTAAAAGGATGATTTTACAGTCATATTACATATTGAGCATTGCAGTTCTCGAGAAAATAAACGTACATCAAACTTTGAACCCCTTGTGAGGCCAAAGAATTGTCCAGGGGCCAGAGTCTAAACAATTTTAAAGAATCAACAATAATTCAAAATGCTTGCATATAAGTAAAACCATATATAATAACATTTGAGTTTTTATGGATAATTTAAATGTTTTCCTTTGTAAAACTCCCCCCTCCCCCATGTGGCCCAACTCTTGTCCTGAAGATTATGATTTTGACAAATTTTAATCTACCCTATCTGAACTGACTTTTCTAGGCATATGATTTTTAAAGATATATCCCTATATATTTCTATGTAAAAGTTTGAACCCCTCCCCCCCCCCCCCCATTGTGGCCCCACCCTACCCCCAGTATCATGATTTGAACAAAATTGGATCTTCCATACCTGAGGACGCTTCCACACAAGTTACAGCTTTTCTGCCCGTTCGGTTTCTGAGAAAAAAGATTTTTAAAGATTTGACCCCCCCCCCCCACACTGTGGCCCCACCCTATCCCTGGGGATCATGATTTTATCAAACTTGAATCTACCCTAACCGGGGATGCATTCATACAAGTTTCAGTTTTTATGGCCGTTCGATTTCTGAGAAGAAGATTTTAAAAAATTTTCTCTATATATTCCTTTGTAAATATTCGATCCCCCATTGTGGCCCCACCCTACCCCTCGGGATCATGATTTGAATAAACTTGAATCTACACTACCTGAGGATGCTTTCACACAAGTTTCAGCTTTTCTGGTCAAATGGTTTTTGAGAAGAAGATTTTTGAAAATACCAACAATTTTTCAATGATTTTTTAATTATCTCCCCTTGAAAGAACGCGTGGCCCTTCATTTTAAAAAACTTGAATCCCTTTCACCTAAGGATGCTTTGTGCCAACAATTGTTGAAATCGGCCAAGTGGTTCTGGAGAAGAAGTCGAAAATGTAAAAGGTTTACGGACAGACAGACGGACGCCGGACAAAAAATGATCAGAAAAGCTCACTTGAGCTTTCAGCTCAGGTGAGCTAAAAAAAAATACCATATTTTGCCTGATACACAGTACACGCATGCTTTTGACATTTTAAAAAATACGATACATCTTAGGAGTCCATCGAATGACCCCCTCCTCCTTTCCTGGCAATTTGAGGCGAATACGGATAGATAACATTAAGTGCAAGACACACAACAAACATGGGTCGACTTAGCAACCGTCTTTTGGTTATGGACGACGACCGAATCATTAAAAACGTTTTTTCTCTGGAACCGATCACAATGTAGTGAACGAAGTTGGAGCTGGCAATTGATGTCAGTACTAGATAGTGTAGATTTACTTACCACCAATGAAAATATGCAGCCGTATGATACAACTCACTTTATCGCCAAATAGCAGTTAGAAAATGAAGGCCGATGACAAATTGACATCCAAATTACTCCTAAATTAAAAACATACAAACTCATTAAGGAAATATTTTGCCTAGAAAATTACACCTCATTGAACATTCCTAAACATATTAATTCAGCAATGGCGCTGTTTCGGTGTGGGGTACTACCCCTGAGGATAGAGACCGAACGAATTCGGGGGGAACCTGTTACGTGCAAATTCTGTAACTTGGACGAAATAGAGGACGAATTCCACTTTCTTCTAAAATGTTCTCTTATAGCAATCTCAGAAGTGAATTTTTTCTAAGTGTAAGATTTCCAAATACTTCTTATTTAACACCCTATTTTAAGCTCTAATTAATTTTGTAATTTTCCAAGACAAACTGCTGACTATTCTGCATTTAAATTTAGAAAAAGTAAATTCTCGCGGTGCATTAAAAATTATTACGTAGTGTTAACAGTGACTTATAGGTCCAATGGGCCGGGTGTTTGATTTATGTAAATGTATATTCTTCATTGTTAATTATACAGAGGTCACTATAAAAATGATTTATTGACTTATTTACTTACTTAAGTAAAGAGTTCTTCGGGCTTTTGAAAACAAAAATAATCACATAACTAATATACAATAAACAAAAATATCTTCAAAACTTTCTTTGATTTGACCTAAAGCAATGCTTGGTTGTCAGCATCAAACGCAGATATAGAAAAAAAATGTACTTAAAAAATTTTGAAAGAAATTATCGGTTCATGAATCGGGCTATATGTGTTATATGTTTTATAGGAAATTCAACGGTACTTTAAAATCTCTATAAATCAACCCAACCCACGAAATTTTATGACAATTCCAACACCTGCACAAAAATTAAAGTAGGGTTATAATTATCATAAGCTAGTTTAACATACGTTCAACGACATATTGGTGATTTATGTGTGTCGCTTTAATTGATATAAGTTTTTATATAATCTTATCCAGTAGAATTGAATGCGTTATGAAACGTTTTCATCGTACAATGTATACAGGGTTTTATTCATATTCATTTTTTAATGTACTTGTATATACAATAACCATACATGATATTATTTCGCACGCACGATACGTAGAAAATATGTATCCCAATTGTTAAATGCATTCATACCTAGAAATTAATAAAAACAAACATGATACATTGATTAAAAATATAGATTTAAATTGATGAATACTAAAGATTTAATTCAACAAATATTTTATTATGCAAAAGGATACATAAAAGGGTTGGACATCAGGCAATGCCTATACAAGTCCTCTCCCCAAGGATCAAATTTACAACTGATATTCAAATATCAAAGTACATACAAGTAATATGATCATAAGTACATAATAAGTAAGTAAATGTATAGTGACATGTATTTTATAAACAAATATAGAGACACGTATATTATATAATAACATAATGGATAAACACCCGGCCCATCCGACCTATACGTCACTTTATAAACATGAATATACAAATAATAGCTTTACGCATTGCTATTTTTTAAAAATAGGACAGATTGTCTGCACATAAAAGCTGAACATAAGAATTTGGCAGTTTGTCTAGGAAAGTTAGATAAGAGAAAACTAGTGCAATCTGAGTCTGACATGTTAAGTAATCGATATAAAATACAATACTAGTAAAGAAATCGGTCCTACATAATATAATATGATACAGGATATTGCAACATAAAAGGATATGAAATTAATGCGGGAAAAAGAAAAGAGAAACAGAAAAAAGACATAGAGAGTAATAAAAAAAAAAGTCATGTAAACAATTGATAGAAATTAATTGAGAAAAATTATAATAATAATTAATTATTATAATATATGAAATTTATAATAAAAATAAGAGATATAAGAATTTAGAGCATGTATACATGTAGGTTAAATGAGGTATGATGTAGAAAAATTTTATGCAAAATTATTTTAATCTTAATTAATATTGATTAGAATCTTTTTGTTGACTTGATATAGGATTGAACTGCTTGAAAATTTGAGCAGTTAGGGTTATAGGGAAGTTGTCTATCACCGAAAAGAAAAACGTGTAAAACTTAATCAGAATTGAAATTGTTTAGGTTTATATTACTTTCAAGACTGTTCATGAGCAATGATCTTTGATCAATGTGAGCTGGTCAAGTAAGGACAAAATGAACGTTATCTTCACATATGTGTCCACAATTATTACCAACTTAAATGTTGGTTAAAAAGGTGAGCTTGTAAGTTACTGGATGTATTTCTAAGTTAACAGTGAGAGATATTTTCTTTGCAATTTCCATAATTGTAAATTTTGGCATCTTTTGCTATTTCTACGGTTTGTCTTTTAAGTATACAATTTTGAAAGATGATGAAGACTCATTACATATTGTTTCCAATGGTAGGTTATTCCATATCTGAATAGTTGATGGCAAAAATCTGTTATAATATGTAACTATCCTAGACTGTGGTATAACGAAGTGAAAGTTGCCAACGTTAAGAAAATTATAACCATGCTGTGTGGTTTGAAAGGTACATGTAAGATAAAATCTTGTAAATATACAGGGGCTATACCATAAACAATCGTATAGAACAATAACAGATTTTGTCTTTCCCTTCTCTTACATATGGTGTCCACCCTAACTCTGAATACAAAGCATTCCTAAATGAATTTGTCCGAAGACCTGTAATTATTCTACCTGCTTTTATCTGGAACATTTTCTAAGAGATTTGAATGGTCCTGTGAACAATTATCCCATACAATACGACCATACTCTAGAATTGGTTGAATAAAAGCAAAATAAATCTTAATTAATGCATTTCTGTCTAATACACGTTTCAGCATTCTAAATAGATTTAACCTTGAGCAAGCCTTTTCATATATATTTATTTATGTGACATGACTATCTAGCATCACTTTGAAAGATAAGACCAAGATGACAAGGGGTTCTAGATTCATTAATAGTATTCACTAAAGTTTTCACTAAAGATTTACTTTTATATGATCAAAATTGTATTATAGGGAGAAATATTCGAAGAAATAAATTTAAAAAAAACTGTTGGTACGCATTATCCATGAAATAATGTTTACCTTTATTCATACGATGATTATTTTTCAATGAAAGCAGTACGCCAAATAGAGTACATGACATAATTACGGGATATGAACGGAATTTGCATATATGATGGGAACACATGTAGATATAAAACTTAATAACATGTACACATAAAATTACAATAAATCTGAAAATAGAGCAATCCACACATATACTAGTATAATGATTGGACAATTGATAAGACCCATAATATTTTGCATACTAATTCCAAAACGTATCATTACAAAAGACTCGCTGTGGCCTTCAACTCAACGTTCAGGTATATCGACGACGTACTATCAATTAACAATTGTTACTTCCATACTTACGTCGATTCGATATATCCCAGTGAACTTGAAATAAAAGATGCCACAGAGTCTGCGTCATCTGTTTCATATTTGGATATTTTACTGGAAATGGACATTGATGGTTACCTAACAACAAAACTATATGATAAACATGATGACTTCAATTTTTCTATAGTCAACTTTCCTTACTTATTTAGAAATATACCTTCATCACCTGCATATAGTGTTTTTGTCTCTCACTTAATTCGATACGCAAGGGCATGCTCTTCGTATGAACAGTTTCTAAGGCGATGCAAGCTACTGACAAACCAGTTGATAAAACAGGACTATCAACAGTCTCGTTTGAAGTCATCTTATCGTAAGTTTTATGGTCGATACAACGACCTTGTCAGCAAATATAATCTTCCACTGGGTCGCATGCTGACTGACATTTTTCATACAAACTGTTAGACCATAATTAATCACCTAATTGTCTACGGACTTTTCCGTTTTTTTCCCTCGATTACGACAAAGAGCACACGGCGGGTGTGACCGTTCAGCAGAGGATGTTTACTCCTCCATGGTACCTGATCCTACCTCTATTTATTTTTTTTTAAGAGGTCCGTGTTTGCTCTGCTCCTGTTTTGTAATTTTCCTATGGACTTTTGAATTTGAACACTGTTCGTTATCACCACATGTCATAATTCACCTCGAATTAAATATGTGCCATTTATGAAAGATAATAGAATTATTGATATAAATTTGGGGGTTTTTTTCCCCATCATAGAATCTACTGCATTCTAATCTAGCATGTCATTGTCTAATTTGAGTAGCCTTGATCTACAATTCCTTTAGTGCAGCGTTTGATAAACATAACTTGCTTACTTACAATTAATGATTTTTTAAATAAAACTCCCAATAGAATAACGATAAATCACTTCAATGTGGCGTTAAGCTCTGTGATTGGTCACTCAAAGATTGGCCATTCGTAAAGCAAAATCACCCACATTCCAGCGGAGTCACTTTAGCATAAATCAATTGCCCCCAACAAATTAATTTGACCTCTTCGTTTTAAACCATTCAGCGTAGCATACTTGTTCCGAATTAAACAGTTTGATTAAAGTGATTAACACCATAATTGTCAGTATTACAAAGTGCACTCAATTATATCTGATTGTATATTGCTGGGAAAATAAATACGTATAAATAGATTCATGTTTTCATTTCTAATTAATTTCTCGTAGCTATCTAAATTAAATGTATTGAGTGCGGTCTTCACATTTTTTGCATGTCGTCCAAAATTCAAATTTTTATTGAAATTATGCATTACAGCTTATACAATATTTCAATTTGAGAATATAATTCGTATGAAAAAAAATATCAACCTACATTTGCTGATTTACACAGAAGTCGTTTTTTTTTTTTTGGTTAATAAGAATTCTATGAAATATTAATAAGAATATAGGATTGACACTTTTTATAGAGTGTTTATTGACCTTTGTAATACTCCTTTACCTTAGTTTCAATAAAAGACTGTAAAAGTGCAAAATTTGATTTCAATTGATAAATATCATATTTTAAAGCACATTTTACTATCTAGTATCTAATGATGAAATGTAATAAATAATTGCTTAATAATGCTTAAGATACATGTAGCATGTCGTTAAACCAAGATTGACTAAAAACTAAATTTATCTTATAGGTTTATACATATGGTGAGGGGTTACATGCGATTGAAATATCATAAAAGAGGCAAAAGACGAAAGTATCTCGTTTGTACATTATCGTTTAAAAGTTTGATCCCAGTTACACTATAATCTCAATGCATTTAACCTTCATAACATATGTAACAAAAAATGTCTGATTGAACCATGTGAACCGAACGGCCGTGGTTATACCAACCACCAACGAAGGAACACTTACCTGACGCATAGAATCAGGCGTGGCGTAATGTCAATGAAGAAAGAGACACAAGCAGGAAGTTTTCATTTAAATCTGCTCACCGTTATATGTGTTGCAAAGGAGATTAAAAGAAGATGACCTTTCAATTTATTTGATATGCAAGTTTAAACCCACTAGTGACATCAGACGAATTATAACAAATCAGATACTAGATTTTCTTTTAATTGCTATTCATTTTGAGAAACATTTTTTACTTGAAGTATATTTCTTATAGTCGATGAATGTAAAGACTGAAAGTTGAACTTGTTTCAACATTTCAAATGCTTACTTTTAAGATAGTTCACATTATTTTATATTTGAGTCTTTCCCTACGTGTACAAAATATTTTTCAGTATATTTTATAATTTTGGTATTGTACAAAAAAACAATGCAAAATAATTAACTCGATAGTATTTGGAAAAAATAATGTTGGAATGCATATTTTCAAGATATCAAAAATTTTACACATATTTGTGGACTGACATGCTTCTTCGAAATTTGTATCAGATACATAAAAAGAGATGAAAAAAAGAGAAAATCGATACCAACTTTACAGATAGCTAGTTTAATTTTTTCCGGTGAATTATATACATATTATGCTCTTTCAGAAAAAAGTTTATCAGTTAAAAATATCATAAGAGTACATTCAAATTTAAGAATGTTGTTATATTTTTTTTCATAGTGAATAGGAATTTTAGAATAAAATTATATTTGAAAATTCAATTTCCTTTTTACATACATCACTACGCAAAAGTTTTCAACAAGTAATGAGCATAGCTGGAACTTTCTTGTAGTTCTGGAGAAGAATTGATGGG
The DNA here is from genome assembly GCA_033439105.1 of Magallana nippona. Taxonomy (NCBI): domain Eukaryota; kingdom Metazoa; phylum Mollusca; class Bivalvia; order Ostreida; family Ostreidae; genus Magallana; species Magallana nippona. The sequence goes on along the minus strand of CM065918.1, from coordinate 23,349,843 downwards.
CGAGCTCAGATCTAAATGTCAATTCGTGGCGTATATATCAATCAAAATCAATTATGACATTTGAAAAAGAAAATTTAAATAGACGTGATCCAACTATTTTGTGAAGTAAAATTCAACTCGAAGTATATTAAGTTAGTTGATTAGAGTTATAAAGTTAAAATTATTTGTTTATACATGCATGTTTGAGACTTTCACACATGTATTTATCATCGATTTTGATAATCTAATTTAATGCCATATTGAGTTACATTTATTTCATTATGCAATTTTATGAAAGTTAATTAAGATTTTCACAGTACGTACAATGTACATTTGATTTCTGCAATGATATATTGCTCTCTATATCTTTCTTAGGACATGTTTTCATGATATTTCAAAAGGCAGTATCACTCACCACTCTTTGAGCTTAGTATGAAAAGGAAACAAAGGTTCTTGAAAACAGCGTTCATGGATTTTTTCTTTCACAAATGACATAAGATAAATCAATATACTGAACTAAACCATGATTAAGATATCAAGTTGTGTCGAAAAACGTTTCTGTGGTTAGCAATTTAGTATAGGCAAATAGTTCGAAAATAAATTTTGTTTTTCAATGGCAGATTTCCATGGTTGATAATTTGGATTTCCCTTTATAAATCCAACTCCGCAAATAAACAAACTGCATTTGGACACAAAACAACTTTTGTCGATAATAAGCAGCACTAAGGTTAGGAAATAATCATTTTTTTTCTATAATCAATAAAGTGTTGGAATAAACACTATTAAAGAAATATTATTCATGTTAAAATATTACAAAAATTAGATGAGTTCCTACATTAAAAATAGAAATATGAAGTTATAAAACACTGTATAAATGTCAAGAGTTTTGCTGTTGTACCAAACACGCGTCACTTGTTTAAGAAATCTTTGAACGTTACTGCAACATTTGTGCTTCATAATATGCGCGTTTCCAATGCAATATGTATCTTTTCAATACTTCAGCTAACGTCAATATTCTTCATATAACCTTTATCTCAAAGACCGTGTAGTGTGTGACAGCGTGTGTAGAATCCGTTTGGTTACCAACTTTCCTGTATGGCTGAATGGTTAGCACGCTGTGCGTACATTGCTACGATGGAGAAAAGTAACTAAAGGTTCTTCTTCAGGGTCGATCACAGGTCGGGCGGGTATGAAGACCTCATATGGTATGGTGTTGTATGGTGTACTTTTTCGTACGTTGTATCTAGTATATAAAACTTTGCTCCAATTAATTATATTTTCATGTTAAGATTGTTTTATGAAAAACATGTAAAACTACGCACTATGTATTGCACTTCCCCGAAAAATGTCAAGAGTTTTCAAACGTTTGTCAATATTTATATCACTTTCTTTGAAAAACGATTTTATTAACATTCATTGAACGAATTGGAACCTTGATTATTTTTCCTGCAAAGTTCACATTTCAACGTTGTTTTGGTTCTGAACACTTACAAGAAATTATGTCATTAAAGCATACTAAACATGCTTTGAATAATAATGTTAACCTTGTATACCGCCCTAATTAATGGCCACAACACTCCAGGCACATTTTGTTGGAACAGTTTTATATTTATTTTATTGTTTTATTCGATAGATTGTGATTGTATCTGACAGGACACATTTACAATTAATGCGAAGCGATCTAGTTAAACTGATATGATGTTAAGAAATTCAGAAATGCATTAATTAGATTGAAGGTGTTTTGACAAATTCAAATACTATTTATAATCTCACGAGGCGGTTTTCTATTTATTAATGATTGAATTTCTCTCGGGTTATCATTCCGGTGCTACCTTTTCACTGCATGACTTTTTTGCACAAAAACATACGCATTTCAACTATGAATCAATACTTCATAACATGTACATACTGCCTGAATCAAAAAACATATAATCACCTGAGTCTCAAACTATCTGATACATGTTTAATTAAGAACAGAATACAGCATTTATTTACATGTAATACGCAGCAGAGTATATTATTTGAAAGTTAAATATATATACATGTATATATATTATAGTCGTTATTGTTACCATTCATTTCAATGATTGTATGAAATATGATGAATTGAAAGCAACAGTCCTCTAATATTAATTTTATTTGACTAATATGCTGTTTCCATTAAATATGTCTATCACTCAATTCCTTATAAAGATCAATTGCTTTAGATTTATGTACATGTATTCCGATGTATTGTCATAAGCCATTTTGACAGTATGTGAAACCAAGTTTGTTATTGTTTGCTCTGTAAAAATGTTGAGTGGTTTCGCTTAGATCTGATTTTTCAACACTCCTACAAAAATATGTCAATAAAGCATATCAAACATGCATTGAATAATAATGTTAACTTTGTATACCGCCCTAATTAATGGCCACAACACTCCAGGCACATTTTGCTGGAACAGTTGTATACTTATTTTATTGTTTTATTCGATAGATTGTGATTGTATCTGACAGGACACATTTACAATTAATGCAAAGTGTCTATGTTTATTACTCCTGTCCTCCTTTTTATTCTTCAGTACTTTAAAACCAGCTTATTTTAAATATAATTTTTCATATATTTATATTAAAAATGTATTTATATTTATAATACAGTTTTTTATGATGGTACAAAAACTTTGGTTTCAAAATGGTTTTGAGGATATTGTTAAGCTTACGTATGTCAAAAGTTTTATATTTTGTTTTGTATACTGTAACTTAACTTTCGCTTCTAAGTTCGTTTCCTGTCTGAAATATATATATATATATATATATATATATATATATATATATATATATATATATATATATATATATATATATATATATATATGTGTGTGTGTGTGTGTGTGTGTGTGTGTGTTTAATTGGTAAAAAAAATACTTTATATTACTTTAAACTTGCTTTCTATAAAGGTTAAATCGATTGTTGTTGCAACATTTCAAATACTTAAGCTAGTCACCATTCATGATGACATGTGGTGATAACGAACAGTGTTCAAATTCAAAAGTCCAAAGGAAAATTACAAACAGGAGCAGAGCAAACACGGAACTCTTATATAATCAATGGTGGTCTCGAATGAAAGATGCCTTTCAATTTTCTTTTTATGTATGGGCAATGACAAAACTTTAGTACTTAATCATCTGATTCATCATGATCATCTGCTTCATCATGATTATCTACTTAAAATATAGAAAATAGCACAGTTTTTGAAATAGTTCTGTAGGTATGTAATATTTTTAGTGTTCACTACACATCTGCTAAACTTCTCGAATTTTCTAACATAATCCCCCTGTGTGACTTTACTCCATACTGTAAGCCTGAGACGACTGCTGGCATATCTCAAAATGAATATTTTGATGTTTAGGTGACAATCTTGGTCGTAATACAAGACTGCCTTGCACTGGCAGACGAAAATAAAAGGAACTTTGTCGCTATAAGTTAATGATTATTATTATTTTGATATAAGATACATGTTTCATCTATTCGTAGCATATAATTACACTTTTGCAGTATATTACGTCAGAAGTAACGTTATTTATTAGTCATGAATTGATAAAACGTTAATAAGAATATTTTGTTTGCTTCAGTTTGCGGTCAAAATTATCTGAAAGAAAAAAAAAAGCTTTGAGATCAGCTGTTTTATGCAAACAGTGCACAGTCGGCGGAATTTTTTTTATGATGTAATATTTCAAAATTGAGGGCATTTTGATGATGAAAATTATGAAAACAAATTACATGTACATTAGTGCAAAGATAACATATATACACCATAAAAATATAACGTTCATTTAAGGAAGCCATTTTAGGCCCTTATCTTATGTTTATAGTTCTTTTATATAGTTTTTTTGTGAAACTTTGATGGTTTACCTAACTTTGCTGCAGTGGAAATCAAATCTGGTATACCCCTACTACATATAAGCATACATATATGAATACAGGCACCAGTGGTGCAAAGGAATGTGTATATTTGAAATCAATTCGATTGAAAACCTGACTAATTTACAATATAAAACTAAAGGGATCAACAAAATGCAAATTCAATAATACAATGAAGCACATGTGAATGAAAATGGAAAGTGCCATTATGTGTCTATAATTGTTCAAACGTATGTTTTTGGCGCTACACAAAATATTTTTACAAATAAAGATTTTATTCTACCTCGACTTTGTGGAAGTGTATTCTCAAATATACTGTATACTGCAAAAAATCTGAAAACTTAAGCACAGTGGTCAGAACTTTACTTTGTTAAGATCAATGAGTCTTATGAAATGCTAAACCAAATGGCAAATATAATGTAGGCAAAATACCAACCTAACTGCTTTTAAGGTTAAACGTTAACTTTGTATTAAACTAAACGGCTTTCTTTCAGTAAGTTTAAAAAAAAAAACAACTTTTAATTGTAAATTGGTTGAACTTACAAGATATGTTCAAATTTATGCAGCGTATCTTTGTATGAAATTTGAAGTGATACTGTCTACTCGAGTATGAAGCCATTCTTACATGAGCTTTCGATAAGTTGACAGTAAAAATAAAAGACATTGAACTTTGCTGATTCAGCATCCCCTACAAGCTTCTTCACTGACGTTAACATGTTTCATAAGAATTCATTTGGATATGAAAATTATGAAATAATGACAAATATATAAGATAGGCAAAATACTCACTTAACTGCATTTAAGGTAAAATATATAGTTTGATTCTAGTATAAACACAAACACATAGGTGCTTTTGGACATCACATTCCCCTCTCACCCAGCCCCGCCAGCCTCCCCCACCCCGTAAATTTGACTTTCCTGTTGATAAAAGTCTCTTCAACAACACTCCTAATTAATTAATATGAAAATAACGTAAACTATCGAACACCCCCACCCCCATCAGCACCAATGATATGCGAGAAGTATTTAAAAGAATCGATTATATATAATATCCATTGGCTTTTAGATTTGTAAAATTGAAAATATGTTGTTTATGTAATTAAATAAATGTATATCAATAGGGGAATTTACTAACCCAGGATTAAGAAGGAGAAGGAAAGGGGGTTCAGTCATCATGCACACGTGACACAAGTTAGATAACCGTGAGCTCTGTTCAAGAGGATTAGTGCTACTCTAACCGAACCATGCTTAGTTGTAAATAAGGCAATATTGTAATTCAGTTCAACGTTAACTTTGTTTTTTAGATGGCATTCTTTCAATGAGTGTTTTTTTAAAACTATAATTATAGATTGGCTGAACTTCAAAAATATGTTCAGATTTATGCAGCATAACTTTTTATGAATTTTCATGCTTACATAAACTTTCGATAGGTTGATGGTAAAAATAAAAGACATTGAACTTTGCTGATTCATTGGCATCCCCTTCAGCCTTAAGTGACGTTAATATATTTCATAAGAATATATACGACATAAACATGTTAATTAAAATTAATAAACTCTATTAGAAATAACCGTATTTTTTGGAATACGGCCTTAAATGAACAGACAGTACTTCATCAAAACATCATTGAATTTGACCTTGTAATATTTTAATTTATTCACAATCGAAGTCATCGTCAGTTCACTTACAGAACAAATGAGACCCCCAAAACGACATTGACATTGTGTTGTCATAATAATATGGATAAATTGTGGTTTTCTTTCAGCTAAGATGAATAGCCAAATTTATATTTTTGTAACGAAATATAACGATACTATGATCAATAAATTAATATTGAATTAAGTTAATAACATTGCATCGTATTATAAAGAACAGTATATATATGGACTAAGCCGAAAACGACTTCATATAAATCCCATGGCACATTGATAATAACTGTCTTTGTTAAATTAGAAGTATATCAATGTGTTCTTAAATTCGCATCATCACTGTTCTTTGAATGTTTTCCTATGCAACATAATAGCAGACAATACTCCAGATTTAGGCCTAGGTTACATATGTAGGTAAAACCAGTTTTATCTTCTGTATAAAACACAGATGAGAAGGTTTACGTGAGATCAGCTTTTGTCTAGAGGGAGTTTAACCTAAATAATTATCTTTGTCGGCTTATTTTACTAATAATTTAGCTTACGTAGGACATTGTGAATACGGGCAATGATATAATTTATATATGATACGATCTAAAAGCCACGGCAGAGTCAATTGTAAATATATGAGATATAATATTCAGGCATTTAATGTATAATGAAGGGATGTTAACAAGTTTGAATCATTTTAAATTAGTTAAATATCTACTCCAAGATAACGTTTAAAGTAAAATAAACCAAATTCACTGATGACTAATCACATATAAGAATCCGGCTATTTTGAACCTAAAACATTTTGAAGAGTTATCTTCCCTTGATGAAATGAAGTAAATTTCATTTTTTTTTTCAACATATCCGCGGTAAATGATTCATTTTATTTCATATTGATTTATGCATATACTCGCGAAGATATTTTGTATGAAATTGAAGTTACTTTTTGCAATATCTAAATAAAACATGCTGAAAAATTCAAGGTGCCATTTATATTGGACAATAATCAACATTTTGAAATTCCTTTGGTAGGGTATTTTTGTTTGAAATCACCTTCAAAATGATACCCTTATATAAAATATCGGACAATTCATTTATTAGGTACAAAATTTGGTCGTTATACATTGAATACCTTATAAGTTTATTATTCATTTACTTTATCGAAATATGATATACGAGGGTTGTCCGCAATTGCGTAAACTGATGGCGATACTTAAATTCTTTCACTGTAATTTCATCAGACAACTCTATTTTGATCATTGACTTTTTGTCAAACAGTACCCCAAAATACAAATGCATGCTTAATATTTTCTTTGAGAAACAAAATAATTTATACCAGCGGGTTTTGCCAGGCGGCGCAATGTGCGACGTCAAAAATAGCCAGCATTTACGTCGTTGTAAAGCTTTTCATTCGTTTACGATAACATTCATATTTTATTTCAGAAAATGTCTCAGAAATATTTCAGAAACAATATTCTCTTTGAACATCTGCCCTAAGTGCACATTCACTGTACATTTCTAATTTTGTTTTCTAAATTCTACCCAAGAACAAACGATCTGCCGACTCCAAACATGCCCTGTATTACTTGTTGCCTAACGTTTGTCTTCCCGAAATATTTCGTCCTTTTCTATTGGTAGTGGTTTCTTTTTCACTTGATGTCATCATAATCGTCCGAATTTTTCAATGTTGCTTAAATACTTATTCACAAAATGCATTTCCAGGCGATTTTGTTAATTCTATTTATTTGCTTTAAAATCTACTTAGCTTTTGTTTAAGGTTTTGCAAAATTTTATTAGTTATCGGTGCGCCGCCTCAAACGCTGGCGTTGTCATTTTACTACGAGTTCACACTTCAACTTGTCACAAAATGCGCTATAAAATCTTTGAAAATTTATTATAACCAAATTATTTATTGGGTAAATAATAAAATAATTAACAATTCTATATGCATTTTTTATATGATTTTTTTTTTTCGAAAAGTACTCATTCTCGCGATTTTCATTTCTCTATGTTGATTTTAATTTTCTATTTTTGACATTGCGGCGCACGTCGAATTTATGAACGAGTATGCTTTCATTTTACTAATTCAATCTTATACAATATTTGATATCAAAACATAAATTTAATTCAAATGACTTGAACCCTTTGTGACACAAGTTTCATCTTCCTGTGTCTTAAATATCATTAAAACATGAACAGTTAGTGAAATAATGTACTTTTATACGTGAAAATGTTTTTTGAATTAAAATGTGTTTGAGTTTTGCCACAAACTATTATAAATCTCAAATATACTGGTTGATAAGAATTTGAAAATACGAATCAAAAATCAATTTAAAATGTTGTTCGAATTGCATAATAATAATAATCATAATAATAATAATAATTTAGTAATGTGTATTTTCTTAAACCTTATAGATTAAAATGTTTGATTGTCTTAATTTTACCATTTTTCTCTGTTGAATCTATTATCTTATCTTTTGAACTTTAATTTTTTTGTTATACATACTTTTGATACGAAACAGAGCAAGGTTTTACAGCTGCCGCCTCCTGCAGAAAAAGTCTTCAGGCAAAAGTCAAAATGATTTATTGAAATTAAATTTTCCGCCTTCTGGTTTTATTTTCCACTCTCTTTGGATATATATCCATTCCTTGTGATTTTTGGCTCCTTCGTTCTGTGTATATTTTAAGCATTTGAAAGCATTATGCACAAGGAAATCCGTAATACCAAGTACAAAAAATCTTGTTGAAGACAGACTGAAAGACGAGACAGTGTTTTGTTGGGTTTTTTCTTCGTTTTTTTTTTCGCTGTTGTCGAATGTGTTTGAATATATATTTGCATTGTCATTGAACAAAGAATAGCTTATTTTTGTGCGTTGAAAACTATAGATGTAGGGAATTTAACTTGAGCTCATTTCTTAACGTGCTATTGTTACATGCAAATTTTGTCGGTTTTCAATATTTGCGTTTTGTCTGCATGTTTATTCATATATATATATATATTTTAAAATGATTAATTTCTTATCAATAATGTTCAAATTAGGGTTATTTTAGCAATCCCGATTAATCATATAAAATGCCAATATTTAGTAAGACAAATGGATAATTCATAGAAGCAGTTTCATATGAATGATAATTAACGTTGAACAAAAAGCTAATTCTACTTTCTTAAAATTTTAGTAATATATCAAAATGCGCATGCAGTATAGTGTTATAAAGTATAACAATGGTATATAGTAAAGAGTAGTATTGATTATGTTATATGGCTTCGTCCTAAATATGACTCAGTCCTTCGTGTTTGTCAATTGCCTATTATGATCAAACAGTTCAATTATACCATTGAGGGAGTCAGCAAAATTCCAGTTCCTCTCAAGCAAACTTGATCTCGGGGAACTGAAATCTTGCTGACTCCCTCAATGGGATACTTTAATTGTATATTATAACTTAAATTAAAATAACATTTTTGATTTTTCACTTTTTTTTTCAAACTTTGAAATGTTTTCAATATTTATTTGAAAGTACTTTTTAAAAATATGATATTAACAGATCTGTAAATGAACACGAAAAAATGTAGTGTTGATATTTTTAATGTTTTATTTCATAATGCATCATTGAAAAAAGTATTAAGATTATGCCTGCATCCTACATGTATAATTCTGTATTAACAATTTTAAAGAACTGCATGTACTGATTTGCTGAGGAAAAGATATTTTCTATGATAAATACAAAAGGGGAACTTATGTTTCCATTGTTTTACATGTATTTATGACAATAATTAAACGAAGAACAACGATTTGGCAAGCGAAGAATCCTTGCTTGTTTCTTAGTTTGTTCTTTTAAGGGGAATTAGTGCAACTATCTATCTATTTTTATTTATCTATCTTTCTATCTATCTGTCCGTCAATCCGTCCGTCCGTCTCTCTCTCTCTCTATCTATCTATTTATCTATCTATCTGTCTGTAAATCTATCTATCTATCAGCACTAGAGAGAGAAAAAAAGACAACAGTTGAAATGTTATTAGTACTGATTAAACATAAGGCAGACAACTTAGAAAAAGAAAAAGAAATTAATCACTTACATCAAAAGCAATAAAAAACACATTAATCTGAAAAAAGTAAAAATGTCACGGAATGCTGATCTGTATAAGTTGACAATATTGATTATGTGTCAAATGTAATTTTTGGTATAAACTTGTACATGTCCATCACCGTTGAGTATAAATCCTATATGAAGTCTTTTGGGTAATACTGTTACTTCATTTTTAACCACAAATATGTATGTGGTCTTAAAGTAAATTATAAGAACTATATATGTTGAAAAAATGTTCTATTTATAACTGATCGAATAGAAATAATTGATTGAAACCTATATAAGTCTGTAATGGCGTTTACAAAAGTCACGTGAATCTATTTATGGATAGGTATAAAATGAAAGCCAACGACATTTTTAGAACAGATACAAGTTAGATGAGTTGATGTCGAACTGGAGTTACTTCTTTTATCCGAAATATTCAAGTTCAATGTAGTACTTGAATACTGAACCTGTGCAATTCGATTTTTATGTGGTTATTCGATGGTATGTTGTCATACAATGTTTGAACTTGATACATCAAAGAAGATACTGACATATACCACCACAAGTTTTCTCCGATGATTTCATGCTAGGTTTTTTTCAATAATCCGACAATTAATGTTCTGTAAGATTAAGTACGAGCCACCATCCAAGAAATATACAAGATAGCTTAACTAAACTGATCCTGTGCACTTGGGCTATAGTTTTTTAAAGGCCATATAAATATAAAATCAGTGTCATGTCTCATGTAGATGTTGCTTTAAATGAATTTTTGTGATAGTTTGAATGAAATAAAAAACGTTACTAATCTATAAAGAGTTTAAGGAGATCATATGATTTCATTATAAAATGAACACCTGAGTGAAATTGATGCACAGGATGAAACTCTTGCATTCTGCAATCAACCGAATGTTAACCTGGAGGTCTGGATGGTTGCTGAGTGACGTAGCTCTGTCTTTTAGTCACCGTTTGTTTAACTTTCATTCACCTTTAAGTAGTCTGAATGGCAAAACCTAATCCAATGATGTAATAAAGCAAATTAAAAAGCATAACACCATTATATATCAGAAGTATAATTAATTCAACGTAGGGTCAATATAGAGTGTTTGTATAAAGTCTTAGCAATGTAATGTAGACGTTTTAAATATTCTGATGTTAATTATGTATTTTTATACAACTGTTTACTTTTTCTCTACTTAATAAAACAGATAGTACTGCATCCTTATTTTGCAATTCTCACAGCTAATAACGAAACTGAAACTCACAGCTAATATCGAAACTGAAATCAAAGACAACAAACATCCAATCGAATGTAATCAATTTGATGCAGAAAATGTTTTAAAATATGACATCACGTGCACGATCACATTGTGTGCTTAGCCTGACTAACATGTATTAATATCTTACGTAAGATTAACAAAAATATCTTTTTTAATTTGAATAGGTTCCCCCCAAATCAGTCATGCTCAGACTGATAAAACAAAAAGAAAACTACTATAAAAACATTTACTTGCACTACGTTGATATATGTATTGACATAATTGAATACGATCTAACTACTTTATAATTGAAGTCTTATCATGTTTTAGGTTAGACAGAATGTTATTCGATATTTTCTTTGATAAATTTGATAACTTAAGGTGAATATATCTTTTAATGCATGTGTTACCTTATTTTGGTTTATTAACAAAATTAAATGGTCTTAAATATAATTTGGAAAAGCTATTTTTCTAGATAATCACTTAAAAGAATGATTCGTATCGAAAGATAGTTTACTTTTATAATTATGCATGTATATTTTTTAAAATACGCTGGTTTAATCTAAAATGGAAAGTCAACTCTCTGAGCCAATAATTTAAATGCTTACAAATATGATTGAAAAATACATCATTTTAATTAGACCACTTTTAGAATGACTCAAGTAGGCACAGCATCAATGTTGAATGTTATTGTTCGAAGTCCTCTATCACCTACAGATTTTTGTGCGGATAAAATATAAAGCGAAGGAAAGCGACTGCACTATAAAATGCATGTACGTGAAAAATGCTTTTTGACTGTGGGTAAGTTGGCAAAAGCGTATGATTATTTGATATCTTTTACTCTATAAAGCATCAAATTGTAATCAATCAATGTGTTTTATAACTTGATGCGTTACTGACAGGGAGGGGAGATTTATTTCACTCATACGTCTAAACAAAAATTATTATTTTATTCTAATTGAAGTCTCTTTAATATGTCAATATCTGTTTTTACTTATTTGATGTATGAATAGATAATAATTCAAATATGAAACAAAAAAGTTTGTCTATGAATTGGAGTTATTCTTTTTGATCTGCTTTCGTATCTGTAATATATGTGTTTATGTAGATTCAATGAAAAGTACATTTTGATAACACGCGTTCGTGAAATAGTTTTTTTGCAGAAGTGTCGACAATAACACATCCTTTTTTAAATTGTGACTCTGCAATGAAGGAAAAAATTGTCAGAATTCCCTTTTGCCTATAATTGATGGATAATTCTTTGAGCATTTTAACCAAATGTAGTTTCTTTCAATCTACCATATTATTTGCTGTTGAGTGCAGTTTTATTTCCTTTGTGAATATTATTGAATCGGTTTCTTTTTAAAATGATGTTCATAGGGGATTGTCTGGACTTTCATAGTTATGGCCAATAAATTTAGTAATCAATGTCAAGAAGTTGCAGTTTTAAGTTTTTCACAATATATTATCTGAATTGAAAACCACATTGGCATATTTATGCGAATATTTTACTCTAACGAACTAATCGACTAAAGTTTCTATTCATAGTTGTGTGAAAATCCGCCATGTACCTCACAAGACTTTAATGCAAACACCCCCTGACATAACACGCCCTCATAATAAAAAAACCCCCAGATAATAGGAAGATAAATGACCACCCCTGGCTATTATCTCTGCAAGACAAAGATGCCTCATTAGCACACCGCTGAAGATGGACTACCATTGTTGGCTAGGGTGCTTTGAGAATGAATACAACCTGAATGAATCGAGGATTTTGGTGGTGTTGTAATTAAGACAGACAAAATTCTGTGATTTTCATTAAGTAATGAAAGCTTTATATTTGTATAAATTGATAAATAGTCAAAAATTAACTAAAGAGGGAAACTATTTATGTTTTCCTTTTCTTGTTACTCAACTCTAAGACCCTAGAGTCGAGTTGAATAGTAATGCCTTAGTCACATTACTCGGCCGGTCGCCGTTGAACGGTGGTAATCGGTGATGTGAGCGATGCCCCAACATCGGTCCTCATCGGCCAAGTGGTCGTTAACACATCTGTCACAGAAACAGGCATCGTATATTGGTAAACACCGTTCGCATATCGGCAGTACATTGGCCGGCTATGGGTAAATGTTAGGTCGATAATCGGCCGATGTTTGTTAAACACCTCTCACCTAAGGCTCAAAAGGTACCGGACAATGATCTGCTATACATCAGCCGATTCTTAAATGATGTGTTAATGATGTATTGCCGATGAAAAGCGATGTGGGACATCGGTGAAGACATCGCTGATTTTTAACTACAACTTATTTTCTTCCGATGACTTCCACCGATGTGCCCGATGACCTCAGTCACCGTCCGATTACTATGGGTGTCCAGCGGGCATCCACGCCATTTTCATCTAAAACCGCATCGGTAGCACGTCGCTTACTCCATCGCTGGGTAATGTGACTGATACTTTAGGAATCTTTCGACACATCAGTGTATCGTTTTGAATTTACATGACAAGAAAGCTAACTCGTAAATGATGTACATAACTATGTTGTAATCTAATTTCATCGTTTAAGGTTGAAAGTAAAAAAGTTAATAGTGTGCTCATATTTGACATCTGGCTTATTTGTCTTTTAGTAGACATTACTTAATTGATATTTAATCAATAAAATATTCATAAATTTAATCAGACATTCTTACTTCCACAAGATGTGACAGGGACCTAAGGGATACCAGACAAGGCTTTACTAGTAAGTCAATGTCTCAGCTTACACATTTAAGACTATTCAGATATTTGAGTAGAGACATGTCGGTAAGATTTTGCATATATTTGATACACTGATAAATGTGATTTTGATACTATAACCGTTTTGAAAAGAAAAATATGTGTATTAAGATATATCGACATAAAAAGACTGAATGCTTGTTTGTGCGTGATATATATATATATATATATATATATATATATATATATATATATATATATATATATATATATATGTGTGTGTGTGTGTGTGTGTGTGTGTGTGTGTGTGTGTGTGTGTGTGTGTGTGTGAAAAAATGACATCTACCAAATCTGGAATGGATTTCAAGGACGAATTTGGGAACTTAGATTGTCTAGGGAAATTGATTTATAATACGTATGTTTGTATATTTGCCTGTTCAAGCTAGAGTACAAAAGCATGTGCATTTTTTAAAATCGATGTGACAATAGCGATGATTCTTATTAAAACACAATTTTTAAAAAAAATCCATATATTTTATAATGTGGTGCACTTGCAAACCTAACACAATAAATGCATGTTCTAACATTTTACTAAGGAACATAACTGAATCATCACAAACTGTTATAATTTAAACAATGTGATAATGATAAAACATTGAACAAATTAAATGGCATATCTTTAGATCTAAAATAAATGCATTTTGAATCTGAATCGAATTAATGAAATAGATTGGCTACATTGTCTACATCAATCTGATTGAACTAAATTTTAAAATGTATCTTTATATCCCTGAAACTCGTATTACCATTATAATCAATAATTTTCATTACATCACAAACGACCTTTTGTTCACATATACACATTAGGGCGTTAAGGGGAATTTGTGTTAAACAAACACATTTTGTAATCATAAGAACATATATCTAAATACTCTGTAAAAATCAATCAAGCTGAATTGCACTTACTTGCAGTGGTTGTATTCAATGCTTGTAATAATAAAAAAAAGAGCGACCTATTCTATGCATGCATAATTGCCATTAAAAATCAAAGTGTGTTCTGTGAAAACGGATTGAGTTTTAGCGAATTTTCGTTCAATCATAAAGGTTATTGTTTGTTTGAATGGGAACTAATTGATTATCAAAATAAAAAGGTATAAATAGCGTTTCAGCTAAAAATGAGAATCAATATTGAAAAAAAAACCATCAGTCTTTACAATGTAATGGGAAGTGCAAACAATAAAACTGTACCTCAAACATAGACATATCCTTTGTTTAGAGATCCGACTTTGTCACTTTGTTTGATTTATAGAAATGCAATATTTACCCATTTAATATTTGGCCATTAGGGATTAAAAAAAAAGAAAAAGAAAATATGTTATAAATATTTGTGCACTTCATCTTTCCTCTCTATCAAAATATCTATATCTATATCTATATATATATATGTTCATGTACACCATCTATTTTTTTCGTCAAGTCAACTTTTTTTGTAATGGAAAAATGACACGTGGTGATAACGAACCGTGTTCAAAATCAAAAGTCCAAAGGAAAAATACAAAACAGGGGCAGAGCAAACATGGACCTCTAAAATAACTAGAGGTAGGATCAGGTGCCATGGAGGAGTAAGCATCCTCTACTGACCGGTCACATTCCCCGTATGCTCTATTAATATATTCCTATATTCCCTCAAATTCAAGTATGGATGTTTTACTTAAGAAGTTAGATTTTTTTCCCAAAAATGCATCATGATTTAGAATTTGATAATGGTTTTTACGATATTGTTTAACATTATCCTCATTTTAGAAAGCAACAATAATAAATACATTTATACATTTTATACATATAACTGTTTTTATTGATATTCTTGCCCAAAAAAGTCACAATCTGCTAATTAAACAAGTTTGATATCTTTTTCACAAATACAGCCATGAAGAACGATTGGACTGATATCGTCCCATTTGCCATTGTGCCCAACTCTGAGTCCAATAGATGAACCGGCTCCAGCTGGTTCTCCCGGGTACCAGTAAAACTGTTTCATAAGCTTCTCGTTTGAAAATTTCCAAATTCCATTGATGTTTTGACCATCAATGCGATATTTTGATACAGAATCTAGTAAAAAGGAATTCATAAACACGTACATTACAGACCTATTATTTGCAAACTTTTTGAAACCATATGAATAAAAATTAATGAATAAAGAAGATCATCAATCTGATAAATTTTAATACTTAGAGCTTGTAAGTCAAGGTCCTCGACAAGCTTCTGTTTTCTTTCCGTATCAATTCGTAAAAGGTGACCTCCGGATTCTTCACAAAACAATATAGCTTCTGCAAATTGCCTTGGATTTGAATCAATGTAATAACAAACCGGTACAGTTTCGTTATAAATGTATCCTGGACTATTTTCCTTGCAAAAGCTTTTCGCATAAGCTGTAAAACAGATTTAAGCATCATGTAAAAATATCATTCAGAGACGTATACTTTAAGATTCTTGAATGGAAATCTACTGACCCAAGATCAAAGACTCTTGTTTTCGAATTCATATCGCAATGATAGTTGTAAATGAAACCTTTAAGTAAACTTGATGAGGTAATTTGGTTTTATGAATACATACTGTTATATATATATATATATATATATATATATATATATATATATATATATATATATATATATATAGGATCTCTCATGATTTGCGATGGTATATGATTTTTATCCAACGAGTTGTGTGTTTTCTATCCCCGAGCCTTGAGTTGGATAAAAATCATATACCATCGAAAATCATGAGAGAATCTTTTTATCACATGTTTTACCACGTATTTTGTTAAACCTCATTCCTTTCTATAAGAATTTTAATTGTGAACCGCAGAACACATATACTACAAGACGTCAACAACTTTACGCAAGGACAAAAAAGTTCCTTAAAGATTAACTAACAAACATTTCATTTCCGGGCATATTTTTATCAATTCATGAAAGAAACAATTAAAACAGCATTAAATGCTTCACATTTAAAACTCTACACTATTCAACTGAATTATTTAGTTACTTTTTCATTGTACGTCAATCATCCGCCTGAAGCTACGTATTGTTTAATTTTGACGTCATGTGGAACACACAGTGGAATATCAAAAATTTATTGCATGAGTGATATCCACCGCAAATTGAGATAAACATGTGATAAATGTACATATATATATATAACTCTCAAGAATATTTAACGCATTGTTAAATGAATTGCGTCTTATAAAATATCAAATTCTTTCCAATCTGCGCCTGAATTGGGAATAACAATGCCGCTTGAGAGCTCTTAAAATATACAGAAAAAACACAGATTTTCAGATGTATTACAGTTACATTAAGAGAGTGTGATGGTCTTTGCCATTCTAAACTATAGTGAACAACTCTGTATAAAGATGTAGGCAAATCTGCACAATATCAAAAGTTTAATCTTTAAGATTTAAAGAAGTTTTCTTTACTAAATAATAATTTATAGCTACTATGAAATAACTTATAATAATTAGAGTTACAAATATGCGTAATTTGTTGACCAACCAGCTTCTTTGTTTTAATAAAAATATTTATTCAATATCTATTTTTTCTTGATCAGGTAGACTAACAAATATTTACCAATTATATCCTGATGTACAGTTTTGTTCACTACTTCATGATAAACTTGGTTACTAGAGATTCCTTCCGCTGCGGTTTTTCCTTCAGACAGTGTGCACTTTAAGGTAATCGTATCGTATATCAAAGATTCACATGATGGCTGGTTATGGCATTTGTTGATGCAGTCTTGGAAAGTAGAAATTGTACTGGAAAATTTGGGAAAAGTCCTCTGGTCAATTTCAGGATTAAAATGTCTTTGGAAAACAGTATGTTGGTAAATAAGGCTTGTTACCACTGCAAAAAAAAAAAAAAAAATCACTGAATCATTTTAATTTTGAAATATGAAATGAAAAACATCTTGAAAAATTGTTCAAAGTTCATTTTTAATACATACCGGTGTCTGAAATTAACAAAAGACAAATTGTGGTAGTCGAAATCAACCAAGCCATTTTTAGATACATCTGTTGTAGTGGTCCTTTAAATACCAGAACTTGTGATGAGAAAAAATTGTTTAAAAAATCGATTTAGATATTCTCAATTTTACCAACAGTCATTTTTCGTTATTGAAGTCATTCTTATTGATTCTTCCCCCTCCCGTTTTTTTTTTATCAGTATACTCTTTTAGATTGATTTGTAGCTAGAATTACCTTCTAATAATTCTTTAATTGGATTCACTGTGTTTTAGTATAGAATATCGACATTATTGTCATTGAACTTCTATAGCTTTAAATGCATTTTTGTCTTACTAGACAAAGGGCGTCATATATTTGCTTTTCAATAACATCACATTGATAAAGTGAAGTTAACGTAGCGTAGCAATGAAGTAAAATATTTCTCTGCATCGTTGTGTTTTCATATTGTATATATTCGATATATTCAAACCGACGTATTTCTTTAAAATATACTGGTGACCACAGCTAAAGTGTTTGCTGGAAAACAACGTCTTCAAAGTTTTTTTTTTCTACACTTTAAGCATGCATTGCATATCTTGGTATATTTTATTTTATCAAAAATTGAAGAAATAGCATTAGGATATCAACAAAATAACTCCAAACCCTGTGACTTCACAGGGTTTGGAGTTATTTTGTTGATATCCTAACTTCAAAACACATAAAACGCACTTGGCAGTCTGTGTCACGGTGATTATTAAATATCTTTGAATACTTTCATTAAAGAATTTTGGATTACTGACTACAAAGTACAAATAAGTATTTGAATAATAACTTATTTTGGTTTTGAAATTAAAAGAACAATTGAATTTAATTAAAACCTTATATATATAGTTTTTTTTAATTAGGTTCGTTATTGATACCTGTATGAAAATCTTTAGACTTAAATTGATAAAAGATATGGACATATACATGTAAATAAACACCTATACGCACCTGCACTAATGACATTTGAATCAACAATATGAACTTTTGTCAAGCTTTTATTATTTTTTAGAATGGAGATGGACTTTCACATGACTAGAAGATAATTTGATTTCAATGTAACTAAAACAAAGCATTAAACATTTTAATTACAGGACTTTCTCTAGTGTATCTCTAAATTCTTTCATTACTTTTTCTAACAAAACTACTTGAGCCTCCAGTGTATCGACCGGGTGCTAACCGTCTGAGGCAACAAAGGCCATTTTTTAAATCCATCAGAATGTTGTTTTCTATTTTGTGTTATTTTTGGAAGCAAGTAAGATACCCACTCATTTAGGTAACGATAGGTTACTCTGTCTAAGTCTCCTTTAGAGAGTATTTTTTTTTTAGAATTGCTTGACAATATACGTTGCTCTGTAGAGTTGAGGGATCAGCTTTGTTGATTTCTACAGAGTGTTAACTTGAGAGTTTAGTTGACTTCTGAAACGTATTTTCCTTTGTCCATAATTACCACAGTAATCTTTTTGGCAGCTTTTTAATTACATTATAATTGTTATTTTTCATGATCATATAACTTTTATCTCATCGTAGGTTAAATAGTCCGTGTATTTTTTAACTGACATTGATGATAAATTGAGAAGCCTCTCTTTAATAAACTTCACTAGAAATGATATCTGGTTACTACTCATGAATGAATTAGTGCTTAACGACAAGTATCATCGGGGACAGAAGTATCTGATTTTGAAATCCATCAGATAACTAAACAGATAATGACAGTTTGCACATGCCAAGATAGTTATATTTCACGGTAGATTCCGTGATGATGGTTTTCGTACTTTTGAATGCATTTGTAGACGAAATCAAAAGGTTTTTTATTATTTGGAACCGGATTCATCCCCATTAAAAATTTACTTTTGAAATTTCAAATACTTCAATCAACTTACTGGATAGAACTTTTTACAAAGGAAACCCATTTTTACAATGTCGTAGATTAGTTACGAAATCTTATATCAAGCCAACGAACAAGTTTAGTATCTACACAAAGATAGTGTAAATAGTCCATCAATTTTTAAAGGTTTCACATTAGAGAAATGCATAAGGCATCTAAGAAATACCAATGACGTAGACGAAGGAGTGCTTGATAATTTTTAAACAAATTTCGAAGTCATATTTTCATTAAAGAGAGGCTACTCTAGCAAGGACATAGAACCTATATCCCTTGCCGACCGGTCGCATCCGCCGTTTGCTCATTGTCAAGATCATGAAACATGGAAGAAACCGTAGTCAGTCCGGTATATAAATAATGGTCTAACAAGTATGAAAAACGTCAGTCAGTATGTGTTTTAATTAAACATTGTACTTGCTAACAAAGTCATTGTTTCGACCATAGAACTTGCGTAAAGATGATTTTAATCGAAGTTCTTGATATTCTTGTTCCAACAACTTGTTTGTTAGTAGCTTGCCTCGTTTAATAAATTGTTTGTATGTAGAGCATGTTCTTGCATAACGAATAAGCTGAGAGATATAAACTCAGTAAGCAGGTGATGATGGTATATTGCTGCATAAGTAAAGGAAGTTGAAAATGGGAATATTAAAATCATCACGTTTATCATATAGTTTTGTTGTTAGGTTACCATTAACGTATTTTTCTAGTTAAATATACAAATATGAAACGGATGTTTCAGAATCTGTAGTATCTTTTATTTCAAGCTCACATGGATATATTGAGTTAACATCAGAGTGAAAAACCCCAGTTTTTAATGGATAAAACATCATCAATATATCTAAATGTCAAGTTGAAAGCCACAGCAAGAGCTTTATTCTTTTCTTGCACAAGCTTTTGAATGAATTCTGTCTCATAAGAATATAAAAATAAGTCAGCCAATAGAGGAGCACAATTGGTGCCTATGGGAATTCCGACTGAATGTTGGAAGACCTGGTCTCCAGAAACTACATAGATGTTGTCTATCAGAAATTCAGGCATCTTTTTATGTCAACTTCAGAGTACTTGTGTGTGCAGTCAGAACGATTTTTAACAAAATAAAATTTTAGGTTTCCAATGACAAAGTAAGAAATTTTACGAGTTCTAGCGATATCTACACTGTAGCATGTTTCTTGAAAAATAAATTATCAAATGGGATAATTTCGTCCCATTTTCCGCCATATCCAATCCTCCGTCCAATAGAGAATGGACCATCAGCTGGCTGGCCTGGATACCAATAAAATTGTGTTATTGGTTGGTCATATGATAATATCCAGATTGTACCAGTCATTTTGCCATCAATGCGATACTTTGAAATGGACTTTAAAAACAAGATTATTAACATTTATAGACACGTTTGCTTGATACTTTACATTAGCATGTAACTGCATATACCTTGAATTATTAACATTTATTAAGTTCTCACAATCAAGAATGTATCAGGAAAGACCAATTACTAGGAAAATACCTGTTCTTTCCAAACTTATGTTCTCTACACACCTATGTTTGATTTCTGTGCTGTTTATAACGCATGCCCTCCTGATTTTCCACAGATCAACACAGCATCACTCATTGACCTGGGCTGAGAATCGATTTTGTAACAAACCGGTACTGACTCGTTTTAAAACTATTCAGGACTGTCTCTGTTACACAGGAGCCTAGCATACGCTACTAAAAAGTCGTTAGAACTCAGTGTTTCCGTATGAAAACAAGTTTCTTTTATTTATACATTAAATAAAGTCTATGAACATATAACAAACACTTTAAACAAAATTTTTTAAGAAGTATGGAAAAGTCAATATTTTTAATGATGCGTAAGAAATCAAATTATCATTCAACAGAGAAGCAGAAATATTGAAATACTCGTATTGATTTTGTTTTTCTTAATACACTTTCTTACGGTGTTGATTGATATTATCCCGTGCATTAATTTTGATTAAATTTTGTTAGATTCCTTATAATTACTGAAGATTCTTTAAGAGAGATGGATGGTCCTGGCCATTTTAAGACTATAACAATCGTTTTGAGACGAAGTACTCTGTATAAAGAACTAGGAAAATTCCCAAATTTTTAAGCTAAAAAATTGGATTTTTCTTTACTCCAGTATTGATAGTTTATGGCTAAAATATCATATACGCATAACTTTAATGTTGATCTGAAGTGTAATCTTTTTACCACCAAGCTACCTAAAACTTTCATTTAACAAACTCCACGCGCTTAAGGGGGATGCGCGGCCCGAAAGTGAACAAAATTGTTGTCAAAAGATGAAAAAGCAAAAATATAAGGTTCTACAAGTTGTTTTGTATGCAAATTACGCATACAATAACAGAACAATGCCATTTTAATCACTTAGAACATGAAGAACTGCGCAGCTGCAGACTTATTTTGAAGGCTTAAAAATCTTTAAAAAAAATATGAAAGGGGTTCATTGGTATCCTCTCTAGGACCATTTGTTGAAAAAAAAGTCGAATCTTGAACATTATTGTAGTAAATTTGCCTCAAAATAAGGTACCCTAATTTCATCAGTCGGCATGGAATCTATTTTTAAAACAAGAAAAATACAGTCTATACTTAGATTTCTTGACATTGACGTTATATTATCATAGAAAAAAAAATAAATTTCCATTCAAAACAATCTCTGTTGAGTGTGACAGACATCCAGTTCCAATGTTTTTTCAGTTCTATATGTGTAAATAAAATCAAATTCATTTTAGAAGTAGGATAATTGTCCAAAAAATTAATTGCCTTAAATAAAAAAAATGTACATATATTTTTCAATGAAAATATAACTTCAATGTTCTCCAAAAAGCGCAGAAAAAATATCTCGTGTGAATTGATGGTTTTTTTAGACCCCTTTTAAGAATAGGGTTCCCTCTTTTGAGACAAAGTTACATCTTTGATAAGCAAGTTTACACCTTTTTCTCAACAAATGGTTGTAGAATGGACACCGATGGACCCCTTTCTTATTTTTTCAGATTTTTAAATCTTCAATTTAAGTCTGTAGCTGCGCAGTTCTTAGTGGTTAAAAAGGCATTATTCTGATCCTGTAATGCGTAAATTGCATACAAAACAACATGTAGAACGTCATATTTTTTGCTTTTTTATCTTTGACAACAGTTCTATTCAGTTTTGGGTAGAAACAAGCCTGTCCAAGAAATGTTTACATTTTTATCATCAAATGTACAAGATGGCCGCACATCCCCCTTAAGTGTGATTGATATACGATATACGATAAAGAATCTTGTGATGATGTTTGTATACAGTTACTAGTAATATATTTATTACACAAGGTTAAAAAATAATCATACATCTATAATAAACAGATTGCTACTGAACAGATCATGGCAAGTTTTTTACATGCCCAGGAAGTTTTATTAACCGTTTTTCAAAAGGAGAAAACCGGTTATTGAAATGGTGAAAATAGCGGGCTGTCTGGCGGGTGGCTTCTAAAAGGGTATTGCTTTGGTATGGATAAGTCCTCCTGCATTTTTTAAGATAGACTTTGTTGTTTTGCAAATTCATTATACATGACACATAACACATAACACCAATTATAAGGAAATTACTTGTTGTTTCCAAATTTAGCTTATCTACAAACTTCTGTTTGATTTCTGTGTTTATTCTTAAAATATGCCCTCCCGATTCTCCACTGAACAACACAACATCAATCATTAATCTGTGCTGAGTATCGATTTTGCAACAACCTGGTCCTGACTCGTTGTAGAAATATCCAGGGCTGTCTCCGTTACACAGATGATTATCACAAACTTTTAAAAAAATTCGTTAGAATTTCAGTGTTACAGTATAAAAAAATTCTTTTAATCTATACAATAAATTAAGGCTTTGAATATATAACAAAACACTTTAAACATTTTTTTTAAGAAGTTTGGAAAATTCAATAATTTTAATGATGCGTAAGAAATTAAATTTTAAACTAAAGAAAAGCAGAAAGATTGAAATACTTGTATTGATTTTGTTTTTCTTCAAACACTCTCTTGCAGTGTTGATTGACATTGTCCCGTGTACTAATATATTATGCTATATTTGACTAAATGTTGTTAAATTCATTATGAGTACTGAAGATTCCGTAAGAGAGGGATGGTCGTGGTCATTTTCAAACTTTATAATTCGTTTTGAGGCGAAGTGCTATAGCTACAGGGACATTCCCAAATT
Source organism: Magallana nippona (assembly GCA_033439105.1). Classification (NCBI taxonomy): domain Eukaryota; kingdom Metazoa; phylum Mollusca; class Bivalvia; order Ostreida; family Ostreidae; genus Magallana; species Magallana nippona. Next base: position 23,326,150 of record CM065918.1, on the reverse strand, counting down.
TTAATGCTAAAATATTGGGATTTTTTTTTTACCTAAGTATTAATAAATGATGACTAAAATATCATGTACATATACTTTAAAGTTAGATCTGAAATGCAAATTTTTTAATCACCTAGCTTTCTAAAACTTTCGTTTACCAAACTTCTCACGCTTAAGTATGATTGATATACGATTAAGAATGCGATTATGATTTTGCACATTTACTAGAATTATATCTATTACAATAAGTTCAAAAATATTTCTCCCATTTTTTTTGTAACAATGTTTCAGTCGTGGACTACTACATTGTCATTATGAAAAATGACTTCAAGTAAGAATTGCTAAACCCGGTATCAAACAAAACAATAAACTGTAATACCCACGTGCTCGTTGTGATGAAATTAAAATATGCTTTCGAGTGAATGCATATGGTTGTACTCTTAAAAATGCCTTTAGTGGTATTCATGAATATCCCTTTAATATAACATTATATCTTTTAACAAAACTAACTATTATTTTTTATAAAGAATAGTACATGTAAGTCACATTATTTTTCTGTTCTTATTCAAAATTGAAAGTCCAGAAAATCTCTTTCGAATTGTAAAATATTGTTGGTTTGCTTAATTGTAACTTATCCGTTCCCTTCAGGTCACAGAAAAGAATTTTATTCAATGCTAAATAAATTCTAGATACAATTTAACATTTAATCTATTCGGAAAAAGTAGATAATGTGAACTAAAATTACCAATAATATATTGATGCACAATTTTGTTCGAGACATGATTATATACTTGGTTACTAGTGATTCCCTTTCCTACGTTTTTTTCCTTCAAACAATGAGCACTTGAAGAAAATAGTGTCGTATACCAAAGATTCACATGATGGCTGGCTGTGGCATTTCTTGATTCAGGCTTGGGTAGTGGATATTGTACTGGAGAAGACGAAGGGGGTCTCGTTGTCATGCACGGGATTGAGATGTCTTTGAAAAGTCGTATGTTGGTAAACAAGAATGGATACTCCTGCAATGAATTACGCGTCAAGATGTAAAATAAGTTTAATTGCAATATTAATTTACTAGTCGTAAATGTCAAATTTAATATACTTGTAAAAAATGTAGATTCCGTTTAGGGAATTTAGGTTAACCAAAGACAAATCTTGGAGAGCAAAGGCACCATTATTTGTCTACATTAACGAACTCTAATTGGATGGTCGAAATCATCTTTTGAAAACCGCAGAATGAATAAGTGATTACAGAAAAAGCGATTTTAAAAGTCGTTTAAACAACACGTGATATCAAACTCATACCATATTCGAACGATCATAATGGTCATAATGGAAGTGAAATCTAGCTTATCGACTTTGTACTTTTGAAAATGTGAAATTTCTTATCATTTGGAAACCACTGTTGCTGTAATGGCGCAAATATTTGGATTCACTAGATTTGTATAATCAAATATCGAATCGATTTGAAATGATTGTCGTTGTATTCCGTCCCAATATTGATAGTGTGTCAAATCAGTTTAAAGTTCTTTATTTTACCCTTTATTGATCCCCAGTGTGAGTTTTGGATATTTGATTTAACCCATATGGCGCCTTATTTTATTTGGCTCTTGTATTAGTCATTATAATAGACTTTATCTTTTTCATTCTACACATTTTATGGACCCTTTAGAAGCATTAAATTTTGCCACTTTAGCAGACAGCGCACGATTTTTCCAGAGACTAGATCTGAACCCATAGCTCGCATTATGCTTGTTTAAGTTTTGATACACAAGTAACCAAATCTCCAGTTGGGGCTCAGTGCTTTCATCCTCATTCGGTGGTCAATGGCCTAATTACCATACATATACATATATTCCTAACCATGATGGTCTTTTCATTTGCACCAATATTACAAAAAAATATAAGAGAAGTGCATTTGCACGAGTGTTAAGAAATGTTCTACAACTCACCCTTAGATTATATAAGGACAGTTTTCCAACATTTCAGGCGTCCAAATCGTCAGCAGTGGGGAAGAGTACCGAAGTGAAGTAAGTCTTACTGTATTTTATCACATTTGTGCATTATTATCTAAACATACATTGTACCTCTTAACTTTCAAAAAATTCTCTTATGATGTGTTCTTTTAACCAACTTACTATGTCAAACGAAGAGCCGAGTTAATTAAAACCCATCAGAATGTTATAACTAAACATTTGTACGAAGGACCTCTAGTGTTAAAGATATATGAAACAATTTACATATATCTTCATCTATTTACGTATTAAAATGACAAATTCGATACGAGATAATTCAACCTGTATTTTTTTAAATAGCACAGATATTGCCTATCAAAAGCGTCTTACAAACCCACAAAGCAATATGTACAGGTTCAGAATTTTTTTAAAAATTTTATATCATTAATATGTGAGCTGCACCTAGCACCATCAAAACAAGCTCCTATTTTTCAATCTTACAATATGATAAAAGGAAATAAAATGCACTTAAAATTCTAACTAATTTTAAAAATATACAAATTGTACATTATTAATTCCCCCACCCAACCCCAACCCCCATCCACCAAAAACTTTAGGATTTTCATTTTGAGAATGAGTAGAGAGTTGGGTAAATTGTTAAATTAATAATTATGTCATAAAACAAATAACAGATATTTTGTTCGTAGGCAAGACTTGTTCCAAACTGTAAAAATCGTCCATTGTGTCCGAAATTGCACAGAAATTTGACAAAAAATGAAGAGAGAGAGAGAGAGAGAGAGAGAGAGAGAGAGAGAGAGAGAGAGAGAGAGAGAGAGAGGATGTTATGGTTAAGAAGAAAATTCCAATATAAAAATAGATTCATATCACAAAGAGTAAAAGAAAAGAGTTACAACACGAAGAAGATCGATCTGTTGACATATCATATCGATAAAGAAAAGTATTCTCCTCATGAAATATATTTCCCAATAGAGAGTTTGCCATGAATATAAATTTTTGATAGACGTATAAGGGAAATTCGTGAAGAAAAACTTATTAAATGCAATATTTATTTGTCCCATCACACTTTCACAATTTACCTACCAAACCTATATTCCATTTCATAACAATGATGAAAATTAAATTAAATCATATCATTAAAATCAATAACATTTGTTTATTAATTTCCAGATTCCTAGCAAGCACCTAGCAGGAATCTGTAAAACTATTGTTGGGAACCAATTTTTTTTTTAGAACCCGTGCACTTATGAGGCTCTAGATGAGGTTGTTATTAATTCCAAAATCTTTAAAATATCAAAAATACATCTAATGGTATGCTATATAACTTCTTGTATTCGCTGTGCATGTACTGGACCACATCCTGGAGAAGGAATGCGTTGGCAGTTCTCGACAGTGTACTGCCGTATGGTGTGACGGCGATGTTTCTTATGATATTTTTTGCAGATCACCACAAAAGCTGGCAGGTATAAGAGATTTTCTTCCATGCCATGTCAGCAAAACCGGTTCTATCATATGTGCGTCATGCATTGGAAAGAAGAGAATCCTCGTCTTTTCACGTTTTTTTTTAGACTGCCAAAGGATCCCCAACCAAGAACTAATGTTTAAATTGTTTTTCATTTCAGCTTCGCCCTCATGTTTTTCGATCAAGCGTCAGACATAAAAACAGCGAACTATTGACAAACTAAACGAGATAATTAAATTTAAGAAAAAAATATAAATGGACTTGAAATAAAATATGTTTGGATGAATAACTTGTATTCTATTTTTGTGGATCAGACTTACATGTAACATGCACACACATTTAGGGTCATCAGAAATTGATACTGGATACTCACAGTTATGACATTACAGACGAAATCATAGCATACAGACACATTATTAGGGACCGCAAATATTTACAGCAGAAATCATTCACTACACTATCAAATATACCTCTAAACGTTAGCAGAATTCGCAGAACAGACACAACAGAATAATAAATCTAGAATTAAACCAATATTCTCTTTTTAGGAAGATAGACAAAAACACACAATCATTTCAAACAAATCTAAAGCTAAAATATGTTTATACATCCAGAAACAATTAGAAAATTTTAAGTCAGAAACGTTGATTAAGAAATTGAAGACATTGAAAACATCCACAAAAGCTTTACTCTTGGAACTTGTAAAATGAATCAGCGAAATGCAACTTGAAGGCAGTAAAAGAAAATCAGACATGATTTGAACGTATGAATGAAATTGTTCAAATTAGTTGAAATGAAATTTGCATGCTTTATAATTACTTTCTTAATTCTTAATTTTTTTACGGTATGCGGTTACCCCCATACACCAGTCATGACTCCAGAAAGAGCAGTCTTTCACATCGCACCCGACCCAATGCGTTCTCTCCTACAAAGACTCTCCACATATGCAGCATTAGCGTATGTCAACAGAATCTCCCCATAGAGTCGACTTGGTGGTTTGATGCTGACCTCTGTCGTAGTAGTAGCGATAAATAAACATATTGAGGGCAGTAACGAGAATGCAGAGGTCAAGGAACCTAATGAGGAATAAGCGATGAGGATGCGATTGATGTGATGGCAATATATGACGAAGCAAGAGGTGTCGAGGCCGGAGATGAAGAGGCAGACGATAATAATAACATTGAGGCTTCCGTTGTGTGAAACTTAAAGAGATATATGCAAATATAAATATATTTACTGATAATTACTGCTTAGTGATATATAATTTTCGTAAATTTCATTATGTACATTTCTTTTTTACATATCATTTTGAACTTGGGGCTGCTGTATTCATAAACAGCTTCAGAGGGTGCCCTTATTGTTATATTAAATTCTGCTAAAGTTGCCGTGCACAGATCTTGAACCTGTGCCAAAGTTTGAAATTTTGAATACTACATGTATGACACGTTTTAAAATGTTCTTACTCATTTATCGTGTATGGACGTGTGCGTTTTACATGTACCTACAGTTTTCAAACTTTTAAACGAAATAAAGTTTCAATGGTTTATTTTTTTTTTTATAACGAAATGTGGTTAAAAATGGAAAAATAAGTATCAAAAGGCAGACCATTTGGATGGTTTTATTATTTAAATGTCTTTTTTAATATCATTGCATGTACATGTATATTAACCTTTTCAAAAAGAGTATCTTTCCTTTAGTTAAAGGAGCACACATTTTTTTCTCTGTCAAAACTTCTGGCTACTTTCGGTTTTTTTAATTCTTTCATACTAGTTACCTTGCCACCCCATGACAGTTTTTTTTCTATAGTGAACGAATCATGAAAAACAATAAAATAAAATATTTTATATTAAAATTGTGTGGACTTTTGTTTAAGGTTAACACGGGTAATCTCCACATTAATTCGAGAGTTTAGAGAAGGGGCTCCTGTAAGTTTGTAGCATTTGGACTAACTTTTACAGTGGAAAACTCTATTTACATAGCATAAGTGAAATCTGCACACTCTTGCGCATAAATTTCCGCAGGTAATGTTTAAAAACCGCCAATAGGGTCTGTAAGTCTCGTCACATGACTAGCGAGAATTCGTGTGAAAGATAACTTCCGGGTACATGGTGAAGAATGGCGCTTTCGGTTTTGTATTGGGTAAATTACGTTGAGGGACATACTAAGTTAACAAGGAAGAGCGAGGCTGCAGTGGAGAGTGGGAGAGTTCTACGATTTGTTGTTGACGAACTGCGTGTTATTAATGCGTGTGTGCAGGCTTCTATGAGGGACACGTCGTACAAAGTACAGGTAATGTCAACATTCTACACTTCTCTAGAACTTTTTTGATAGCGAAGATAAACCGAAGAGCAGACTTTTGTTTAGGGAGACTACGTTTTACTTATTGAAAGATACATAAATCAAGGCATTTTTAAAGGTAGTGTGGGTTTGCATAGCTACGCTCTCGAAAAGGAGACATGAAAGGGGGGGGGGGGGGGGGGGCTATTTAATTCAAGTTTACAGGTTTCTTATTTACAAATACATGGAATGTGTTTATTCACCAATCAAGGACCCTTGGGGGATATACATTAAAAACAATAATATAATCAGCATAACAAATAATTATTTAATAAAAAAAATTTTAAAAAATGCAAAGAATGTCCAGATACACATTGATTTTGAATTTTTTTTCAGATATTTTTGGATAATGAAGATACAGGAGTGGTAAAAGATGCAACCTGCCAGTGCCCAATGGGACAATACAAGTGTCATCATATTGCTGCAGCACTTTTGTTTGGGTATGTTTACTTTAAAAAATCATCACCTTTATTTGTCTTTCTTTTAACATGTTTGCTTATTAGGAAAATGGATTTTAGGTTGGTACAATAAAATCTAAAACTATGTTTTGATTTTAAAATTTGTTGTCATGTTTAAAAAGGATTGAAGTATATTTACAAACCATTCAATATAAATAAATAAATAATGTGTACCATTCATGTTAATCATATCTATGTTGATAGAGAAAAAAGAGAGTTATAAGTTATAAGAGAACCGACATTAAGTGTAGTTGGCTGAAGCATCCAAAGTCAGCGCCACCAAAATCCACGGTTACCATATCTGACTTGTATCCACCAAAGCAACAGGAGTATAAGTATGTATTTATAAATAAAGTAAACTGCTATATATATATATATATATATATATATATATATATATATATATATATATATATATATATATATATATATATATAAACACAACATTAAAGTTAATAACCATATATATACAAATATATATTTTAATGCCCGATTGTTTAGAGCACTGACAAAAAGTAACAGACGAAGACAGATCATTTTTGTATTTTCAGCTGGGACAGTTGGGGCGCTTCACAGGTTGCCATTCTGTGCCATGGAGATTAATTTTAGTTTTTTTCAGTTTCCAAATCTATGTTATTTTTGATGTTGCAGTTGTATTTTATCTGGTTTTGTTTTGAATTTTGTTTATCTGGATACTATCTAACTTTGAAACATGCGCGGATATGGGGAGGGAGGGGGGGTCAGGGGGTCCAGATCCCCCCCCCCCCTTGGGAAATTAAAATTTATTAAATTTACATAGTAAAATTATTGCAAATATGCCTCGGACTCCCCTAGCAAAAACAATTATCCTTCGGACCCCCCGAAAAATTTTCTGGATCCGCGCATGTGAAGTAACTTGGTATCAATAGTCATGTATCTGATTATTATTCTAAAATCCAGGTGTCTCAATTAAGAAATTAAAAAAAAAAATTCCATTTGTACAATAGTATTTACCACCGCTTTTATCAATACTAAAACTGTATAAAAAAAAAAATACATTGTAGCTCTACATTGGATTCTTTCTGAGGAGCCAAAGTCTGAGGGGAGTCCAGTACCTTTAATTGAGGATCTGTTGATGAGCGAGGGGTACACTAATGCTGAAGACAGTAGAACATGGCTTCGAGAACACCTTATTCTCTCTCCAGAGAAAATCATGGAGGCAGCATTCACATCAACTGGTCAGAGAGAAAACTCTTTGTGGGCAGCTGTAAGGAAGCTCCGATTTACTGCGTCTAACTTTGGACAAAATATTGGAGCGATTAAACGGAAGAGATATTCAACACCATCCCCCCCCCCCCCCCCAAGATATATTTTAATGTCAACAAAAATATTCTATTTTGTTTAATCCAGTGTACATGTAGTTTTATCACATTATTACTTTACACTAGTGTGATCTGGTACCATGTATGCTATTTTATTTCTATAGCATTATATAATTTTACTTTGAAATGTTTAATGTGTGACTGTAAATTTTTAGATTTGAGTGTTCTATTGTAGATTGTCAGAGTCCCTTAAGAAACGAATCTTAAGTGCCTATAATTTGGAAAGAAGAGCTCCAATTCAGTGGGGCATCACACACGAGAAAGTGGGTGTTGAGGAATATTGCAAAGCTGGTGCAGTCACAGTTTTGCCGACAGGCAAGTTGAGTGTTATTGTGCTCAATAATGGGATGGGAACTACTTTTCTTATCTATATGATATGATGATTGTGATTGTCTGAAGAGACTGAACGTGAAATGAGAATGTTTTATTCCTGCAATAAACATAGCTTTAATGTCAATATAATCACTCTTGTAAATCAAATTACTGATGTAAATATTATTACTTTGTTTAGATTGTATAGCATTTTTTCATTTATGTACATATTATTACTCGTGTACTTCAGGTATTTGGCTTCACGAGTCAGGTGTCTCGGGTGCATCACCTGATGGCTTTGTCCAGGGAGATTTTAACAAAACTGACATTGTCCACCTTCAGCAGAAGGACCAACCAGCAACTCTACCAGCTATCATAGAGGTTAAGTGCCCATTTACAGCAAAGGACAAGACCATAATGGAGGCGTGCTCCTCAGTCAAAGATTTTTACTTGGGTACTAAAGTTACACATCTTATCGCATGCACACTTGGTTATCTTTTTTGTATCACTCAATAAAGTACCAGGTAATGGGAGAATGCATGAAAATGTCTGTGTAATGGCATATGTAGCTTATTGAATTAAGATGTAATTAATTACATCAACTACTCCAATATTAGTATGAAAATAATATACATGCAAGACACATCTTAAAATTCTTAATTTAATAAACTTCTGCATCTTTGACCAAAATTATATTTACTTTTATATATATCTATATACATGTATTTTCAGTCGATAACAATGAAAGTTTATCGTTAAAGACAACACATGATTACTGGCATCAAATCCAGGGCCAGCTCTACCTTACTGATACGGAGTGTTGCGATTTAGTGATATGGACTACCAAAGACAAGCAAATTGTAAGAATTGTAAAAGACAAGATGTGGGCCCCAAACATTTCTGCCCTGATAGACTTTTATTTCATGGTGTTTTTGGATTCACTGAAGTAAATCAGGTTAGTTATATTAATGATGCGATAAGATCATATGATGAACATTCTTAGTTATTAATGAATTGAAATTGGTTTTCCTTTGCATTTGTAAATAACAAAACAATACTACTTGTCAAGTTAAAAACATTTCTAATATCTTTAATAGCATATTTAAATTTCGTATTTATCTGCAATTTCTTTAAGAAGAGGTGCCTGAAGGTTTACAAGACAACAGCATAACTGAAATATTTTAGTAGACATATGTCGATACTGAGCTGGAATGTGATTAAGAATTTCATAGTTTTTGATGCGCTCATTTGCTCTCTCGACATGAATCCTGGCTTTTCCTATCTTGTAGCATAATGCTGCCTCCTCCTTTGTGAAATGTGCTTTGTGTGACAGAAATGGTGGAATATTCAAAGAGACACCAGAAGGAAGTTTGTCATAGATGTTAAAACCCTTATCGGCTAATATGAGACCTCCTGCTTTTAGCTGTTGCAACACTCCGCTGTGATCAACGATGGCTGCATCTGAAGTTGAACCAGGATATAAGTCAGAGGAAAACACAAGTGCACCGTTCGGAGAAACACATGTGACTGCCTTAACAGTGTGTCTGCTTTTATAATTACTGTAAGACAAGGACTGTGAGTTCATGTCAGATGGCATATCTTGAATAATCTCTGTAGCATCCATAGCTATTCGAGCAGATGCGAACTCTTCAAAGGACTTGGGCATCGATCCTTTACACTTGAGCTGATTTGGGATACCTGTTTCCTTAAGAATGCCGTCAAAGAAAATTTCATGCAAGACTGAAACATAGGTGTTAATGATATTTGAAACAGTTGCCCTGCTTGTTACAAATCGTACCGACAAGTCCAAGTCACGATAATTAAGCCGCAGCTTCATTAACGTTATCAACAATTGGTCCTCAATGGAAAAACAGGTCACAGCCCAACCAGAGTAATAGTGAAATGGTGCCATTCTGTAGAGCATACTGACAACAACTTGAAACACATCAGCTGGAAATGAGGTGTAGAGCAACATCTACAAACGAATTAAGTCTTATATTTTATGGAGCATTACCGATGTTAAAAAGAGGAACAAGCTCTATGTCCTCACCAACTGTTTCCAATTTATAATATGTACATTTCAATTATTTGTTGAAGACCACTTCTTTTAATGTTAAAGCTTATACATTTCATTATTTTATTTTACAATATAGTTAATAATTGTTACATTTTTCTTGTCAGTGTCAAAACCACATTTAAATATATATATACACACACACAACAAACACAATTAAGTATGCACTGTCATTTTTTATTTAATTTTTCTACCGGTAGTGTAACAAGTATTTTTTTTTTATTCACATGCATTTAACATATTATAATTCTACAAAATGAAGCATTTAAATGTTCATGACTCCCTTTCTTTAACTTACCTTTTCAGTGTCATTTATTATATCTTTGATTGACATTTTGGGTTTTTGTATTTGCATATTTTCAATTTCTTCTTGGAGACTTGCAATCTGGTTCTTTAAGACGGACACTGTAATGTGTAATTAATAAGATTCAGTCATTTTGATAAAAAAAAATATGTTCAGGTGATCATCGCATACATTTTTTATTTTTCATTTATAATTGATTGTAAATAGAAACTTTCAGTATTCATTGGTTTAATTTTAAGCAGTGAAGTTTTTCTGGTCAGTATATTTTCTCTTGCAGAATTTTGTCAACATCAATTCAGTTATTTGTGAATTAAACCCTCCTCAATATATTTTTTTGTGCTGTTTTTAAATATAATATCATCATTCTGTTTATAACTATTTTTAATTACCCTCGTGTGAATGATCTTGTGTGTCATCATGATGGTCACAGTAATTGTGATCCAGAGCAGGATTATGTCCAACATCTGACCCTGAAGCTGAATCACTTGGCATCTGATGAGAAATGGAGGATTCAATGTCCACTTTCTTTCTAGAAGAAATATTAAATCAGAGAAAGATTTAACATTTTATTCTCATATATATGACTTTGTTGAAATAATTCAGTATAATTTATTCTCCCGTTTCCATCATTAAAATACTGTGTAAACTCTAATTATCTTGAATGCAATCATAAATTACTGTTTATCATGCAGTCCACTCCTTCTACTTCACTTTACAACCTTTTAGGCGTATACGCCTCTGGAAAATACCCCACATTTTTGCTATATGCAAAAATGGTAAGTCCAGATTCTCTCATCCCATCTTTGAAATGACAGCTGCACAGCCTATCATTATTGTTGTACTCTCTGTCTGCTCGTCTGAAAAACAAGCTCAATATTATTTGTTTTAAATATCAATAAACTATATTTGAATTCAATTCAATACTAAAGGCATATGATTTTGAAAATTAACCTGGTTTTATTTTGAGGGGAAAGTGAAACGGGCCCTGAAGAAGACGGCATTACTGTATGGGTGTGAAACTGTGGGAAGGGCTTTTTAATCTCAACATTGCCAGATAAAAGCATGCAAATTAAATGCTTTGTCTATAGAAACTTTTGGCTTGAACATCTTTGTCTTTAAATTTTTGAAATACACTCACGATTTGACGAAGTTTGTGTTTTAATACATTTGTTTTCTTGACCTCTAAAACGCACTGAATATAACGACAATGATGCATTTTATTGTATTTTTATTACTTACCTGCATCTATCTATCCATTTCTTCCTTTCCCTAACATCAGTCGGGAATCTAAACAAACTGCACGTCTGCTTTCCGCCAGTGCGATGCGTACAACCGATTGCAAAACAATACACCATTACACAAGAATGTTGCTACGAACGCTGATGTACCCGGAAGTTGGAAAACGAAAGTGAAAGCGAACGAGACTTACAGACCCTATTGATTCACATTAACCAACAGTACTTATCACTTCGGTCATCTTGATGCGCCGGGTTGTTGTACTGGCACAAATCGAAACACAACAAATCTTACTACCATTTGGACAGTAAACAAAGTGTACGATTCGGTTGATTGGCCACAAAATGGGAGTGAAAGCAATGAATTTGGATTGGTGCCCAATATTCTAAATGTAATACTTTGGTTATTTTTTCGAACCTTACTTTTAAATGTATTAGCATACGAATATATGCATATCGTGCTAACCTTATTTTTACTATGAGCTAGAGCAGTATTTTATAAACATAGCCACGACGAATTCTTGAATTATACAGTGTAAAATATTGTCAGTATATTTTGCCATTCGTGCGGTGGGAAATTCGCACATTGAGTGACGAGTAAACACTCTGTTTATTGCCAATTGTACGGTTTGCCATTAGTGTCGTTTTTATCATGTGCTTATGTAAGTTAACAAGTTAAATCCGTCTACGTGTCATTAAGGCGCATAAGCCCGGTGCTTATCCCTGGTTTCCATGGTGCTAAGCGGATGAGAGTCATTGACTTCCCCTGGATGAAACTCCAGTCCATTGCAGGTTAAATCCCAGCATGAGTCGGTACCAAATTTCAGCTGGGTGGAGTAAGACAATGTAGATAATGTGCCTTGTTCAAGTGCATAACACACTGCATCAAGTGACAACAGCGGGGTTTGACCTAGCGCCCTTTCGGTTACTGGCCTAACGCCTGTGACCACTGAGCCATGCTATAAGCTTCATTATTTGAAGTTCGGGGTGAAGACTTTCAACTTATTTGAAGACAAATGCCTGAAAAGTATCTTGCGCCAGAGCCAAATGAAGTCGGATTTTCTACCAACTTGGGATGAACGAGGTCATTAATTACAGGAAGTGGTGACGCAGAGACTTTGAATTGTGGTTATGCAGTAATTTCTTCTCTTCGTGTTATATCCTAATGCCGTTTGAAATTATTTTTGTTAATAAGTCTACCGAATAAGGCAGAATACTAGACATAACTGAGAAGGTGACAGTCTCAAAGGACCCCGCGTAAATAATGCACAATAGAATAAAAATCATTTCAGAGGATTTTATTTTGACCTTAATCTATGATTTTTTTTTCAGATGGCATTGACCTATAATTCAAGTTTGTACCACTTATCTATAGGCAATTCTGTTGGTTTAATCGGAGAAAGATTTAGCCAATCTGAAACACGTTTTGTTCCAAGACTGGCTTTTAAAGATTTACTATGACCTTCACCGTTAAAACGTAATTCAAGGACACTGCATTCCCATTACCAAAAAGCTCTGTTTATGTGAAGTACGAGCAAGATAGAACTCAGGGGAGGGTATACTGTAAACCAACTTTTATTCGCGACGACTTTATTTTGCGATGAAACAGAGATAAACTGGTTCGCGCGACTATTTTTCGCGATTTAGCCTTTTTGAGAATTGAGTTGTCATTACATTCATACAGCAAAGGCTGATTTGCGACAAGAAATATTCGCGACGACGAGGCTCTCGTGTACCACGCGTATATAAGTTGGTTTACAGTATATGCTTTGAATAAAATAATTTTGTGGTCGGATATGACATTGACCCAGGACACTAGTCACTGCATATCCCTTGACCAAAGTTACACTATGTGAAGAGAATATATAAACTGGACATGGACTTTTCATATAATTTTGCCAGTATTTGTTTTCCATTATAGATTTGACCAGGAAAATCAGATCTGATCCGTCGGGATGAGGTTCATCCAATATATTTTCATCGTCGTTTTTGTATGCATCTTCCACTGCAATTAGTAATTCATCAAACTCCATGTTCGCGCACATGTTTGTCAAATCATAAGTTATGAATAGACAGTCTCGTGGTAAATTAGGTTTCTCGATTTTATTTTATTTAAAAAATCGGTACTATCTTTCCTGTTATTGTACAATAGGTATATAAAAAAAAAATAATCACAGTATGCACCAATTCTATATGTTGGTGTGCTGCTTTGTGAGATTATAGGTCGGCTAGATGGTTACCATCTGAGTCCGTTTTTTTTTAAGCCACCAGCATGTTATTTTCTATTTTGTGTATTTTGGGGAGCAGATTACATGCCCTCATTCAAGATGCGATTGATCTTCATTCAGGTAACGATATGTTACTCTGTTTAAGTCCCCTTTAGAGAACATTTCGGTTGTCAATAAAAATTCTCAGTTACGAAATATTATAAAGCCAACGAATAAGTTTTAGTATCTATTATGAGATAGTGTTCATATTTCATAAATGGTGAATGCACCTACGAAATGCCAATGATAAAGAAGTGCTTGATAATATTTAAATGGAAAGCCAAAGTCGCCAACTTTAAAAGGGAGGCTACTATAGCAAGGACTTAAACCTATAATCGAAAAAAAGAACACAAAAAAGAAGGGAGGTTCTTGACCAAAACAGAAGAGAAGCATATTCAAACAACCCATTGGTGATGGTTATAAAGTACAGCGCATGCGTCAAAGGTTTAAAAAAAGCGTAGAATATTGAAAGAAATGAAAAATTATCAAATGTGTTACCAAATATTTAGAACGGATCCAATTATTGCTTATCATAGCAAACATAAGAACATTGGAGATATGATTGTAAGATCAAAGTTACCACAACATTAATCTATGTTATAAAGGTGGGCACCTGATGAGGCGGGCCTTAACTAGACTTTTTTATAATACTGCCGAAACACCCTATGCAAATTAAATATTTATAATTATGCAAAGAACACATAGAATGTTACAGAGCGATGGTTAAGAGTGTCTGGTCCTTGTAAATTTCAAGAAATTTCATGAACAATTTTAGCTGCTTGGTGTCCTTATTTTTGTTTCAAATGAGCAGGGGATGCTCATTATTGATGTTTCAAAATCAGAATCAGTTGAATAACAGAATCATAATATCATATCGTTATATATGCAATGATTGAGATAATTTTTATTTACAAATGTTGAACATGTAGAGCATTTGCATTAGTTTTTAATGATATGTTTTTAAACAGCGGATTCATGAGTTCAAAATATTCTACTGTAAACACACATAAAAAATTTTAAAATTAAATAAATCTTTATCATTAAAAATACAACAAATGAATTCCACATACAATGTATATGTATATCATATACATTTATATCTAATAATATTTAAAAAGAAATTTATGTGAAAAAAAAATACATCGTACATAGAATTTAGTTTTAAAGTTAAAGTATGAATTAACTCAAAACAAGCAATGAATTATATTGTCAAAGTGGCTAACTATCCAAGTTATATGGTCGATACAATGGCCCTGTCAGCAAGTACAATGTTTCTTTAAAAGACATGCTGGCTGACGTTTTTCATACTTGTTAGACCAGTATTTATACGGTGGACTGACTACAGTTTTTTCCGTTTTTCACGATCTTGACAATGAGCACACGGCGGTAGCGACCGGTCAGAAGGGGATATTTACTCCCCCTAGGCACCTGATCCAACCTCTATCTTTATAGAGGTCCGTGTTGCTCTGCATTGAATTTGTATTTCCTTTATGGATTTTTGAGATGGTGGACAGTTTGTTAGTGCCATTTTTCATTTTAATAAGTAGAGATACTTTGCATGTATCTTGATAAATAAATCATAAGGTTTGAATATTTTACAAATATATATTTCAAAAGTCATAAATGTTATATAGTTTTCACATTTTTATTAAAGAAATCTGTTGCATAAATTGAAAAAAATTCGATAATCATGATTAATAAAATTTAATATCCTTTTCACAAATACAGCCATGAACAATATGGGGAGCAATATCGTCCCATTTACCGCCATATTCAACCCTCAGTCCAATAGAGACCTGACCATCAGGTTGCCTGGGATGCCAATAAAATCGTGTTATTGTTTGATCATTTGAAAATTTCCAGATTGTACCAATCCTTTTGCCATCAATGCGATACTTCGAAATGAACCCTAAAAGAAGGTTATAAACATTTAAAGAAACGCTTGTCTGATAATTAACACACAATTTGCAAATTATATATGAGCATGCTCTTGCACATACCTTGAGACTCTCACAGACATGAAAATTAAGACCATTTATAAGGAAATTACTTGTTGTTTCCAAATTTAGGTTCTCTACAAACTTCTGTTTCATTTCTGTGTCTATTCGTAAAAGATGCCCTCCCGATTCTCCACAAAACGACACAGCATCAGTCATAACTCTGGGCTGAGTATCGATTTTGTAACAAACCGGTACTGACTCGTTGTAGAAATATCCAGGACTGTCTCCGTTACACAGGTGATTAGCGTAAGCTTTAAAAAAGTTGTTAGAATTTCAGTGTTACAGTATAAAAAAAAGAATTCTTTTAATCTATACAATAAATAAAGTCTATGAATAAATAGCAAACACTTTAAACAAAACTGTTTAAGAAGTATGGAAAATTCAATACTTTTAATGATGCGTAAGAAATTAAATTCTTGACTAAAGAAAAGCGGAAAGATTGAAATACTCGTATTGATTTTGTTTTTCTTCAAACACTTTCTTATAGTGTTGATTAACATTGTCCCGTGTATTAATATAATATACTTGACTAAATTTTGTTAAATTTATTCTAATTACTGAAGATTCCGTAAGAGAGGGATGGTCATGACCATTTCCAGATTATATAATTCGTTTTGAGGCGAAGTGCTCTGTATAAAGCTATATGAAAATTCCCAAATTTTGAAGCTAAAATATTGGGATTAACCTAAGTATTAATAGATGATGACTAAAATATCATGAACACATTCTTTAAAGGTACATCTGAAATGTAAATCTTTTAATCACCTAGCTTTTTAAAACTTTCATTTAACAAACTTCTCGTGCTTTATAAGTATAATTGATATACGATTTAGAATCATTTGATTATGATTTTGCAATTACTAGAATTATATTCATTACTTTAAGTTCAAAAATATTTTTCTTATTTTTTGTAACAATGTTTCATTCGTGGACTTCTACATTGTCATTATTAAAAAATGACTTTAAGTAAGAATTGCTAAACCCTATATCAAACAAAAACAATCAACTACGAGGGCTGTCCCAAAATAGCGTTGAGAAGTGGCGTTATTCAGTTAATCGAAGACATAGAAAAATGAAACTTGTGCCACAATGGGTTCAAGTAATTTGTATTCACATTATGTTTTGAAATTAAATATTTTTTAAGACTAAATTAGTAAAATGAAAGCATGCTAGATCATAAAATCGACACGTGGCGCAATGTCAAAAACGAAAAGTTAAAATCAACATAATGAAATGAAAATTGCGAGAAAAAGTATTTTTCGAATGAAAAATTTCAAATGAAAAATACATTTAAATTTGTTAATATTTCTATTATAAACCCAGAAAAATAATTTGGCTATAACAAACCTTTCGAAGATTTTATAGCGCGTTTTGTGACGAGCGGAAGTGTTAACTTGTAATAAAATGACGACGTCAGCGTTTAAGGCGTCGCAGCGCTCACTAATAAAATTTTGTTAAGACCTTGAAACAAATCCTAAGCGGCTATTGAAGTAAATAAAATTATCAGAATCTCTTAGAAATGGGTTTTATGAATTAGTAGTCTAACAACATTGAAAATATTCGGACGAATATGATAACAATAAGTGTAAAAAAGAAAGTGACCGATAAAAATGGACGCCAAAATGCTGAACGACACATTTTGGTAAGACGGACGTTAGGCAACAAGTAATACAGGGCAAGTTTGGAGTCGACAGATCGTTTGTACTTAGAAAATATTTTAAAAAACAAAACTAGAAATGGATATTGAATGTGCACCCAGGGTACATGTTCAAAGAAAACATTTTTTCAAGATAATTTCTGAAATAAAACATAAATGTTATCGTAATCGATGTGGAAGGTTTAGCAACAACGTAAAGACTGGAGATTCCGACGTTGCACATTGCGCCGCCTGGCAAAACTTGTTGTTACTAATTATTCATTTTCGCAATAAATTAATAAAGTATAGATTTGAATTTTTCAGTATTATTTGCCAGTCATCGAAGATAACATAGAAGTCAAATGAAATTCCAGTGAACAGATTTTCAGTTTTGTGTTATCTCTACGCTATTTTGGGACAAGTCCCTCGTATAATACCCACTCGTGGTTTACAAATGATGAAATTAAAATATGCTTTCGATTGAATGCATATGGTTATATTCTTAAAAATGCCCCTAGTTTTATTTAAGAATATCCCTTTAATATAACATTATATCTTTTAACAAAACTAAATCGTTTTGTATCAAAAACAAATATGTAAAAAAAAAGGTACATGTAGGTCACATTTTTTTCCAGTTCTTATTCAAATTTGAAAGTCTAGAAAATCTCTTTGGATATGTAAAAATTGTTGGTTTGCTTATCTGTAAATTAAACATTCTCTTCCGGTAACACAAAAGAAGTTTTTTAATGCTAAATAAATTCTTAATACAAATTAACAACTTATCTAGTGTGAAAAAGTAGATAATATAATCTACAATTACCAATAATATCTTGATGCACAATTTTGTTCGAGACCTGATTATATACTTGGTTACTAGTGGTTCCCTTTCCTACTTTTTTTCCTTCAAACAATGAGCAATTGAAGGAAATAGTGTCGTATACCAACGATTCACATGATGGCTGGTTGTGGCATTTGTTGATACAGGCTTGGGCAGTTGATATTATACTGGAGAAGACGGGGGAGGTTCCGTTGTCATGCACAGGATTGAGATGTCTTTGAAAAGTCGTATGTTGGTAAACAAGAGTGAAAACTCCTGCAATGAATTGTAAAATATGTTGCGATTTTTAATAAAAATACGCGTCAACAGATGTAAAAATTAATTTAATTGCAATATTAGTATACTAGTCGTAAACGTCAATTTTAATTTACTAATAAAAGATGTACATACCGTTTAGGGAAATTAACGCTAACCAAAGACAAATCTTGAAAAGCAAAGGCATCATTTTTGTCTACATTTACTAACTCTTATTTGATGTCGAAATCATCTTTTGAAAACCGCAGAATGAATAAGTGATTACAGAAAAGCGATTTTAAAAGTCGTTTAAACAACACGTGATATCAAACTCATACCACATTCGATCGATCATAATGATCATAATGGAAGTGAAATCTAGCTTATCGACCTGGTACTTTTGAAAATGTGACATTATACTTATAATTTGAAAACCGTTGTTGCTGTAATGGAAAGTATTTGGATTATTAAATAATAATTAAAAAAAAAAATTAAATCTCGAATCAATTTAAAAAGATCGTTGTTGTATTCGGTCCCAATATTGATTGTGTGTCACACTCAGTTTTAAGTTCTTTATTTTACCCTTTATTGATCCTCAGTGTGAGTTTTGGATATTTGATTTATCCCGTATGGCGCCTCATTTTATTGTTTCTGTTATTAGTCATTATAATAGGCTCTACCTGGTTAATTCTACACATTTTATGGGCCCTTTATAAGTATGAAATTTTGCAACTTTAGCAGACAGCGCACGATTTTTCCAGAGACTAGATCTGAACCATAGCTCGCATTGTACTTGTTTAATTTTTGGTACACAAGTAACCAAATCTCCAGTTTGGGTTCAGGACTTTCACCCCCATTCGGTGGTCAATGACCTAAATACCATACATATTACTAATCAAATGGTGGTCTTTTTATTCGCGCCAATATTACATAAAAATTAAAAGAGAAGCGCATTTGCACGAGTATCAAGAAATAATCAACTCACCCTTACACTATAAGGACAATTTTCTAACATTTCATGCGTCAAAATCGACAGCTGTGGGGAAGAGTCCTGAAGTGAAGTAAGTCATACTGTATTCTATGACTTTAGTGCATTATAATTTAAACATACATTGTACCTCTTAACATTGAAAAAAATTCTCTTATGGGTTGTTCTTTTAACAATTTTACTATGTCAAACGAAGCGCCTATTTGATCAAGATCCATCAGAACTAATGAAAAATCCCGTTATGATTAAACATTTGTTCGAAGGACCTTCAGTGTTAAAGATATATGAAACAATTTGTATATAAATATATCTGTATTATATTTACGTATTGAAATGACAAATTCGATACGAAATAATTCGGCCTGTATTTTTAAATTGCACAGACATGTCCTTTCAAAAGAAAGGCATCTTAAAAACCAACAGAGCAGTATGCACAGGTTCAGAGAAATAGTTATTGAAAAATTAAGAGAGGAGAGAGAATTCAGTTGTAGAAGCATTTATATCTACGAAGAGTATATAAATTCAACAGAAGTATTTTTTTTTTCATTTTGTAACATTCATATGTGAGCTACACCTAGCACCAACTCACATCAAAACAAGCTCCCATTTTTCAACCTTACCATATGATAAAAAAAATAATATGCAATTCAAATTCCAACTAATTTAAAAATGTAAAAATTGTACATTATTAACACCCCCACTCCAACCAAACCCCAATCCACCAAAAACTTTAAGATTCTCATTTTGAGAATGGGTAGAGAGTTAGGTAGAGAGTTAGGAAAATTGTTAAAATTAATAATTATGTAATAAAGACTTGTTTCAAAATATAAAAATCCACCATTGTGTTCGAAATTGCACAGAAGATTAACAGCGGGGAAATTCTGTTCGAAGAATTTGAGATGGTAAGCTATTGGTTTGCTTCTTTCTTTAATTTCTTTTTATTATTATTTTTTTTTTTTGTTGTCTCTTCTATATTTTTTTAGTTGAAAGAAAAGGCTAGAAATCGGTTAAATGTATAATATTAAGAGAAAAGACTTTTGAAATGTGAAAAATGTTTTTTTTTTTGTACGAATGAATTCACTAGTTCATTTCAAAATAACTGAGATGTAGAAAAGGTAAGGGTGGGACTGTGGATAGTGTCTTTTACAGTTTGAAAAACGATAGTGTAGACTTTGTCAATTATAAGTTATATTTTTTGAACATGTAATTCATTGTAATTTGATGGATAGAAAACAATCGTCAAATATTGCTGGTATCCTGTACAAAGAAAACGAAACATCAAACATTTTGATCTATTTAGTAAATATAAGAGTTTTAAAGATATGAATAAAAATATGTTTTCTTTTTCGCAATCAGTAAAAGGATGGAGAAAGTGTTGAATGAAAAAAAAATATTTATATCAATTTATTATAAAAACAATTCGCTTTTAAATTTTTTGCCAGAGTATGAGAGGAATTGTATTCTGTTAACATTTATAAAAGGGGTGATGGTAATTGATTTCAGAAAGACCGAAAATGCAGTACTTATCAGCAATACAGTCGACAACATCTATTATCCAACTATCTAATATCTAACAAACTGCTGAATCTTTTTTTATATACTACAAGATTGTTTTTCAAATAACACCGTTATCAACTAACATGTGCTGTCACTCACTCTAACCCGGAAAAACAGTCGAACACACCTGCACATATGCTGATGGGTTGGAGGATGGGATAAAATACAGAAATATTCTCATGTTAACAGGTGTTATGTCATATTTTCCAAAGCATTAAAAAAAACAACTTACATTATTACAATTATTATTAGGGCATGGTCATTTCGAAATAAATCGAAGGCACTCTTTTAGTCATTGTTAGATTTGTGTTTATACTCTGTCCCAAGATATCTATGCAGCACATTTGGACGATTTTTTCATAAAAATACACATACCTGTGTAAGAAGTGCAATTGAAATCGATGAAAGGAAAAATATCCAAGATATCTTCATTGATAAATTATCAATGTTCACTCGGAAAAAAATACAGGAACGAAAACAGATTTATAATGGGGATTGTTTACATCTTTTCTCCATTCGGAAGTAACTCGGAAAACCTCGCACGATTTTTCAACGTTATCATCCGGGTTAGTTGCAATACAAGACCCCGTAGACATCACACTTTTCAGCCGTTTATTAAACCCTGATAAGTTACAAAGGGTGTTTCAAAGAAGAAATCTTGGAAATGTTTCATACTTTTGAATGAAAATCGTTTGAAAACTGGGATATTTATAAATGTCGAATAAATAAGCAAAATGTGAATCGAGGATATCTTGGGACAGAGTATAGCAGATCTGATGAAAATGTGAGGCTTCAGAAATCCAAAGTCCCAATCTTCATGCCAGTCTGCACACGGTATATACGGATATTAGTATACAAATATCTTAGGTATAGATTAAAATGCCATAATTTTTTTTGATAAAACATTATAAATAATATGTATTAAAACATTGAAAACAATTTTTTTCTTTGCAGATCACCACAAAAGGTATTAGAGATTATCCTCCATGCCATGTCAGCAAAACTGGCTCTAATATATGTGCGCCATGCAATGGAAAGAAAAGAAACCCCCTCTATTCAAGTTTTTTAGACTGCCAAAGGATCCCTAACCATGATTTGATGTTTAAAATTGTTTTTCATTTCAGCTTCGCCCTCATGTTTTTCGATCAAGCGTCAGACGTAAAAAAAAAACAGTGACGTAATTCTTACTAGCAGGTCAAAGTTCTCACCGTTGTTTGTTCTGAACATGCCATTCTATATGGAGACATATATGAGGGACTCAATGATTCGTGTATAATGCATATCTGCTGTACATAATTTCATTAAAATGAATGAGTCCAACATTGTTAGTGGAAACGAAGCAAGGATAAAAGGGGTGACATTGTTCTAGAAAACCTTAACAGAAAAAGCAAAAGCTTCATGCCACCTGGTCTGCCATCAGACATAATATGGCTTACCATTAGCCGAAATATTGACAAACTAGAAAAGATAATTAAATTTAAGAAAAAAAATTATAAATGGACTTGAAATAAAATATGTTTGGATGAATAACTTGTATCCTATTTTTGTGGATCAGACTTACATGCAACATGCAAGCGCATTTAGGGTGATACTAAACTGATACTGAATATTCATACACTTATAACATTACAGAAGAAACCACATCTTCCAGACACAACATTAGGGAACAAAAATATATACAGCAGCAATCACTCACTACACTATCAAATAAACATCTAAACGTTCGCATTTTAGAATTCGCAGGACACGCACATTTAGAATTCGCAGGACACGCACAACAGATTAAGGATTCAAATTATTGACACGTAGCAACACTCAAATCATCATCTAGAATTAAACATGCACCAATTTTCATTTTTTAAGAATACAGACAAAAAAACACACAATCACTTCAAACCAAAACAAAATCTGAAATATGTTTATACATCCAGGCACAATTAAAAAATTTGAAGTCAGAAACGTTGAATAAGAAATTGAAGACATTGAAAACATCCACAAAAGCTTTACCCTTGGAATTTGTAAAAGAAATCTAAATTATAATTTATTTTTTTATTCTTAATTTTTTAAAAATCTATGTTTTTAAGGGCATTTTTACGGTATGCGTTTACCCCCATACACCAGGCATGTCTCCAGAAAGAGCAGTCTTTCACATCGCACCCGACCCAATGCGTTCTCTCCTACAAAGACTCTCCACATATGCAGCAGTAGCTTATGTCATCAGCATCTCCACATAGAGTCGACTTGGTGGTTTGGATGCTGACCTCTGTCGTAGCAGTAGCGATAATTAAATATATTGAGGGCAGTAACGAGAATGCAGAGGTCAAGGAATCTGATGATAAGGAAGAAGCAGAGGATGCGATTGATGTGATGGCAATATATGACGAAGCAAGAGGTGTCCAGGCATGAAATGAAGAAGCAGATGATCATGATGATATTGAGGCTTCCATTGTATGAAACTTAAAGAGATATATGCAAATATAGATATACTTACTGATACAGTCAGTTCAAGTATATCTTTTACAACATACACCATAGCATAGCATTGAAATCTCATACCATAGCATTGGAATCTCATACCATAGCATTGGAATCTCATACCATATCATACAATCTCATAGAATCTCATTCATCATATCATACCATAGCATATCACAGCATAGCATACAACATAATTTTAACTCGGTTTTAAATGTCTTTATTTGAAAAAATAAATGTACACATTGCAGATTAGTAGTAAACCTTGGCTTCTTATCATTTTACTTCGAAATATGTGGAACTCTTTTGTGTATGGAGGCGTTTTTGTTCAAATCTCATAGCATACCATAGCATAGCATAGCATACCATATCATTAGGCCCTTCATTTCAATTTCTCATAGCATAGCCTACCAATCGCATAGCATTGAAATCTCATAAGATATCATTAAAATCGCATACCGAAGCATAGTATGAAATTATAAAAGATATACATGAAATGACTGTAAGTACTGCTTAGTGATGATGATATAGTTTTCGTAAATTTCATTATTTACATTTCTTTTTTACATATCTTCCTTTTCGAAGTTGGGGCTGCTGTATTCATAAACAGCTTCAGAGGGTGCCCTTATTGTTATATTAAATTCTGCTAAAGTTGCGGTGTACAGATCTTGAACCTGTGCCAAAGTTTGAAATTTTGAATACCTCTAGGATAACCTCTACATTAAGTCGAGAGTTTAGGGGTTGTAAGTTTGTAGCATTTGGACTAACTTTTAAGCTTGAATTGGGATCGGTGCCCAATCTTCTAAATGTAATACTTTGATTTTTATTCGAACCTTACTTTTACATGTATTAGCAGACGAATATATGCATATCGTGCTAACCTTATTTTTACTATGAGCTAGGGCAGTATTTTATAAACAAAGCCACGATTTATTCTTGAATTATACAGTATAAAACATTGTCAGTATCTTTTACCATTCGTGCGGTGTGAAATTCTCAATTTAGTGACGAGTAAACACTCTGTTTATTGCCAATTGTACGGTTTGCCATTAGTGTCGTTTTTATAATGTGCTGATGTAAGTTAAAAAGGTAAATCCTTCTACGTGCCATTAAGGCGCATAAGGCCAGTGCTTATCCCCGGTTTCCATGGTGCTAAGCGGATGAGAGTCAATGACCCCCCCCCCACCCCGGATGAAATACCAGTCCATTGCAGGTGCAATCCCAGCGTGAGTCGGTACCAAATTTCAGCTGGGTGGAGTAAGACAATGTAGATAATTTGCCTTTTCAAATTGCATAACACACTGCATCAAGTGACCACAGCGGGGTTTGACCTAGCGACCTTTCGGTTGCTGGCCTAACACCTGTGACCACTGAGCCATGTTACAAGCTTTATTATTTAACGTTTGGGTGAACAATTTCAATTTATTTGAAGACAAATGTCTGAAAATTATCTTGCGCCAGAGCCAAACGAAGTCGGATTTTCTACCACCTTGGAATGGACGAGGTTCCGACACAGGCGAATTAATCATAGGAAGTGGTGACGCAGCGACTTTGAATTGTGGTTATGCAATGATTTCTTCTCTTCGTGTCATATCCTAATGCCTTTTGAAATTTTTTTTGTTAATAAGTCTACCTAATAAGGCAGAATACTAGACATAATTGAAAAAGGTGACCGTCTGAAAGGGCACCGCTTAAATAATACACAATGGAATAAAAATAATTTCAAGGATTTTACTTTGACCTTAATCTATGACTTTTTTTTTCAGTTGGCATTGACATTTAATTCAAGTTTGTACCACTTACCTATAGGCAATTCTGTTGGTTTAATCGGAACAAGATTTAGCCAATCTGAAATCTAAAACTGGCTTTTAAAGAGATCTGCTACGACCTTCACTTCTAAATCTTAATTCAAGGACACTGCATTCCCATTACCCAGAAGCTCTGTTTGTGTGAAGTACGAGCAAGAGAGAGCTCAGGGGAGGGTATACTGTAAACCAACTTTTATTCGCAACGACTTTATTTCGCGATTAAACAGAGAAAAACTGGTTCGCGCGACTATTTTTCGCGATTAAGCCTTATTAACAATTTAGTTTTCGTTACATCCATACAGCAGAGGCTGATTTGCGACGAGAAATATTCGCGACGACGAGGCTCTGGTGTACCTCGCGAATATTTCTTGCACGCGAATAAAAGTTGGTTAACAGTATATGCTTTGAAAAAAGATTTTTTTTGTGGTCGGATATGACATTGACCCTGGACACTTGTCCAGTAATTGGTTTCCATTATACATTTGATCAGAAAAATCAGATCTAATTCGTCGGGATAAGGTTCATCCAATATATATTTATCGTCATTTTTTTATGCATCTTCCACTGTAATTAGTAATTCATCAAACTCCATGTTTTCGCACATGTTTGTCACATCATAAGTTATGAATAGACAGTCTTGTAGGAAATTAATTTTCTCAATTTTTTTAAATTTAAAAAAAATCGGTACTATCTTCCCTGCTATTGTACAATAGGTATAAAAAAAAAAATAATCACAGAAAGGACCAATTCTATATGTTGGTGTGCCGCTTTGTGAGATTATAGGTCGGCTAGATGGTAACCGTCTGAGTCCGTTTTTTTAAGCCACCAGTATGTTGTTTTCTATTTTGTGTATTTTGGGGAGCAGATTACATGCCCTCATTCAAGATGCGATTTATCTTCATTCAGGTAACGATATGTTACTCTGTTTAAGTCTCCTTTAGAGAACAATTCGGTTGTCATTTGCTTGTGCGTTGATGTGTAGAGTCGATAGATCATGTCTGTTGACTTCTACATAATGTTTAGAGTTCAGCTGACAAATGGCTACTGATACGTATTTTCCTTTGTCCGTAATTACCAAAGTGTTGTTTTTGTCATCTTTTTAAATACATTATAATGGTTATTTTCTTAACGAGCTAAATATGGCTTTTCTCGCATCATAGGTTTAATTGTCCGTGTATACTTTTACTAACATTTACGTTAATTCGCACTTGGTTTTATCAATGTTGTTTTCTAACAAACCACTTGTCAAGTCAGGATAACTATATAACCCGCAGTTCATTGAAAAGGATGAAATTTTTGTGCTCTTTTTTGCAAAGTTCTTTCGAGATTTATTGAAATCTCTCAAGATTAAATTCTTAACATTTTTTTCTATTAGTGGTGATTGAAAAAATTTCAAACCTTTGGCTTCATACATATATTTATTATCACTGAGAGGATATGCAGATAAATTGAGTAGCCTTTCTTTAATAGACTTTACAATAAAAGAATCTGATTTTAGAATGTATCAGATTACTAAACAGATCATGGCAAAGTTTTCACATGCCGAGAAAGTTTTATTTCCACGGTAGATTCGGTGATGATGGTTTTTTTTTTTTTTTTTTTTTGATGGCTCCGGAGATGAAATCAAAGAGTTTTTAATTTGAAAAGCGGATTAATCCACATTAAAATATAATTTTGAAATTTCAAATAATTCAATTAACTTTCTGGATTAAACCGTGTACAAAGGAAACATATTTATTCAATAAAAAAGATTAGTTACGAAATATTATAAAGCCAACGAAAAGGTTTTAGTATCTAAAAAGAGATAGTGTCAATTCCATAAATGGTGAATGCAAAACGCACCTACGAAATACTAGTGATAAAGGAGTGCTTGATAATATTTAAATGGAATGTCAAAGTCGCCAACTTTAAAAGGGAGGCTACTATAGCAAGGACTTACAACCTGTAACAGTAATCTATGTTGTAAAGGTGGGCACATGATGAGGCGGGCCTTAGCTAGACTTTTTTATAATGCTGCCGAAACACCCTATGCAAATTAAATATTTATAATTATGCAAAGAACACATAGAATGTGACAGAGCGATGGTTAAGAGTGTCGGGTCCTTGTAAATTTCAAGAAATTTCATGAACAATTTTAGCTGCTTGGTGTCCTTATTTTTGTTTCAAATGAGCAGGGGATGCTCATTATTGATGTTTCAAAATCAGAAGCAGTTGAATAACAGAATCATAATATCATATCATAATATATGCAGTGATTGAGATAATTTTTATTTACAAATGTTGAACATGTAGAGCATTTGCATTAGTTTTGAATGATATGTTTTTAAACAGCGGATTCATGAGTCCAAAATATTCTACTGTAAACACACATAAAATTTTTTAAAATTAAATAAATATTTTTCATTAAAAATACAACAAATGAATTCCATATACAATATATGTGTATATCATATACATTAATATCTGATAATATTTAAAATGAAATTTATGTGAAAAAGAAGATAAATCGTACATAGAATTTAGTTTTAAAGTTAAAGCATGAATTAACTCAAAACAAGCAATGAATTATATTGTCAAAGTGGCTAATTATCCAAGTTATATGGTCGATACAATGGCCCTGTCAGCAAGTACAATGTTTCTTTAAAAGACATGCTGGCTGACTTTTTCATACTTGTTAGACCAGTATTTATACGCCGGACTGACTACTGTTTTTTTCCGTTTTTCACGATCTTGACAATGAGCACACGGCGGTAGCGACCGATCGGAAGGGGATATTTACTCCCCCTAGGCACCTGATCCAACCTCTATCTTTATAGAGGTCCGTGTTGCTCTGCATTGAATTTGTATTTCCTTTATGGATTTTTGAGATGGTGGACAGTTTGTTATTGCCATTTTTCTTCTTAATAAGTAGCGATACTTTGCATGTACATCTTGATAAATAAATCATAAAGTTTGAATATTTTACAAATATATATTTCAAAAGTCATAAATGTTATATAGTTTTCACATTTTTATTAAAGAAATCTGTAGCATAAATTGAAAAAAAATTCGATAATTATGATTAATAAAATTTAATATCCTTTTCACAAATACAGCCATGAACAATACGGGGATCAATATCGTCCCATTTACCGCCATATTCAACCCTCAGTCCAATAGAGACCTGACGATCAGGTTGCCTGGGATGCCAATAAAATCGTGTTATTGTTTGATCATTTGAAAATTTCCAGATTGTACCAATCTTTTTGCCATCAATGCGATACTTCGAAATGGAGCCTAAAAGAAGGTTATAAACATTTAAAGAAACGCTTGTCTGATAATTAACACATACTTTGCAAAATATGTATGAGCATGCTATTGCACATACCTTGAGACTCTCACAGACATGAAAATTAAGACCATTTATAAGGAAATTACTTGTTGTTTCCAAATTTAGGTTCTCTACAAACTTCTGTTTCATTTCTGTGTCTATTCGTAAAAGATGCCCTCCCGATTCTCCACAAAACGACACAGCATCAGTCATAACTCTGGGCTGAGTATCGATTTTGTAACAAACCGGTACTGATTCGTTGTAGAAATATCCAGGACTGTCTCTGTTACACAGGTGATTAGCGTAAGCTTTAAAAAAGTTGTTAGAATTTCAGTGTTACAGTATAAAAAAAGAATTCTTTTAATCTATACAATAAATAAAGTCTATGAATAAATAGCAAACACTTTAAACAAAACTGTTTAAGAAGTATGGAAAATTCAATACTTTTAATGATGCGTAAGAAATTAAATTCTTGACTAAAAAGAAGCGGAAAGATTGAAATACTCGTATTGATTTTGTTTTTCTTCAAACACTTTCTCATAGTGTTGATTAACATTGTCCCGTGTATTAATATAATAGACTTGACTAAATTTTGTTACATTTATTCTAATTACTGAAGATTCCGTAAGAGAGGGATGGTCATGACCATTTCCAGATTATATAATTCGTTTTGAGCCGAAGTGCTCTGTATAAAGCTATATGAAAATTCCCAAATTTTGAAGCTAAAATATTGGGATTCATTTTTACCTAAGTATTAATAGATGATGACTAAAATATCATGAACACATTCTTTAAAGGTACATCTGAAATGTAAATCTTTTAATCACCTAGATTTTTAAAACTTTCATTTAACAAACTTCTCGTGCTTTATAAGTTTAATTGATATACGATTTAGAATCATTTGATTATGATTTTGCAATTACTAGAATTATATTCATTACTTTAAGTTCAAAAATATTTCTCTCATTTTTTTGTAACAATGTTTCATTTGTGGACTACTACATTGTCATTATTAAAAAATGACTTTAAGTAAGAATTGCTAAACCCTATATCAAACAAAAACAATCAACTACGAGGGCTGTCCCAAAATAACGTAGAGAAGTGGCGTTATTCAGTTAATCGAAGACATAGAAAAATGAAACTTGTGCCACAATGGGTTCAAATAATTTGTATTCACATTATGTTTTGAAATTAAATATTTTTTAAGATTAAATTAGTAAAAGGAAAGCATGCTAGATCATAAAATCGACACGTGGCGCAATGTCAAAAACGAAAAGTTAAATTCAACATAATGAAATGAAAATTGCGAGAAAAAGTATTTTTCGAATGAAAAATTTCAAATGAAAAATACATTTAAATTTGTTAATATTTCTATTATGTACCCAGAAAATTAATTTGGCTATAACAAAACTTTCGAAGATTTTATAGCGCGTTTTGTGACGAGCGGAAGTGTTAACTTGTAATAAAATGACGACGTCAGCGTTTAAGGCGGCGCAGCGCTAACTGATAAAATTTTGTTAAGACCTTGAAACAAATCCTACGCGGCTTTTAAAGTAAATAAAATTGACAGAATCTCTTAGAAATGGATTTTATGAATTAGTAGTCTAACAACATTGAGAATATTCGGACGAGTATGATAAAAATAAGTGACAAAAAAAGAAAAAAGTAACTGTGACCGATAAAAATGGACGTCAGAATGCTGAACGACACATTTCGGTAAGACGGACGTTAGGCAACAAGTAATACAGGGCAAGTTTGGAGTCGACAGATCGTTTGTACTTAGAAAATATTTTAAAAAACAAAACTAGAAATGGATATTAAATGTGCACCCAGGGTACATGTTCAAAGAAAATATTTTTTTCAAGACAATTTCTGAAATAAAACATAAATGTTATCGTAATCGATCTGGAAGGTTTAGCAACAACGTAAAGACTGGAGATTTCGACGTCGCACATTGCACCGCCTGGCAAAACTTGTTGTTACTAATTATTCATTTAATTATGTTCTCCACAGAACAACTCAGCATCCGTCATTAATCTGGGCTGAGTATCGATTTTGTAACAAACCGGTACTGACTCGTTGTAGAAATATCCAGGATTGTCTCCGTTACACAGGTGGTTAGCATAAGCTTTTAAAAAGTCGATAGAATTTCAACGTTACAATATGAAAACAGAATTATTTTTTATCATTAAAATAAATAAAGTCTTGGAGTATGTGACAAACACTTAAAACAATATTTTTTAAGAAGCACGGAAAATTCAATAATTTTAATGATGCGTAAGAAATTTAATTTCAAGCTACAGAAAAGTGGTAAAATTGAAATATTCGTATTGATTTAATTTTCCTTCAAAAGCTCTCTTATTCTGTTGATTGACATTGTCCCGTGTACTAATATAATAAGCTATACTTGACTAAATTTTGTTAAATTCATTTAAATTACTGAAGATTCCGTAAGAAAGATGGATGGTTTTGGTCATGTTCAATTGTTTTAAGACGAAGTGCTCTGTAAAAAGAAACAAGAAAACCCTAAATTGTAAGACTGAAGTACGCTGATTTTTTCTTCACTTCAGTAATATGTTTTACGGTGCTATCGTTGTGGCGAGCGCAGCAAGAATTACACATACCTTGCATCATTGTCAACCTAGTAATATTTTTACAGTTATCAACTAACATCAAAGAATTTGAGAGAGAGAGAGAGAGAGAGAGAGAGAGAGAGAGAGAGAGAGAGAGAGAGAGAGAGAGAATATTATATACCTAAGTTTAAAAAAATTCTTACAAAATACATAGACTTGCTTCCCCCTAAAACCTTTCTTTACTTTTGGAGAAAATTGATCAGTCTGTAAAATGTAATTTGTGTTTTAAAAAGTGTAAAGTGTAAATACAGTATTATTTTTCTTTGTACCTTGTTGTTATCTGACTTTTATTTTTTTTTTTCTGGTTCATAATTTTTTTTAATTTGTTTATTTTTGCATGCACGTTGTATCCGTGCCCCGGTCACTGTTTGTAGGTGTGTAATTTCCCACTTACCAATTTAATGGTTTGGCAATATGCAATCTAAGGCAGGTATCGCAGTTTATACTGAAATAGCTTATAGTATTACAGATGTTTGATCCACCTCTAAATTTATCGCGGGAAATCTAGCGCGAGATCAATTTGACGTCACACGTTCAAATATATATTCATTTGTTTACGTATCTCGACTCGATACGAAGGAATGGAAGCATGTAAAAAATATCTTGGGTCTCACCGAAGCTTTTGCGGTACTTAAAACGTGTATAAAACCTCAAGGCGCCCTAAATTACGAGTTAAATGTTAGCCATTTTTGGCATAGCACCACGTGAGAAAACATTAGAGAGCATTATGGGACGTAGACAAAAAAATGTCTTGATGAATCTGTAGGTTTAGCTCGTTCTTTTTGCCGCGCACACTGGTTCTTAGAGCTCGCTACGCGAGCAACGCTTCGCGGCGCTCGCTGAGCTCGCTATTAAGGTAGCTAGCGGGTTTGCTTGTTAGAAAACCTATCTTGTACATTTGTTCGCTTGATTCATTGATTTCAAAGTTTTATTTCCGAAATTTATTTGAGATTCGTCTGCGTGGTGATAATGTTATCGTGTTTCAATTACAGCAATTCTTATTAAATCAAGCAACGCCATTTCAATGAAATATTAAGTAAGATGTATATTTTAGTCAGTAAACGCATTTCAAAATAATTCTCCCAATTTCAAAAGAATTAGACGAATTCAATTTTACTCAACACATTAACAAAAGAAATAATTTTGAATCAATTCATAAAAAATAATCAGCATGACTATGCTCTCCGCTATTTCGTTGCAAAACAGCTTTCAAGTGTGAAAAGTTTCACAAAACCTTATATTTTCATTATAACGTTACACTTCATTAGCGCGATGTCATTTTCTTACTTCTGAGAACCAAAAAAATGAAAATGCGTTGATTAACTACACACACATTTTAAAACATGTAAATACTATATATAGATCATTACGAATTTTAAAGTTGATATCAAATGCACATATGCAATACATGTAAAATGTCGAAGAGAGGAAAAATTACTATATATTTTCTTTTTATGAAACTTAATCAATACGGAAATAATTGCCGGAAAACTGTCAACATAATAAGTTTTTGATAATTTGCAAAGATTTTTATTATTTTGATCTTTAGAGAATACAGAGTTAAAGTTTAAATTGTAAAAGTAGTAGTCATAAGTTTCATATCATATACATGTAGTTGCCTAAACATGATTTAAAATAGAACATTTCAAACGGACACTCATACTTTATAGAACAAATTGTGACCTTATGTCTCACGTCTTTAATTTTTTATCACTTGATAGTTAAATATTTGTATAAAAATGTATTCAAGCTTTTTGAAATATGTCATTTTATGTTTCTAAAGTTTATTTCTTTTTTTTTAAACTGTATAATTTTCCTAATACGGTCAACTTTCTATGGCGATTCCTATTGTGACGTCAACAAACCCGCGAGCTGTCTTAATAGTTTATGGCTAAATATATTATGTACACATAATTTTATGGCAGATTAAAAGGGAATGTTTTTAACCACCCAGCTTACTAAAACTTTCATTAAACAAAAGCCATGCGCCTAAGTATAATTGAAATACGATTAAGAATTGTGTGATTACGATTGTAAACATGCAGTTACAAGTAAAATATTTATTACACAGAATAAAACTTTCTCTCATTTTTTGTTTTTGTAACAAAGTTTCTCTCTTGGACTACTACAGTATCATAATTAAAATTTGACTTCAAGTAAGAATTGATAATCCTTGTATCGCACAAAGACAATCAACTGTAATACTCAATCGTGGACTAAAAATGGTAAAATAAAAATATGGTGCCAAGTGAATGGTTATTCTCTTAGATAATGTCACTAGTTGTATTATGAATATTCCTTTAATAAATCATTATATTTTTTAACAAAACGTACTATCTTTCTTTTATAAAATTAGTTTATATAAGTCACATTATTTTCCTGGTCTTGCATAAAAATTCTTTTAAAAAAATCTTAGGTAAGTAAAAATTGTTTGTTTGCTTAACTTAATCATTCCTTTCAGGTAACAGAGGATCAAATAAAGTCTAGATAAAAATGAAGAACTAATCTATTGTGAAAAAGTAGAAAATTAATCTATAATTACCAATAATATCTTGATGCACAGTTTTGTTTGAGACCAGATTATATACTTGGTTACTAGTGATTCCCTCCCCGACGTTTTTTCCTTCAAACAGCGAGCACTTGAAGGAAATAGTGTCGTATACCAAAGATTCACATGATGGCTGGTTGTGACATTTGTTGATACAGGCTTGGGCATTGGACACTGCACTGGAGAAGAATGGGGATGTCCCGTTGTCATGCACAGGATTAAGATGTCTTTGAAAAACCGTATGTTGGTAAACAAGACTGGATACTTCTGCAAGGAATTGTAAAATATGTTACGATTTTGACTAAAAATGTCAACAGATCCAAAGTTGAATTTAATCGCAATTTCAATTTACAAGTAGTATATGTCAATTTTAAGATACTATCAATAAATGTACATACCTTTGTGGAAAATAAACGTTAACCAAAGCCAAATCTTGGAAAGCGGAGACGCCATTTTTTTTTTTCTACAGTTACCAACTCTAATTTGAGGTCAAAATCATCTTTTGAAAACCGTATAATGAATTCGTTATTACAGAAAAGGCAATTTTAAAAGTCGTTTAAACAACACGTGATATCAAACTCACATGTACACCTCATCTGATCGATCATAATGTAAGTGAAGCTAGCTTATCGACTTTGTACTTTTGAAAATGTGACATTACTTATAATTTGAAAACCGTTGTTGCTGTGATGGCCCACTTATTTGGATTCACTGGGTTTTTATAATTGAATATCGAATTGATTTGAATTGATTGCAGTTGTTTTCAGTCCCAATATTGATAAAGTGAAGCTCACAAAATAGAATACTTACTATGTTGTAATACAAATGCTTCTTTCAAAAGCTCTGCTATTTGAATGGAAACTCTATACCAGTGCTGCTGAGGAACAACAGTCTACTAATTAAAAACATTAAAGTTTATAGCAGATATATTGAAAATTGATCCTCAAATCATACGAAAAGTGGAAAGCATAAAGCATTTTCATATTTTTTATCTGATTTTTTTTAATTCAACACTTTATTTTGGGTCTACTCTTTATTTTGGGTTAACTGTTTAAGATATATTGACAAATTCATTTTGTTTTTCTCTCATTTTATGTTAGATTTATGAAATATGCTTGTTCAAATATTGACTATAATTTGAAAAATTGTTGTAGAAATATTGTTATTAATTTTGGTGTAGGTGTATACGTGTTTCTTTCTGTTACATCATATCGATATTCATGAACAGCAAAGGCTAAATTATTCAGATTATCTGATATTGCTTGATTTTAAAAAAGGAAATTCGGCACCTAACAAAATCATCATTCTTTAGCAATGACTGTTGCTGTTATTGTTTTCAACAATGTACAATGTATAAACTTAAAGGTACCTTGTACACACTATACAGTCACTTATGTTCATAAAGAGGGAATATGAGTGAAGACTGTGTGCTTTTGAGCTCGTTCAACCAGATATTTTTCAAGTCCCTTGTATTGTTCAGTTATCCATCAAATAATGATTTAAAAAATAAAAGAATTTTGGATACAATCTAAGTGTTGATCAAACGCCGTATGTTCAAAAATACAATGTTTAAAATTTTCTTTCATTCTGAAGTTAAGTACAACGATCCCTTTATTTTGGCAGAGTGTATACACAGTGTTATAATTCTAAGCTTCAATATTTTGGCATACTTATGGTCATCGAAGCGGTCACAGTCCAGTAAACGTCCATGAAGCTAAAGTCTGAAGGTTTATTATCCTGATGGTCCAGTAATCCTAGGGTTAAAAATTCGTATGTTCATTTGTTTAAAGTTTAATATATATATATATATATATATATATATATATATATATATATATATATATATATATATACATATATATATATATATATATATATATATATATATATATATATATATATATATATATATATATATAAATTCAAAAGGCTCAGTCAGAAAATCCAAATAGTGTAAATTCCTCAGGTTTTGAACCACACCAAAATATACTGACTAGAAAATATCATTCTACGTAACTTCACAGTACTATATAATAGTTTTGTGTGGGCAAATTCCCGCTTTTTAATCCATGGAAATCCTATAAAGTCTATGCTGTATTAAAATGCAGCAGTCGACACTGCTTTTAAATTGCTTTAATATCAAGCTTTCATTAAATGTAGAAAATCACAAAATCTAAAGGAAACATGAAAAATGGTCAACTTCTGTATAATCTTTATAATCTCAAATGCATGCAGTTTTTCAATGTGCAGGAACGATTGCTTTTTTATTTAAAATTCCGAGAGTGTTTTCATTACAGTCATCTGCATCATTTGTACTTTATTTTGATTGATTTTCTCGGACTGGAACATATAAATTTAATATTTTATAAAGAAAACACATATTTTAACTTAAAATTTAGAGAATTCGTTCATTGCAATTCCCTGCATCATTTTTGATTGATTAACATAGAATGGTATATTATAAATGGATATTTTATACAGAAAAATATATTATGTTTTATTGAAATTCAGAGAATTCTTTCATCATTGCACTTATTTTGATTGATTTACACGGAATGATGCATCATGAAATGGATATTTTATACAGAAAAACATGATGTCCTTTACTTAAAATTCAGAGAATTCTTTTATCATTGCAATTCCCTGAACCAATTTAGATTGATTTACATGGAATGGTACATTATGAAATGAATATTTTATACAGAAAAGCGTTGTGTTTTATTTGAAATTAGGAGCTTTCTTAATTGCCATCTCCTGCACCAATTTTGAAAGGTACAAAATTAAAACTTCAGGAAAAAATTCTTTGCAATTTGATTTGTTAAAACATTACTTTTCTCTCTCTAAAATGAGTTGTACAAGGTATAACTGAAACATGATGGTCATCAACAAATAAACGTAATCTTTTCTCATTTTGTGTAATTTTTATTATTTGCAAATTTTTACCACACCGTCGGTAATCATTACATATGTTTTTAAGAACTGTTTTATTTGAACAAAATGTACTTGTTGATAGTTTAGCTATGCTAAGTAGCCATTTAGCGATGCTGCAAAATAACCTTTAACAGCGCCAGTTGCTGCAAAACAAAACAAAGTAGAGTAGTTTTATTTAAGGTCGAATAACACACCCGGAAAAAGTCGCTCAAATTGGCATTTAATTAATCTAATATGAACGATATCATGATAAATAAACAGTACATATGTCAAACAAGCAAAAGATTTGCAATTTGGGGGTAAAAAATGAATATCAAAGAATTCAATTCAGTACGTAACAACAAAAGCCCCAGCAGGGTTCGAACTCGGGATGTACGGCACTCTAACTCTAACCACTCGGCTACGAAGTTAATTGCATATAACCGTCGATAAACTCCTTGTAACAAAACTAAATGGCGTTCTGATCAGAGGTCAGCAATTTTGTGGTGATGTGTTACATGTATTCCACCTTAAAGTGCTGAAGACGACTTGGAAATAGCCATAGTTCTTGGTGCTCGCCGCTCTTCGCACAGCACATATGAGGGCTGTTCGGAAATTATTGAGACATTTACCCATATGTTTGGGGGGAAAAGATAATCCCTTGAAAATTCACCAAAACGTACACCAGGATAGAGTTTATCGATGTGAAAAGTTTCTTGTCCATGGTATGATTAGATTATTTATGGAAAATTTTAACGCTTCTCATGTTTTAAACACTTGACGTCAAAATTCAATATACCATCGTTGTCAGATTATATTTTAACCATATTTGTATTTCAACTCGAATACTAGTGAAACTTGATCAAAAGTTAGTCACAATAAATAGCAAAATGAACATATATAATTTGATTTCTTTTATCATAAACTGTAAGTCTACGGACACTTAGAAAAAAGATGTTTCATTTTTTCATTCTCCGATTTTATGCCTGCGTCGGGTACCTCGACCACCGATTTATTTATCTACCGTTGTAAATAAAATATTTTTTTTTCAATTTTACTTTGTTAAATTGTTTGTTGAGGTTTCAATAATGCTTATGCTAATTTTCTCCCTAATTCGTCACTTAGAAAGGGAAATATTTGTGTTGTCTCAATAATTTCCGAACAATCCTCGTATGTAAGGAACTTACTAAACACTTCAAATTTGCATTGTAAATCTCACCTGTGTGGACGTATATCTTACCTCACTTACATTTGTTACTTAGACGCAACAACTTGCCAGCTAATGCAGTACATATGCACAAGAAGATTCAGAACATCAATCATAATGGTCAATGCAATACATTTATAAAGAAAATGCACGTAATACAAATATATGAAAGCGCAAACATTAGACAAACAAATGTATTTAACACGTCGCACACAAGGTCCAGGTGTGAAATCAAGTGTAACAAAATCAAAGGCTTTGATATACCATGTTTCAGGCAAGTGTTCATTTACAAGTCGTGTTCAGCTTTAATTTACATTAACTTAAGTGTATAAAAATATGACAATAACAAACCGTCAACCATCTCAAAAATCCATAAAACGAAATACAAATTCAAAGCAGAGCAACACGGACCTCCCAAAAGTGGTAGGATCAGGTGCCTAGGAGGAGGAAGCATTCTCTGCTGACCGGTCACACCCGCCGTGTGCTCTTTGTCGTAATTGGGAAAAAGCGGAAAAGTCTGTAGACAATTAAGTGATAAATTATGGTCTAACAATTAGTATGAAAAACGCCAGTCAGCATGCGACCCAGTTGATGATTGTATTTGCTGACAAGGTCGTTGTATCGACCATAGAACTTAAGAAAACATGACTTCAAACGAGCTGTTGATAGTTTTATTAACTTGTTTGTCAGTAGCTTGCCTCGCCTTAGAACTGTTCATACGAAGAGCATGCCCTTGCGTATCGAATTAACTGAGAGACAAAAACACCATATGCAGGTTATGAAGGTATATTGCTACATAAGTAAGGAAATTTGACTATAGAAAAATTGAAGTCATCGCGTTTATCGTAAAGTTTTGTTGTTAGGTTACCATCAATGTCCATTTCCAGTAAAATATCCAAATATGAAACAGATGACGCAGACTCTGTGGTATCTTTTATTTCAAGTTCACTGGGATATATGGAGTCGACGTAAGTATGGAAATAACAATTGTTAATTGATAATACGTCGTCGATATACCTGAATGTTGAGTTGAAGGCCAAAGCAAGTGATTTATTTTTTTCACGTACAAGTTTTTGGATAAATTTAAATAAATTTAAATAAATTTAGATTTAAATAAATTTAAATAAATTTTAGATTAATAATGTATATGATAAATCATAATACATATATTCAAAGAGAACGTAAAACACTGTGCCGAATAATTATGCCAGTGCTAAGGTGGCATTTGTGGCCCAGCTTAAGATGCAGTTTCGTAAAAATTCATATAAACCAAATGATAGACCATTGTCTGGAGAGTATACAAAAACTTTTGTTTTAAATGTATCTCACCTGACAGGTGAGATATTCACCTTTAAAAATTTATATGCTATAGGAAAATAATAATTTACATTGGAGAAATAATTTTCCTACAGGAAATATTGAAAATCCAGTAGGATTTTTTATAAATCCTATAGGAATTATATTTCCAATAGGAGAAGAGTATTTCCTGCTTGCAGGAATTTGATTCAGACAGATAGTTTTTCTATAGGAAATTAAGGTTTTCTATCGCATTTTAAAATTCTATGGGAGTTTTGTTCAAATCCTATCGGAATTTAAATTCCTAAAAGAATTTCTTTTATTCCGGTAGGAAATTCTGAATATCCAATAGGAAAATTGTTTTTCCTATGGGAAAAATTATTTTCCTGTAGGAATTTACTTTTTAAAGGTTGATATCTCACCTGACATGTGAGATACATTAATAACAAAGGTGGTTATAAACTCTTTAAGCAATGGAATATCATATGGCATATTTGAAATTTTCGATAAATGCAGCTTAGACGGGTTCAAAAATGCCACCTTATCACTGGCATAATTATCCGGCACAGTGTTGTAATTTCGACCAACTTTCTTAATCAAAAATTAATTGAATAAGGATAAATATGGATGAGAACAACTTCAACTTCATTTTGACCCTCTGGCCTTGGATACTTTCAATTGAAATTGATTAAACCTTTGCCAAAATTTCAATAAGTTTCCAACTAAGCTTTCACAAGGTAAATTTCTTTTAGACCCATGCTAGGTTAGCCCTTTTCAGTACTTTCAGTACTTTGATTTAAAAACGTTTTTGGATGATTTGTAAATTATTTCTATAAATTTTTCTATTTTGGTTACTTAAACAATAAATTGCTTTCTTTTGTGCTTCATGCGGGTAAAAAGATAGCTAGAATTGCAAAGGTTATGTAAAACAAAAAATTCTGCGGTGCTAGCTTCCTTCAT
The DNA here is from genome assembly GCA_033439105.1 of Magallana nippona. Taxonomy (NCBI): domain Eukaryota; kingdom Metazoa; phylum Mollusca; class Bivalvia; order Ostreida; family Ostreidae; genus Magallana; species Magallana nippona. The sequence goes on along the minus strand of CM065918.1, from coordinate 23,285,988 downwards.
CAGCCCGACTGAATCTCCAAAGAAAGCATTTTATTGTTTATACATGTATTTACATCTATATTCTAATTATTTATTCAATTGTTCATTTAGAGTAGGTAAAAGTATGTAACTTATCATAATTATTGTCGACTAATAGTTACCCAAAAGGAACAGCAAAGATAACATTTTAGTTTGAAAAATTGTTTTAACCTCGTTCGAAAGCAGTCGAAAAGGAGAAAAATATACCGCATGCGCACACCATTTTAATCAACATCGAAGAATATCGGGCAGGGGCGCGGTTTGAGACTATCCAATCCATGGCAATACATTTAATTCACTTCTTTTTGCTGATGCATTGTTTTATCGTTTTATCAATTTTATTCAAAAATATAAATAAGATATAACTCTCTCTCTCTCTCTCTCTCTCTCTCTCTCTCTCTCTCTCTCTCTCTCTCTCTCTCTCTCTCTCTCTCTTGCATTTTTAAAGGGCGGGTTACAACCTTCGTTACCTCCAACCTTCATATCCGCCACTGAAACAACTATAGTGCAAAAACTAATGATCAAAACTTTAATATTTTCTGATTCTTCTAATTAATAAAATTTGATGTCTTTTTCACAAATACATCCGTGATTTCCGGAAGGCCTAATATCGTCCCATTTACCGCTATGCGTTACTCTGAGTCCAATAGATCTAGAACTGCTCTGGTCTCTTGACGGCTCTCCTGGATACCAATAAAATTGAGTTATTGGTTGGTTATTTGAAAATGTCCAGATTGTACCATTCTTTTTGCCATCGATGCGATATTTTGATACTGAGCCTGAAAAAGTAGTCCGTTAACAAGTCTTACCAAATATTTAATGTAATTATACAATCTGCAAAACAGTCGATGTTTACATATGAAGCTTTTAATTTCTTTTTCTCATTTAATTCAAACATGTATAGAAAGTCAGTAAATGAAAATAACAAAATTACTTGTTGTTTCCAAATTAAAGTTTTCTACAAACTCCTGTTTGATTTCTGAGTCTATCCGTAAAAGGTGTCCTCCTGATTCTCCACAAAACAACACAGCAGCAGTCATTGACCTGGGCTGAGAATCGATTTTGTAACAAACCGGTACTGACTCGTTGTAAAAGTATCCAGGACTGTTTCCGTTACACAGGTACTTAGCGTAACCTTAAAAAGGGTTGTTAAAAATTTCAATGTCACTTATCAAAATATCCGATTCTTTTTCTTCTTATTCAGTAAATAAAAGTCGATCGGGAGATTACTATGGAATCATTTAAATTCGTTGGGGCCAATTTTCGAGGATTGTGGATTTTTTGCTTTTTCGTGGGGATATATTTACGTGGATGCGTCTGTATTCTTTCTAAATTTGTTTTCGCTGAGGATGTAAATTCGTGGGGGAGGGCTACCCATGAATACCACGAAAACTGAACCACCACGAATTCTAATGATTCCACGGTAAGAGCAAACAAAAGTGTATTTGTGGTCTATTTTTTGATACAATTACCCATTATTTCAATTTCTGTTGAAAATAACCATATACAGTGTCAAAAAGAATGAAAAAAGTAGTTCAGCACCATGTTTTGATGTTATGAATGATTTTTTGGTAGATCGCAGATAGAATATATATTGATCCAGTTAGGCAAACAATAACGGCTACCTGATTTCCCGCGGACATGCGCAATGAGGTCGGTTTCGGTCTTTCTCTATCAATATTCATGAAAAGGCATTACTTTCATGTCAAGAAAGCAACAATCAAAATTCTATATCTTTGTAACTAGATGGAATTAACCACTGTAATTTACAGAGTATAGATAACTTTTATAAGTAAACAAACACATGCGTCATTCAAAATAGACGCAAATTATAGTGTGTAAAGCTTTAACCTTTCTTGAAATAAGGATTTTAATAAATTTGAAATAATAATACTTTGTTTAAATTAATTTTGAACTATAACGCTACTTCATTTCTAAAACACTAATGGTGCATCGATAGTAATTAAAAACAAGAGGCCTGGGGGTCACATCAGTCACCTGAGCAACAATTATAGCCATAACTGTCACAGTGATAAAAAAAAAAACCACAACTTATGACCGTATTTAGAGTATCAAATACAAAATAGACAAATTGGAGGAGTATATCTTGTTTAAAAACAGCATATTCTTATGTTAAACATTGATCCCCATTTGTTGTTTCGGGTTTTGAGAATAAGATTTTTAAAGATTTTTTTTCTATTTATTCCAATAAATAAATAGTGGATGCTTCCACACAAGTTTTAGGGTTTTTTTACTAAATTGTTTTAATTTATTAAGAATTTTTTCTTTAATTATTCCATGGTAAAAATTTACACATACACAAACCCACAAACCCCATTTTGGCCACACCCTACCACCGGGGATCATGATTTGAACACCCTTAAAGAGACATGGTGACGCACAAACCCATGATTTAGCAAATATCGAATTTTTACACGATTTCCATATTTTTTAATTATCATATGAAAAGGTGAACTCTTGAAAAAAAATTACAGTGTTCAAAAGAAAATTAATCAAATTAAAAAGAGAAAAATAGAATTAAGTGTTGTGCCAACACAAAAATATTGAGTTTCCCTTCCGCTTCATAGCCACGCAAGCGCAGGGGAAAGTAAATAATGCAGCATGACATATATCATGACCTAGTGGACTCTCATTCAAACCTGATGTCTTCAAGAACTATAAATTTATTAAGATGCACTCTCTATCAATAATTTCTTACCACACATATCGAATAGCTTCACTTTCAAATTCTTTTCTCAGTGTGCCAATCCCTCTGTAACTATTTTTAGACAGCAATTGCAATCACGTGACACTAAAATCAATGTCCAAAACAACTCGGTTTGTTTACATGTGCATTTTCCGGATGAGTTTTATGGACTTGTAAACTTCTAGACTAATGATGCGTGAAACCTACCGTATGATGAAATTTAGTATATTTCTTCTGATTTCCGTTGTCATAATCAAAAGGTAAAACATGTATTTTGAGTCACCGTGTCACTTTAAATATTCACTACCTGAGGACGCTTTCACGCCAGTTTCGGCCTTTCTAATCAAATGATTTTTTAGAAGAGATTTAAAGATATTTTCGAAATCCTTTATGAAAATTCACCCACCCCATCATCCTTTAAGGCACTACTGTACATTATCAAGGCATCATGATTTAAACAAACTTCAATTTACAATATTTAAGGATGCTTCCACAGAAGTTTCGGCCTTTCTGGTCAAGTGGTTTTTGAGAAGATTTCTAAATATTTTTCTCGAATTATCCTATGTAAATGTAAAGCCCCCCCCCCCCCCTTCCCAAATTCTGGTGGCCCGATCCAAGTTATTCCGGGGACCATGTTTTTAACAACTTGAATCTATACTACTGCCTGAGGATGATTCCACACAAGTTTGGCCTTTCTGGCTAAATGATTTATGAAAAGAAGAATTTAAGGTGGTATGGGACACCTCCATATTGTGACGTACTTTCGATCGAAATAAACAGTAAAATCAAGTCTAATTTTATAAATAGTTTCTTCCCGGAAATTGTTACCTAACAGCATAGCGCAATGAGTTAGATCGTTAACTAAGAATCTGTAAGTCATGAGTTCGAATCCCGCTGGGGCTTTTATAACTTTTACCTTTCCAAAAATATTTTAAAACATATTTTAAGGTCAAATATTGTAAAATGTAAAAATTCTAAACCGGTGAGAGTATTTTGATTATAATGTACTTTTATAATATCGACAGGTGTCCCATACCACCTTAATAAGTGTTTCCTCTATTTGTCCCTATGTAAAAATTAAAGTTTATCCTACCCCCGAGTTTTAATTCATAGATACCTTCAATTTGTATGTAAGAGTGGCATTATTTTGCTTGAAAAGGGAATACAGTTTTGAATGAATTAACGAGTACTAGACTATGATCGCTCGACTTATGTCTTGAATCATCGTTTTCGAACAAAATAATGCTACTCTTCACATGTGCCCCCCCCCCCCCCCCCCCCCCCCCCCAATTGCATGTATACACAAGTACTATTGTTTGTATCAATACAATTAGAAGGGACTTGAACACCAAAACACAAGTCGGTTAAAAAAATGACTAGCTTTATATCTTAAACACATATATTCTTAAAAAATAATAATTACCACTGATATCGCGCAGTACAGTTTTCTTCACAACTTCGTATGATAATTGGTTACTAGTGATTTCTCTCTCTATGGTTTTTTGTTCGTACAGTGAGCACTTAAAGGAAATCGTGTCGTATAGCAAAGATTTACACGATGGCCGAGTGTGGCAGGTGTTGATACAGGCTTGGGCGTCGGACACTGTCCTTGAGAATACGGGGATAGTCCCGTTGTCATACGTAGGATAAATGTGTCGAAGAAATATTGAGTGTTGGTAGAAAACTGCGGTAACTTCTACAAGAATAACAAATATATTTTGTAATAATAGAAAAATATAAACGTTCTAATGGACGAAGATTGCTTTACAAAAAATCTAGATTTAATATCAATTTGAATCTCAAAATGGTGTCATGTTGTAAATTTTGAATTTTTGTCATGTTGTAAATTTTGTATTTACTGCCCCCCCCCCCCCCCCCCGGTAAATTCAAAATTTACAACATGACCATAGCTTTAATTTCAACTTCAGGTACATACCGATTGTAGGTGAAATTGACCAAATCCAAATTATGAAAACAAAGGACGCCATTTTCATCTTCATCCATCACTTCAATTTCAGTTGTGTTATAAATAATTGATTATCGTCAACGCGTCTAAATACCATAGAATGAATCGGTCATTTCAGAATATTACTTAGAAAAATCGATTTTACTAAATTAATGCACTACATTATGGCAAATTACAATCGCTTATCTCGCACCATTTAGTGAATACTGATATAAAACTTATTTACTGTTCAGATTTTCGAATATATTGTATTGTGTATTAATTAATTTGAAAATAAATTCAGATAAAAACTCTCATCGTTAACGCTCGATCACAGGACTTTATCAAACGCCATATAACTAGACTCAGTCAATTGTTTATATAGAAGATAGAATTGCTGCTTTTTTTCTTTTCTTTTTTTTTTTGTTTGTTTGGTTTTGGTATTTTCTTGGTCTTTGGTTTTTGGGGTGGTATTTTGGAGGGGTGGGGTTTTTTTTTTTGTTTTTTGTTTTGTTTTTGTTTTTGGTTTTGTTTTGTTTTGTTTTTTTTTTTTTGGGGGGGGGTCTTTTTGGGAGGAAGGGGTGTTATTCAGTTAAGTTTTTCTTCGTTTTTGTTTCAATTACAGGCAGAAGAAATAAATTGATTAGAGTGTCAATCGGATCGTAGAAATCTAGACGAAATGCATTGTCTGCCAAAATGTCTAGATGCCATAATCATAAGAGGATACAAAAGTGTATATAGTTGTCAAAATAAAAACTACTAGTATTTGAAATATAAGTGCTTTAAAGAAACCACTCGGTGAAAAATATCTGCAAGTTCAATCCACAACATTTCTATAGAAATAATTAAGTACATTCATAACAATTTTAAAAACCTATATCGTATCAGAGGTAGAAATCGGAGATGGAAGCTGTTCGTAAGCACTTGCTGTCTTTTACTTACGACTTCCAAAGATCTCATGAAAAAAATTATCTGAGTAGTTTTTATAAGAAAAGAACAGATATGATATATACATTTATTTATCAAGCGTAGACCGTTCGCATAACCGCTTCCGCCATTTATTATTTAATAAAAAGGTTTGTGTCAATAAAGAATTGAATTGACTTGGTTTGGTTTGTGGAACTAAAATATGAGTGTTTCCAAAGAGAAATGAATGATGGGTATGTCTGTTCATTTCTAGTAAGACGCGTACGATATCAAATATTCGATTCCATATATAGAGATGTGTGCAAAATGCAAAATTTGTGCACTTGGAAATATTAAACTATAGATACTTGATATCATACAGTCCTCCAGTCATTTTGTTTTGAGGTTGCTATTGACGTTCTGTAACTATTCTACTTATTTGTACATTTGGAAGAAGAATAAATTTAATGGCCACTTAAAATACTTCCAGAAGCACAAACAGCAGACAATAACGAACACGTAGATTCAAATCATAATCAACATGTCTGCTACTGTAGGATTATAAAACTAATATCAAATATATCGAGACAAACATTATACAGCTGTTGGTTGTCCTGAAAAGTGTTACAATTATAAATTGTGCATTTGAAATAAAAACAGTTTGTTTTTTTTTTGCGTGTTCAGTCAATAACATTTGGAGGGATCTCCTCGCCCACAATACTTTTAAAGCCTATTTCACAGAAAAATAAAGCATTTTTAAGGATAGGTAGCCGTCCGAGTCATGTTGTCCGCATTTATTTCATTTATTTAATTTTTACATCGTATCATAAGAGATATTATAAAGTGATTCTTTTGCATGATATATTTTGCATGATTTTTCAGGCAAATGGTATTGTTTTCAAATGGGAAGGGGGCTGCCCTTTCTATAAAGTGTTGACTGTAACTATAGCAAACCAAATCAGTAATTATAAAGAAAAAATGCATTTACTCTTCCAAACCTATATTTCCTAATCTATGGAAGGGGGGGGGGGGGGGGGGGTAATAAAGGAATGAGGAATAATTCATTGACTTATAAGGAGTGATCATTTCAGTCGGGCTCGTGAAGGGCCACTCTGATGTAAAAATTAAAATACGAGTATGTCAATATACAAAAAAGGCATTTTGCAAAGAAAAAAAGCATGGTTGGGGTTGGGTCGTGCCCCCCCCCCCCCCCACCCCTTCTTCAAATCGAAGATTTTTTAAATATTATAAAAGCGTGCAACAAGGCTAGCATTAATTTTAAGCGGAAACTGAGAAGGAGGAAACACTCTGAATAAAGCGTCAAAATCGAGCAAGTTGATGATCGTACATGAAGGCACAAAGTATGTTTATTTTTAGAAAGTTTATGCAGTGGCTATTTTATGATAAATGATGTTGCATATTCAGTAGAATATTCATACAGAGTTGAAGAAAGAAGATATTCTATGGCGTCCTTTTCATATGGGTATAGTCCACTAATGCATTTTCCATAGGCGGATATGTTAACGTTCGGGTTCATAGCTCCAGTCCTAATTTTCGTTCAGCAACGAAGGACCTCTTGAATGAAAGCTCATCAAATTGTCTCTCCCCTGTTAAAATTTCATGGTGTGAAGTCAGATTCGTTTTCCTGCAAAATGCGTCTGTATTGAAAAACTCTGAAAATGAAAGTAAAAGTAGGGAATTTCACAGTTTTGAAAAGGGTGTACATCAAACAATTTCAGTTCTTTCCTTCAAACGATTTTGACAATTGCTTTTAAAATTGCAAATCCTCTTTTCTGACATGTGTCAAGCATTCTGATTTAAAATGTCCCAATAAATGTATATCCACTCTGCAAGTATAGGAAACTATTTTGCTTAAAGGCACTACTTTGTTGTCCTACCGATTCTAAAAATAGTTGGAGGGATATACCCATATCAATTAAAATGAAGTTGGAATTACCATATGTTGGTATTAAACGTATTGAGTCTATAGTTTTATAGTTCACAAAAACAAATTTTCCGCTTTATTAAAATCCGTTTCATAAACATAAACTATTTTCTGCCCTGATACATGCATGTATACATACAGTTGAAGATATGAGTGTTAATTAACAAATATGTTTGTTTACAGACGTTATAAATCGATATTTTCATTTGCTGAATTGGTTCAATTTTTAGAGAGGCATTCAGTCTTTAGATGCATGCACGTTCCCAAGCTTAAGGTTGACAAAACAGAGGTGTGTTTTTTAAGTGTTTTTCGTTTTAAACATTAACTGTATATGAAATAGCATATTAAGATAAGATAATTCAATTTATAATTGATTCTGTCCAAACTAATTTTACACAAGGTAGAACTGTGGCTAAATATATTAAACATATGATATCATGGGATATGTTGGGGGGGGGGGGGGGGGGGGGGGAGAGAGAAATGATGTAAAAACGCATGACTTATTTTAGGTACATGTATGTTATTAAACATTGAAATGCCATCATATAATGAGCTAAACAATACAATTAATTGAACGTAGCTTTTAAAGTAGAAGGGGATCCGTATATCAAAACGCGAATAATTTTATTCACTAGTACATTAGTTAGATCATGATGCAGTCTTTTCATGGCTTTATGAATTACAATGAAATGGTGGAGAAAATATACTCTGTGGATGAAAATGTTGGCCAGGAAAATGAGAAACTGCTAGAATTACCAAGGTATTTATTTAATAGATAGGGAAAAGAGATTATTCTTTTTGTTGAAATTGATCTATAATTTTTCATGACAGTGAACAATCTTCACAATTTTAAAGTCTATGAATATTTCGAGAGGTTTTGCAAAAACGTCCGCTTTTCACAATTTAATATGTACTGGTAACTGTATAACTGTAAAAAAAAAAAAAAACAAAAAACAAACAAAATTAAACAAAACCCAGAGATTGTATGGATAGGAGGCAAAGAATGTGTTGACGCCTGGTCTTTTATGTACATGTACAAATGAAGGTATTAATTTTAGGGGGGGGGGGGGGGGGGGGGGGGGGCTCTGAGTTACTTGATATTGGACACAGGTATGCAAAATGTGTTTCATATGAATCTTAATTAGGTTGGTGCTCGAAAATATCAAGAAAACAAAGGGACATTGGAAACGTCTAAATCTTACGTATTAATTTAGGCCGTTCAACGGTTACTAATGAAAAGATTCGTTCTTGCATACTTCCCTAAGCTCTCTGATTTACACTTAAATGATTTAGAAAGTGAATTCATCTCTTTTATAATGGAAAGTATAACCACATCCGATTAAAGAACAATTATGTCTAATTCTCGGGCTTTTTTGACAAGTGGGTGTATTTATAAAGAAAGCGTCGATGATAATCCTTGAAATAAATATAGGTCAAAATAATTATTTTAGTACACTAGTTACATTATCGATGTTGCAATTAGGTAGGAGTTACTATGCTGCCCCCCTCCCCCCCCCCCCCCACCACCAAAAAAACAAAAACAAAAAAACATACACACACAAACCGAAAAACAAAACAAACAAACAAAAACAAAAAACCTTGAAATAAACATAGGACAATATTATTATTATATTACACTATTAGTAGTTACTATGCTGGGACCCCCACAAACACATTGGAGATGACGCTACAGGAGAGGGAGAGAGATAAGAGTGACGTCACCAATATAAAATCATAGTCGGGTTCGATCTTCCAGATATTAGGCAAAGGTCTCAACTTTCTGTTTTGATTTACGAAAATTATAATAATGTGCGTTTTATTTCTCTATGTTGACGACAATCCACAACCAAACAAGTACAGATTGATTATTGCAAATAACAGAGATGAAAATTTTGACCGTTCAACAAAACCTTTGGATTACTGGGACGGCGATAACAATTGTCTGAGTGGACAGGATCTGCATCAGGTTGAGGGTTGTACGTGGCTAGGTATGTCTAAAACAGGAAAAGTTGGCGTGTTGCTAAACGTTAAAGAAATTCCAGAAGAAGATAGAGAGAGCAGGGGCTGTCTGGTTAAAGATTTCCTTTCATGTGATCTCAACTGTCAGTCTTACATCGAAAAGTGTGTAATGCCCAAACAAAACTCTTATAATGGATTTCATCTCGTACTGTTGGACTGCAGATCCCCTCATACTGAAATGGCTTATTTCAATAACAGAGACAGTGACATGAAGTACGGGGAAATACCAATAGTTGATAACTGTATATGTCTAGGAAACTCCATATCTGCAAAGATACCCTGGCAAAAAATTGAGAAAGGGAAAGAGAGATTCGTGGATATAATTGAACGGTTTAATCGAAGGGACAAGAAATCTGAATTAACTAGCAAACTTTTGGATTTTTTAAAGGACAAAACAAAGTATACAGAAGATCCAGTTTTGAAAAGACAATCTGAAATCATTTATCCTAATGGAAGTGAAGCTGAAATTGCCAGAGAAGTGGACCACTTTAGTTCATTGTTTGTGTATATCCCAGAGCAACGCTATGGAACACGAACACATTCTATTATTACGGTAGATTATGATGGACAATGCGAGTTCATGGAGAAAACGCTGCATACTCCAGTGGACGAAAATAACATTCAATGGGATGAAACCGTACTGAAATTTAAAATTGGGATGTAAATCAAATGCATGCAATCAGTACTTTTGATTTCAGTATTTTAACTATCCTCTCACTGATTTTGTTAATTTTGTTCCTTTACCCTTGTATGGCAGTTTGGCCCTAAGACTTGAATAAACTACCAGATACATGTACTTACTTGGTAATTTTTTCTTTAAATACACATGCATTGACTGATGCAATGTTCATTATAGATTAAAACATAGTCAAACTTTGTTATCTTGAACAAGATGGGACTGTTTAAAAACTTCCAGATATCCAAGTTTTCGAGAAATCGAGAAGTAAATTATGTAAAAAATAAGTGGTTGGGACTTACAATTTTACAAATCACTTTGACATATCCATTATATTTGAGATATTAGTGTTAGAGATATCGAAGTTCAACAGTATTAATAATTAGAGTGTACCAGTTTGTGAATTAATGATTGTTTGGTTTTACTGACTGTGCACATTTTGATGCAATTTTAGTTTTATTAAATTAATTTTAATAGCAAAATATAAAGAACCTGACTACCACATTCCAATAGGTGATTTTAAACAAGATAGCCATTACATAGCATATGGTTACTATGCCTGGCTGTATACATGTGTATATTAATACTTTATAAATGTATCATAAAAAAAGTGTTGAATATTATGTTTAGATTACTGATATATCATGTAATATACAAAAATATCCAAAACTAATTTACAAAAATATGTAAAATAAAAATAAAAATAAGGCATTTTTTTAATGCATTGGAAGTGCATGGTAAATGGATTTCAACAATACTTAATTTTCAATGTGAGTGAAAGCTAAAAATTAATAAAAGCATTATGCTGAAATGATCATACATTATGAAATGATCATAGTTTGAATGGTGTCATCATCTAGAAATGTTTTCATTTAAAAGACTTGAATCATGGGGAGAATATTAACCAAATACAATGACATAAATATGTAAATTGCAAGGTAGTACATGTACATGCATAACTGATACATGAATGTTCTAATAGAAAGAGTAAAGGACCAATAGTTTCATGCAGCCTTATCAAGATCAGAATGAATGGACATCAATGTGCATTTGTCATGATTTTTATGATGAAGATTATATGATTTCATGTTTCTTTTTTTTTTCCAAGTGTTTTCACTGATAATTTTAGGTAACTTTATATACCTTTATATCTTGGTATTATATATTTTCAATTTATTTTTAGTACAAATAGTTTGATTTACATACAATTCCATGTACATCCATGTTCATGAAAGAATACGGAATTGTACAACAATAATACATTGTGTTATTCAATATGATTTAAATTTTTGAATGATAAAGCAACAGGGTTATCCTTCTTGGTAAATTTTTGATATTTGTTCAGAATTGAAGGTTTTATTTGTATTGTTTACATTTACATACTGAAATGATATAATCCATTCAGGTGTCTAAAACTTTATAAAGTTAATTTAAAAATCACAAGCACTGTTCCTGTATGTTTTTATTTTTAAAGTGCTGACTCATCATGACTTTTAGGTGACCTCTCTATCAGATACACATGTACATGTAGTAGATATTGAAATTGAATTTTGAAGGATGCTAAGGGTTAGCATATTATAAATAACATAAATTGGGAAACTATTGTCCCCCTTGGTTTAACATTTTACATGCGGATCTAGAGGGGGGAGGGGGGAGGGAGGACCCCCCTGGAAAATTAAAATTTATCAAATTTACGTAGTAAAATTATAGCAAATGTAAAATTATCGCAAATATGCCTCGGACCCCCCTGGCAAATACAATTATCCTTCGGACCCGCCCGCCCCTGGAAAAATCTGGATCCGCGCATGAGACTTTAGACTACAAAGCTACAGTGTTGATATTCTCCATTGTATTTTAGTGATATTCTATCATATGGGCTTGGCAGATCTGATTTCATCAACAGGAACCAATCTACAGAAGAACTACTACTGACTCCATGAACAAAAATTTTAAAAATCCATTTTTCTGGAACAAAACACATGTAGTTACTAGTATTGTGTTCTTTACATGTATGGATGGTTCTTTTAATTAGGATTATTAGAAATGTATACTATGTGTGATATTTAATTCCTGACTTGTGCACTCATACACATGTACAAACTTTTAACATGTATTCACTATCAAATATTTTTACAATAATGCATGCTAGCGGAAAACTGAAGCATTTGTTCGGTTTAAATCGTGTTTTAATTCAAACTGGTATCATAGTGGTTATGCAGCCCTATGCAGTGTGATTCCGAGACTCACCAAAAATACAAGTATTGAAATGATATAGATGAACCTACCAGACATATATTAAGATTTACACACACACGCACGCACGCACACACGCACACATATATTCTCGCAAGATATATACTAAAATAATATTTTTCCCATCGACAATGGATAACCACCAATATTAATGTTTTCTTGTTTGTTTAAAATCTTTCACGTGTGGCCTTTGGTTCAATGGATGTTGTTTATGTAAGCTGAACTACATGTTTGTTGGATTTTGACATTAGGCAAGAAGTAGGTCTTTGTAGATCGTTGTTCATGTGTGTCTTGTATAGATATATAACATTAATTTATCTATTCCAAAAAAAAAAAAAGTTGCTGTTAAAATACACATGTATACACATAATTTAACATACATTTATATGAAGACACTTACTAGCATTAATACTTATTATCTAAATTTTACATAAAATAATTTCATTACTTTGATACTCAGTGTCACTCAGACTCTGTTACATTTACGATACACAGGAAAGGGAACTTGAGAAAGGTAGCTTTTGATGTACTTGATAAGACCAGTTAGCTCACCATCCGATCTTGATCATATTTTACAATAAAAGGTGAGAATTGTAAACCGCTCGTCTTTAAAGAGTCCCTGAACAGGGTAGGATGTCTATAGGAAAAAAAATTCTCTTTGATAAACTAAGGCTGAAGTGTACAATTATGTGCCTCCAGATAAAAGGTAAACAATTATATATATAGAAAATTTACATTCTGGATAATTTTCACCTGTATCCTCATCCTTTATTTTTGAAAACTGGCTGTTTCCGTCAGAAGTTGGGTGGGCTTTCCAAATGATTCTATCTGAAATCTTATAATATCTTATTCAATAAACATGTATAAGTGATTCAAAGCTTTAAATGTACACCATAAATGCACTTGGCTGCTGATCTGTAACTATACGGTAAAATGTGGATTGACAAGCCTTAGAGCTACAGTGCCAATCATTAGGAAAACCCAAAATGCGCTAGTTTTAGACTGATTAATCTTGTTTCCGAACACAATCTCTACAAATATTCGATTTCAAAACATTTACCGTACATTTTACTACAGCTATCGTCACTTTACTTGCCTCTGAAATCATGTTAAACACCCTCAGCAGCCCCGGAAACTGAAGGAGTGAAATTTGTTTACATATATATCATGTATATAAATGGCCCACTTTTATTCAGCTTGAATTGAACATACTCCATTTTACGAGGTCGGTTAAAGTGTTAGAAAGTATGAGGCACGTAAAGCGATGATATTACATGTAGTTGTAAATTCTCTGAAGCATTTAATGATACCTATAACTTCCACAGAATATATATGGAGATAAGGTTAACCAGTCCAAGACTAGCGCATTTATTTTGCGCGCAATAAATTGCAATTTTTATTATTTTTTTTACTAGGAACTGTATCTCTGAAGTTGTTCATCCGTATTTTTTCAGACCGGGAGCTGCAGCCCTGCAATTAGAATGCACAACATAATAATAGAATCACCGGTGTTCAAACTTTTATTAATTAAGGTGGCTTATTTCACCTGGAAATAGTTTCTCAAATCAGCAGAAATTAAAATACTTGATTATGATAGATTGCATAATGTATAAGAGGTATATATGTCAAATAGGCGGAAAAAATGTGTATTTTTGATAAAAATTATGATATACAAAAATTTCATTCAGTAAATATGAACAAAAGCCCCAGGCGAATTCAAAATGCGGTTCACAAGCCCAATATTTCCACTGAACCATGACGATATTTAACAAAGCATTTAAATCGCCATATTGTGACGTAGTTTCTAAAAAAAAGTATGTCTTGATGTATTGAGGTACCTTAATAAAAATAGAGTCGTTTAATACATGTTATTTGGCTAAACAGAGTTGAGTGCCTCATCTACAGGATGTAGAATATTTAAAGATAAATGTAATTGCATTCCAAAAAGTTCAGCGCTCTATGAACAGAAAGTAAGGTTTACCTAAGTTCGGATATTGATTTCGATGTTTCTTTACGGGGAAGTTGGCATGTGCGCCTATATATATACTGTACATATTAAACTCGATGATGTTCCAATAGCGGAAAAGGTAATAGAAGTTGCAATTGTTTCAATCCCTCTCAACAGCTTCAGGTACCTCGGGGATTAATAATATGCAGATAATTAAAACCGTTCTACAAACTGTTGCTACAGGAACAACATAATGTATTATTTTGGCGGAATAATATAAGAGTTTCAAGAGAAGCTAGATTGAAGTACACTAATTAAATTATATTTCATTTTTTCAGGCCCCGTAATGGCGTAGAGTAATAACTTTATCATTTAGCCTTTCACCCGATTTCTTTCTGGAGCATGCTACCGTACCCTTTACATGTACAAAGTTTAGCCCAAACCTCACCCATAGTGTGTTCGTGAGTTAAGGTTTTGCAGTGATCTTGATCCAGTTTTTTATTCAAAGGACAAGGTCAAAAACGTATTTGTGTAAAATCCTTGTCCAATGCATATTTGTTCTTTATGTACCTTTTGTCCAGTTGGGCTCAAAATTCTCCCAATAGTTTGTCCGTGGATAAATGTTTGCAATGACCTTGAGCTAGTTTTCTTGATCAAAGATTAAGGTCAAATTACCACTTAGTGTCAAATTATCTGCGGAATTGTTTTGAAATTAGGGTAGATATTCATCCATTCATTGCTCTGATATACATCCTTTACTCAGTATTCTGTTACTTCTATAGATACTAGTGTTTGTGGTGGTTGTAAAGGGTGAACCTGTCGTAATTAACAGTACTATTTGTCTATACTGAGAGCATTGGAAAATGGCCAATCAGGTTTTTTAGCTCACCTGAACCGAAGGTTCAAGTGAGCTTTTCTGATCACCCGTTGTCCGTCGTCCGTCTGTCCGTCTGTAAACTTTTCACATTTTCGACTTCTCTAAAACCACTTGACCAAATTTAACCAAAATGGAAAGGTAATTATAAATTGTAAAAATAAAGGGCACAACCCTTTTTAAAAGGGAGATAATTGCGAAACAGTGAGTATAATATGGAAATATATAGGTAACATGTTTAAAAATCTTCTTCTAGAGAACTACAATGCTACGATTTGTGAGATTACTATGCATACAACCTTGGCTAATGTAGATTCGATAGTTTTAAAATAGTGACCCCTGGACTAATACTGGGGACCCAAGATAGGTAAAAAGTTTAATGTAGAAGTATATATGGAAAATGCTTTAAAATCTTCTTCTCGAGAACTACAATGCTTCAATTTGTCAGATTACTACGTGAGCATCCTCAAATAGTGTAGATTCTAAATTATAAAAGCCTTGACCCTCGATCTAATACTTGGGCCCCAAGAGGGGTTCAAAGTTTAATATAGAAATATATATGGAAACTGTTTTTAAAAAGTTTTTCTCGAGAACTATAATGCTACAGTTTGTGAGATTACTATGCAAGGATCCTCAAATAGTGTAAATTCTTAATTGTTAAAGCCAACCATAAACCCCAGACCAATACTGGGGCCCCAGGGACTCAAAGTTTATGATAGAAATAGCATATGCTACGAAATAGAATGTTACAAGGAACTGTTGTTCATGTGAGCGATGTGGCCCATGGGCATATTGAGCTTCTATAAAAATGGAAGGCAACACAGTAATACGTTATTAACCGGGTTTTTCAAAGGAAAAATCTGGTTATTGAAATGGTGAAAATGGCGGGCGGGCAGGCATTTTTTGGCAAAATATTGCATATAGGGTACCTGTATTGTACGGATAACTCCTCCTACTGTTTTCAAGATAGGAAGTTGTTATTTTGCAGATCAATTATACAAATATTAGAGGTGTGCTTATTGGTAGTATTTTGATTTCGGATTTTTTATGAAAAAAAAATACTAGCTGTTGAACTTAGTCATTTTTGGCAAAATATTGCATATAGGGTACCTCCATTGTACAAATAAGTCCTCCTACTGTTTTCAAGATAGGAAGTTGTTCTTTTGCAGATCAAGTATACATATATCAGAGGTGTGCATATGTCTAGCATTTCAATTTCTAATCATTATTAAAAAAAATACCAGCTGATGAGCTTAGTTATTTTTTTGCAAAATATTGCATATAGCTAGGGTAGCCCTATTGTACGGATAACTCCTCCTACTGTTTTCAACTTAGGAAGTGTTCTTTTGCAGATCAATTATACATATATCAGAGGTGTGCATATTGCTAGTATTTTGATTTCTGATTTTTTATGAAAAAAATCCAGATGTTGAACTTAGTCATTTTTAGGCAAAATATTTCTTATAGGGTACCCCTATTGTACGGATTACTCCTTCTACTGTTTTCAAGATAAGAGGTTGTTCTTTTACAGATCAGTTGTACATATATCAGAGGCGTGCATATTGTTAGGGTTTTGATTACTGATTCTCTATGAATAAATACCAGCTGATGAGCTTAGTTTTTTGGGGGCAAAAATATTGCATATAGAGTTCCCATTTCTCTGGATAGGTAGAGTTCATCAATTCAGGTTTGACAAATGGATTATGGATACTGTTCACACAAAAGAAAACCCGGTTTGCTGTCCCATTGACAGCTTTTCTCTTGTTTTCTGGTTTAAAATCGTATTTTTGATATTGAAAAGTAAGAATTACTGATATCACATGATTCAAGTATCTTCCACTGTGACTCAAACCATTTCGCCACTTGTGGATAATGATTCAACGCACGGAAAACAAACTTTCACTCCACTGTATAATTATATGTTTTTTCAACTTGCCTTAATTACACTAAATGATAGCTATGACCGCTCACATAATCTTATCGGGTATATTTTGACGAAAAACGTAAACTATAGAATGATTTAATGAATCATTATCCCACTTCATAACATCATAACATCAGTCGTCAAGTTACACAGTCATGTACTTGCTATGATCCTTTAAAGGAAATACTTTTATAAAATAACATTTAAATTTTCCCCATTCCAGAAAATACGTATGTTTGTATGTACATGTAAGAGAGATAAATAATGACTAGATCAATGCAATTCTAACGCGGGTTATGTATTTTTCTGCAATGTCGCTACCATCATACCTTCATGAATCACCAAAAAAAAAAAAAAAACCTTTTTGTTTAAATGTCGGTTTACTCGATTTCGTGGATTTTTGTCAGTTTACAGTCGTATGATTTACAGCAGAGTTTCTTTAGAAAAAGAGAAAACAATTATTAGTGGATGTTAATATTGTACTGTATCCATTATTTTCAATTCTATTCACAGACGTAAACACTTATACAAATTTCTCAGTCAAAGAGTCAAATTTATAAAAAAAAATCTTTAGTCAAAAACAGAATTTTTCACATATTCGAGAAATTGATTGTGGTTTAAACAATTGCATGATTGATAAATTCATTATAAAAGAGGAAACTCATAAAAATAGATCATCGAAAATCAACTCTACCTTAACTGGTTGATTAAAAGTACTCATTCAATCCACATTTTTTACTTCCCATAAAGTGTAATTAAAATCAAGAAAATCAACAACTTGAAGATTTAGACTTAAAATATAACTCATATATGAATCATTCCTACATTTCAACCTTCAATACGAGATAAAAATATTTTTTAAAAAATAGACACTTGGACGTGCTGGGATTCATGTTTTCTATGCAGTTTTGTTAATGTTTTTGATGAAATAAATGGGCGTTTCCCGATTTTTTTTTTTTACTATGAGACACCGTACCGTGTGCATTTTCGCTCAACAATCTTTATGTGTTTTTTTTAATTATATAAACAAAAACAGAGATATGCGCTCTATACTTCTGAGAACAAAAGGAAAGGTTTTCATTGTATGCATAATTGCGGGAATTGGCTCATTTTAAGAACAAGCAAAATATTTTGTTTTATGAAGATATGATTTTGATATGATGCTTTTTTTAAAAAAAATTAGTAAAGATACATGTGTTTTACCTTAGAAAATGTAGTTCTTTACAATTATTGGATCGGAAGTGCGAGAAGCAGTACAGCAATATTTAATTCAGACCTCCATTTTTGTTTTATTTTTGATAGATTGTAAAAAGTGTTATTTTTTGGCAGTCGTGTCTTTTGATGTTCTACACTTATATGCCAAGTGTTTGTAAATTGGTTCACCATTTATTTCATTAAACCCGAACTTTATACTTAAAATATGTTCCGTCATTTTTGTTATATTTTGAAGAATTTTTGTATAAATAATGCAGATTTCATTAGGACTTTTTGACATAGTGTTGAAAAAATTGTCTGACGAATCATTTGTAAGATAAGGTATCTCAAACATAAAATTAAAATGAATTTTTAATGCTCCATTACATGTGTTTTGCAGTTTGCGAGGAGGCTAAACCTCAGACTTACATTGGATTTTTCACATCACATTTCGGATATGGAGGGTTGGTACACACACACACACACACACACATATATATATATATATATATATATATATATATATATATATATATATATATATATATATATATTCTAAAGCTATGCCAAAGAAGCATACGAAATTCCAGATTTATCAATTTAGATCTTCTAAAAATAATCCCAGAAATGACTCTGAAACAATTCTTTAAAAATATTGGTTTTCAATTAAATACATAATGAAAAAGAAAAAATGAACTTTTCGCACCTGAGTGTTAGGCATTTTTTATGACCAGCAGCTGGTGCTTTTCTGAATATTGCATATTGCAAGGTAATTTAAAGTTGGTCAATAATATTACGAAGAATATGTGTACTGAGGCAGAGAGAGAGTTGGGAATTAGAATTTTTATTACCGCAAAAAATAATGTAGACCAACTTTTGTGTGTTCACGGTTGGTTATTATCTATTTCAAATCTAACAAAAGGCATATATATATATTTTTTTTAATGAAATGACTGTACAACCACAAAACAGTGCATTAAAAATTCATATTTAAATCATTTTTTCTATTATCGTCGAGAGATCAAAAGGTAAAATTATATGCCACCGTTTCTTTCCATATTATTTAAAAGTAGAACAAAAGTCCTATCTACGAGTCACAAGCTTCCACACGATATCATTGAAGATGAAGGTAAGTTATCTGTTGAAATGGCGGTGTTTAAAAACATCGATATAAGGAAACAAATATAGTAAGTGCTCTGATACTCTTATCAATATCACATATTTCTAACCCATCAATTTCAAAACTTTTTCCTGTAATGAAGTTGTTACAAAAGAGGTTTGAAATCACAAACTTCTAAATTTGACTACGATCATCTATATTGTTATTGTTGTTTTATATAGCTCTGTGATTTTGAAGTGAAAGTATAAATGCAAAAAAACAATATACCTGGTATAGGTCTACAAATGTTTTTTTAATGTGATTTCTTATTTTATAACAATACTTTCAATATTGTAAAAATATTTTACAGAAATTATGGTACATTTTTTCATACAAGTTTGTCTGTGTGAATGCTGTTTTGATGGTCTTATTCGGTAAGAAATCATTTATACATGTAAATGAAATTGGAAAAAGCAAATTGTTGCAAGTAAATTAGCTACGGAATTTCAATCGTGTTTAAGAAAATGCCTTGCTGCTGTTAAATAATTATGAGCTGTAGTTCTGAGAATTTTGATTTATGCTACAATTAAATGCTCTGTGGGATAATTTTGAGTGGTTTGTAAATATAGAAAAAAAAACTACACAAAACCAATCAGGATAACAACGATTTAATCTTGAGCCATTTTGTAGATTTTTTTTTATTTGCTGTATGACAGTTTAAAAATAACATGTCAGACAAGTGATTTCTTCAAAATTGATCGAGTTGAAATAAATACAAAAACAACAATGTGATAACTTGTCGTGCTGTAATATTTGTATTTTAAATTTTTAAGAATTTCTTTTCCAAAAAAAAAGAAGAAAAACGGAAGTTTATAATCCGCTAAAGTTTATCATATTAATATATACCAACCCTTACATAAAAAAAAAATAACTGAGAAAGATAATGAAATCAAAATGTTTGTGACTAGCAATAGATTAATATTGAATTTTATCGAATATGTTACCTATCATTTCGATTGATAAATTGAACAAAAATAATAGATCTTTATTGCTTCTTCTTGACTAATTGTAATGAAATATTATGCTTTTTGCAAGTCAAATGTACAGTTAACTAAATTAAGTTAATTTCTATTTTAAAATTCAGTAGGCCAGGTTTTGTCCAAGACTTGTTCTGGTTCACACTGTAGCGTAACGTCGGTATGTATTGATTACTGTCAACATGATGGGCAATGTTTGGTCACAGTGGATGACGAAGACAACTGGGAATCCACATGCAATTGTACCATTGGATTCTACGGAGAAAGTTGCACTGAAAGTATCTATCTATCTATCTATCGATCGATCGTTCGATCTATCCATTTACCCATTTGATATATTGTATTTCATCGATAGATAAGATTTTTAGTTCAAATGAAACATTTATCAATAAATATTAAAGATTAATTGCAAATCTATCTATCCATCTATCGATCGATCGATCGATATCTACATGTATCTATCTATCTATCTATCTATCTATCTATCTATCTATCTATCTACCAGTTTGATATATTGTATTTCATGAATATTGTATAAGATTAATCAGAAGATTTTTAGTTCTAATGAAACACTTATTAATAAATATTAAAAATTCATTGCAAATTAGATCTTAATTTCTTACATTTGATTTTTATGAGGCCTTTAAAACTATATTTTCTTAATCACATTAATTTTACGAAAAATATGACTTACATGTAAATCTGTGATAACATTACAAATTTAATACAGTTTCATAGGATTAAATTCGTAATTACAACTTGAAAAAAATAATGTTTTATAACAGACTAAATTCCTTTTGTCGACTCGTATAAGAAATCATTTAAATGGCACGGTCACACTTTGAACTCAAGAATTTCAAATTTTAAATTTTCATTTTAAATTTTTACAATGTTTCACCAATATATAATAAAATTATTTTGACGAACACCCAGAATTAATACACCAGACCAGGTAAAGCACACCTCGTAAATGAACGAGTGTATATCCAAAAGATTTGTGTGATTTCTCTGATATTTTCTTCAATTGAATTTGAGTACATGATAGTTATACTACCTAATTTATATCTGATGTTATAAAGATCAATTTCATTGGTTGTTTACAAAGTGATATGACATCATTCTCCCTTATACCCAGTTTATAATTCTATTGTAATGTTGTGAACTACTATTATTTTTTCCATTAAAATGTATTACTTGTAGATTATCTATTAGATATTTGGGAAATAGTAGTTCGGTCCGATTCTACCTTTAATTTGTCAGAAGCCAAGATGTATTCCCAAGGTGCTATAGACATATTAAAAGATCACCTGAAGCATGAGTTTCAAGTAGAAGCATCGTTAGTAAGTAAACTTTTATTATTGTTTTAATTAGTTTTAAGGTAAAAACATGCTTGACTCACAAATATTTATAGTCTACCTGATATTTGACTCTCGGTTATTGATTGGTAAACAGTAAATGTAGTATTAACCAAAACGAAATTATGATGAAGCGATTTTCAGTTTATGAATTTATTTAATACATTTATCGGATTGACCAATTCTTAGATGTACGGAAGCGTATCAGGGCCTACACTTGTTGTGTTTTAACTTATACATTATCATATTTTTTTATCGTCCTATTGACATATAATCTATTATGTCGTATTTTTAATGCAAATATTTTGCATTGTATTGAGGTAAGTTTACAAATTTCAAACCACCTTACTTTAATTGATCAGTTTTCCTGCAATCTGCTATATCGACTAAACAAAATATGGGGTTATAAATAATAACTTAAGAATGAGTTTTAGTCATATCCAGAAAGAAATGTTGACATAGAACAATGAAATTGTATACATTATAGGTATATCGACATATACATGTATATGTTTCATTTCTTGGGAAAATATTGCGAAAATATTATCGTATGAATTTCGCGGGGGCGGGAGTTCTGATGGTACGACACTTCATCTGACTCTAGCTCTGAGAAACACATGTAGACTGACATTTTTGGACTCATTGGAATTCGTATGCTCTATTTTCATGGATTTCGATTATCCTTTTATCAATGAATTTAAATCCACAACGAATTATGAATAATAGTATTGATATATTTATCATACAAATTATTCCACGAAATATAGTACCCATTAACTTATGAACAAAATAGTAATCTACGAATATTGGCTCAACGAAATTCATTCCAAAATAAAGTAAATAAATTTAAACTCTAAAAATCAGATAAAAATCAGCTTTTATTGTCAGGCAATTAACAAAATATCTGCATTTGTTATCGTAATTAGGAACGGTAGATGTGAGCAGTCCTACATAATTATGTACCCCAAAATTATGATCATGTTTCAATAATCATGTTTTTACAACGGTCTCCCATCGAAGAGGCTTGTTTCACCCATCTGTCTTGAAGCAATTTGATTGGATGATAACCCATTCTCTCAACTATAATGTAATTTAACTACGATATCAACTGCTATTATGCATGAAATAACTGCATAAGCGATGCATTTTCTCATTATCATTATCTGATGTGAGGTTTTCTTTATTCATGTGGTGAAAAGACTCGCATCAAATCATGATAGTGAGAAAAATGCAACGCTCATCCGATCAGTTCATGCATACTATCATTTTAAAGTAAATACACTAATTTTATAAAATTTTTTCGACGCTTTGGTAAATGAAACATTTTAAAGGAGGGGGGGGGGGTAATATAATACAATGTACGTGTAAGTAAATGGGTTCACGTACTTTAAATGTTCTACCATGTTTTCAAAACTCATATCACATGTTTAATTGAGAGTAACCCAAACATAAAAGATCATAACTGCAATATCAAATACTAATATGAATTGCATTTAATATAAACTTAAGTTATTACTGTTCTTTGTTTTTGATTTAAAATATATCAAACTGTCAATGTCAGTCTACATGTGCTGTCTACAGCTAGATTCAAAGTGAGGTGACGTATATGTACATGTACCATCAGAACTCCCTCACCTGCGAAGTTCATTTAATACTAACATTTTCGCAATAAGTTCCCCAGAAATGAAAGCATATTGATATCGACATGACCTTAAAGCATTTATTTTATTGTTCTTTGTCTAAATTTCTATCTCAATATAATTAAACCAAATCCTTAAATCATTCTTAAATCAACATCGTTGTCGAGTTAACTTCGCGGACGCGGGTATTCTAATGGTAAGCCATCTTACTCTGAATCTAGTTTTAGCCACATTGACATCGACACAAACTGTGGAATCATTGGAATTCGTGTTGGCTCAATTTTCATAAATCTCGTAGATCCAACAGGATTTATGAGGAATAGTATTAATTCATTAATCATACAAATAATTCCAGAAAATTTTGTGCCCATGCATGCATTTACCTAAAAAAAATAATAATTCACGAAAAATGGCCCCGCAGAATTCGATCCACAATAACCGAACCAAACGAAAAAAATAGATATATCTTTAATTACCAAGCATTCAAAATCTGCCTTTGTAATCGGGGCGCCAAACATGAGCAGTCCTGCTCCAAATCAGGATACAATAATTTCTTTTTAAGTGAAGGTTCTCTTTTATTCAATTAAATTGCTTCAAGTTCAAGCAATATGAGTTTGGAAACAGGTGGATGAAACGAGCCCTATCGATGGGAGACCATGTTTAGGACACTGGAAAGTCAACAAATTTACCATCACATCTACCTTAGAATTTTGACACGATTTCTTTAGCCACAAACTATTATTTAGCAAAGAAAAATTCCTGATATTTTAGATTTACAATTTGAATATTTTCCTATATCTTTACACAAAGCTCTTCTTTCAAACGAGATATATATTGAGTCTAAAAATGACCACGATTATCTCCCCCCCTTTAATAAGTTGAAACACAGGTTTACGCACCTATACTATGTATATATTTTTCAAATATATTTGCATACTTATACACGTTATGTACATTGTGATAAGATATAAACGACGTGACTGTTGGGGCCGAGCACAGGTTTTTAGCTCGCCTGAGCTGAAAGCTCAAGTGAGCTTTTCTGGTCACATTTTGTCTGTCGTCCCTCTGTCCGCCCGTCAGTCCGTCTGTCTGTCTGTCTGTCTGTGTTCACGAGAGAATATTAATTGGGTTCAATTTATGTCATTAGAACACTTATTGGGTACTTTTGACTTATTGGGTATACCCAATAATCCAATTGCTTTCATTGCGTTCTAGAGACATTTACTGGGTATTGGATGACACAAACCCAATAAATGTTCGTCTGAGATTTGTCTGTAAAATCTAGTCCATCTATTGGACTTCACTGTTTGTTGCATTTAAACTCTTTCGGAGTGCCTTCGGTTTTATCATCAACAATGAAGAATTCAGAAGAGTTCCAAACAACTATGACATGTGATAAGATTATCCAATCAGAAAGTAGTAATGGCTACTGTAACAGATGCTACATGAACACATCACCTAGAACTAGAAGAAAGAACTTCAAGGCCTTATTGCTATCTGGTAAAGAATGTAAGTTATTTTCTAAGTTTTATATATTTCTTTTCTTTTAATAATTTATAAAGATAGTGATATAATGTATTTTAATCATAAAAACAACACTACTTATATGGAAGAATGAAGTACCCAACAAGTTTTTAGACTCGAGACTTCAGTCTTTGGAAAAGTATATTATGGATGTCCAGAATCCAAAAATGCAGCATGTGCAATGATGTGGTATTTACTATTACAGCTGATGATATCTATTAACATTATACATGTACATGTATATGACATTTAGCAGTAAATTATTATATCAATGCATATTTTCTATGTAATATCGGTATGTATATGTGTGTTGGTCATTCGTAATAAGGTCAGATCATAATAAGGTAAGATGAATCAGAAATAATCAGGTTAGGCATTTATCCCCCATTTGGTAAGTAAACGCTCAAATGATACCTAAAATTTTCCTCCCAAATGGTGGCAAATTTCGTTTATCATGTTTATCTCAGATAACGTTGTACCTGGGAAAATAAGCATTATATCATTAAGTGGGACAAGAACTTTGGCATGTATACTACATAAATAAATATTTATTTATTTATTTTAAGAATTTTCGTTTGAGGAAAAACAGACTGAGGTCAATGCATGGCCAATTAAAGTTTGCTTGCACACGTGCATGTAAATTTCTTTTTGCATTTTCATGCGAAAAAAAAATTTGGCAAGAAATGTGCCACGGCGCGTATTAAGTATTTACTTTAGAACTGATGGTATATGTGTTAACATTATTCATGTATAATATGACATTCAGCATTAAATTATAAATGTCAGTGCATATTTTCAAGGTATTATCTGTTTATATGTATGTGTGTTGGTCATTAGAAATGAGGTCAGGTAAACCAGAAATAATCAATCTGAATAAAATCTGTCTTTAATAGACCGTTTTGGGTTTGTTCGCCCTTTCTACCTGTTCGCCTGGGTCAGTTAGCCCGGAGTCTGTTCGCCATAATTATCATTCACCCTATACCTTGTTCGCTCCATACCTGTATCTTGTTTAATTGTCCTAATGTTTCTTTTTTTAATCTTTTTAATCTTTTTTTTAATCATTTGATTTTGAATTTTTTGTTCATTTCATATAAGAAGGAGTTATATGTATATTTTAAGTGTTTTTTAATCTTATTTTACTGTGGGCAATGTTTACTGTCATTCAATAAGAACTGTTTTACATTTACATGTATTACAACTATTTAATCGTAAATGTATATTTAGGACATAATTGCCTATTGTTTCATGATTATTCTAATCGCTATAAGTATGGATAGCCTAGCTAGTTCTTCATGTTCACGTGATATGTTTTGAAACAATATTAGAGAAATAAGGGCGATATATAGAATAAGCCCAATAAGGAGATGAGCTCAATTATTAAAAAGACATTTGATTCAGAATAATGTGTTTTAATAGTCTTTATATTTGTTCTGATTCAGAAGTAATTTACTCATAATCTATAAATTATATCATATATATGCTGACCATGCATGCAGCTATGCCAGTCTGGTCTTAAGAAACATAGCATGCTTTGATCCTTTGCATGCATTTTTATGTTTTATTTATTAATCATGTTTTCCAAAGGAAAAACCCGGTTATTGAAATGGTGAAAATGGCGTCGGGCGGGCGGCTGCCAAAAGGGTACCCCTATTGTACGGATAACTCCTTCTACATTTTCAAAATAGGAGGTTGTTCTTATGCAGATAAATTGTACATATATCAGAGGTGTGCATATTGCTAGGATTATGATTTCTAATAATTTATGAAAAAATACCAGCTGTTGAACTTAGTTATGTTTTGGCAAAATATTGCATATAGGGTACCCCTATTATACGGATAACTCCTCCTACAGTTTTCAAGATAGGAAATTGTTCTTTTGCAGATCAATTGTACATATATCAGAGGTGTGCATAGTGTTAGGATTTTGATTTCTGATAAATTATGCAAAAAATAACAGCTGTTGAACTTAGTTATTTTTTGGCAAAAATATTGCATATAGAGTACCCCATTTATCTGGATAGGTAGTGTTCATCAATTCAGGGTTGACAAATTGATTATGGATACTGTTCACACTAAAGAAAACCTGGTTTGCTGTCGCATTGACAGCTTTTATCTTGTTTGATTCTGCATTTACACAAAAAAATCTTTTTGAAATCTTAATATGTTTTAAATCAATGGTGAACGGACCTCAGGCGAACGAATTTTAGAGTGAACTGATTCTTGGTGAATGGAAATTAGAGTGAACGGTGTAAAGAGCGAAGACATTTTAGGGGGAATGAACAAAGTATTAAATTCTTCATGTTGAAACATGTTGATTTGCACCAACTGCCTGTGTGCATTCCATTTCAACTCTGTTTTTTAATGCAGGTGCAAAGAACACAAGACAAAAATTTTCGAAACAAATGTTTTTTTTATGTACTAGTATACATGCCAAGGTTCTTGTCCTATTTGTAGATATGAAGTTCATTTTCCCGAGAAAATCGTAATCTGAGATAAACAAAAGTAATTAAATTTTAGGTATCATTTGAGCGTTTACTTACCAAATGAGAGATAAATAACCAAATGGTGGGGTGTGCCCAACCTGATGTGGAAATGGTTCTGTTTGCCATTAATCTGATCAGTTAATTTGAAAAAACAAGGATATATGTAAAATATGTTATATACTTAAGTAACAGTAACTTGACTTTTCTTTGACAAAAGGAGTGATATATTTTTAAAAATAAATATTTTAATTTCAGATATGGTAATGTGATCAAGTAGATATGGCAACCCATTCAAGAGGAAAGAAAATGGTATGATTTTCTTATCACATTCACTTTAAAATTTACTTCTTTGTATTGTCAATGCAACACCGGTGAGTTTGATATAATGTAAACTATATGCAAACAAACCCCCTAAAATTTACAGAAATAAATTTTTGAAACCAATGGTTTTTAGGGTAGGCTAGCAGTAAACCCACGATATTCATGTACCTCAAACAACCATATATGTTCAACTTTTTCTTTTGATTTAGATGTTTTATATTTTTTGAGCAGCACATTTTTGAAAATGAAATTTTTCTCTCTCTAGCCAATCTGAATTTATGGTCATTGAATACTATAAAATATTCTGATTGGTATGAGGTATTTAGAAACCTAATGGCTATATGTATACAGACCCTGAAACGCACTACTACACCAGCTGTACGTTCGTCGCACGCTTCTCGCACACTATCCGGTTTATACGATACGTTTCTTCCACGGTACGGTATGCTTCTTGTATGATACAATACGTTTCTCACATAGTACGGTGCATATTTCATATGATACGCTTCTTGTATGATACGATACGTTTCTTGTACAATACGATACATTTTATATGCTCTTTTCATTGGGTTTGTAAGCATTCTGTACAATTTGAATTTATTTCTAATAATCCATGATTATTTACATTGTTTAATACATCTTGATTTCATGAATTTCAAAGTATTTCATTAGTTAAGATTACAAGTTTGAAGAAATATATCGTCATTGACAACCTAAAATATGAAACGTCTAAAACAATGTCCTTACAAACAAATACCCACCAGGAAACATACCCGTTTGCGGGGACAGAAAAATTCCACCAAATGTAATTTAACAGCTGTGAATAAAAAAAGCTATCATTGAGTAAAATTAATCCATATATATGTACACAGAAATTGTATTATTTTAAAATATATTATTTACTATTTAATATCACTACTTTCCTGGACGACTTTTAGGGCGAATGGCACAATATTTACAGCTATCTTTTTCGGGGGAAAAAAAACTTGCAAAAAATTAGGGTACCTGTCCAGGCATTTGTGCAATATACTAGAGTATGCAATTTCCTATACATGTATAATCTTATTGAAAATACACTTGGTTTGCTGATATACAAATTTTTGGCATATATATAAATATATTTTTAAAATTTTAGTCATTTTAAAAATGATAATAATCCGGATTATTTTATTGGAACTCTTTATTACGAGGATATACAAAAAAAACACACAGCATAGTATACACACGGTAGTATACACACGCCGCCAGGCTTGTTAAGTGAAACAGGTAATCGCGGCAAGGTGTGAAAATCGGGATTTTCTTTAATACTTATTCTTAATCTGAAAAGTTGGTTTCTTTAAACAGAATCAAATCACATAAAATGCAGGAAAAAGCAAGATTTATTTTTAAGTTTGCACAATATAATCATTTAATGGTTAGAATGGGAATTCCAGTTCATTGGTCGGTCATATTATGCATGTCCAAGTTGAAAATATATTTCTGTAAAGCATGCATTTATATTTTCTGGTCAAATTATTGTATTTCAGAACAACATGAATATATTGAACACATGTACACAAACTATCTAGAAGTCTGGTCTGCGCTGAAAATTAGGAAACTAAAGTAACAGTACTCTAAAACTAATGAGTTATGAAAATTGTTCATTTTCTTCTTGAAAATATTCCGCCACAAAATATAGTCCCTTACAGAACTCTGTAGATATGCAATTTTCTTTTAACAATTTTATTCAATATGGTTTATTAGGCATTGTAAAATATAAATATACAAATAGAATTAATATATTATGCAGAATTTTTAAACTAGAGGTGACATTAAACAGTTTCCCTAAAAGAGAGGAATGAACCTCTTTAAGAGAGCATTCAGATCACGTTTTTCTTTACATGCAAAAGAATTTTAATCGGAGGTATACTTTGCCTAATTAGAGTAAAGTTTATTCTTTCTTGCTATTTTGAAATTAACAAAACGGTGCGATATATCCTATACATGTATATCATTTTTATTGCATGTAATACTTTTGCATTATTTACATTATTTACCATGAAGCTGACCAATGATACATGTATCACATGCCGAGCATTTGTAGAGAAAAAATCACCTTGCCATTTTGTTTATTTTTTTCCACGGAATTCTTGTTATCCGTCACACACCGGGAAGTAAAATTCACATAAAAAACTTCTCAATTTCTCGCACACGTTTCTTACGGTTTTTATACGCTTTACAATACCATATGTCTACCATACGATATGATACGGTTCTCGCACGATATGATGTGCTTCTTATATGGTACGTTTCTCGCACATTGTAATACGCTTATTATACGATATGAAATTTGCACGCTCCTCATACGCTCGTTAGGTGTAGTAGTGCGTTTCAGGATCTGTATATTGGATCCAGTAGGAAAGTTGTATGGAACTCTTTGGACCTCAAAATAAAAGCCAACCTCAAGGTCACTTTTTCTTTGCTTTTTGTAGAATCATGTGAATCAGATGATGACCCTTTTGATTTAGCACCTGGAGGAAAGTGTCAAGACCTGGATGAGATCTCTAATGGTACGTCAACACATGCACAATGTATGTACACCATTTGTGTAATGTATGCACATGTTCTATGATGTACATTTAGTATGATTGTACATCACAGGCACCTGACATTATATATCTTTCTCATAATAAAAAAAAATACCCCATACCTAATAATACACAAGGTGCACACAGCTGCCATCTAATAGGTTGGATTCATTTAAAACCATCTGTTCAAGTTTAAGCCTAAAACTCAATAATAAAACTATTTTTTGATCCTCTCTGTTTTACAGTCATTCATTAGTAATATCTTATCGTTAGTTAACTACATTGTGAACCATGATGTATTAGCAATTAATGGAAAATTTTCCCAATTCTGCATCTACTGCTTCAAGAAGGCAACAAAAGGCTAAAGGGAGACTGTGCATTTGTGTTAATATTTCAATTTATAAACATTTTTAGACATATTTATATAAACTTTGTGTGATAAAAGTCATTTATATTCACAGCTTTTTCATCATAATATTCTTATACAATAGAAAAGCCATATGCCTTTACCGAAGACAAGAAGTGTGTGAGTGTGTCGTTTAATAGGTCAATTAAAAAAAAAGATAATACAAAAGCAAATTGAATATATACACTTTGATGTAATTGAATAACTGGGATAAAGTATTACACTGAATTATTTATCTTTAAAATGTTAAAACAAATTGCTGTTAATCCCAGTTATTGTTATATGATGATTACATAACTGACATATATGCATGCACCAAGATGGCGCTAATAGGGCACTGGGTCCCTTGGAAGGGTGACTAAAATTGGACTATGTTTATTGGACTTTGTTAACTGCTAGTTATTTCCACTCTTAGTCCATGTGTCACAACGAGATTTCTATAGGTGTCTCCAAAGAAATTTTTGACTGCATCAGTACTTTCAATTGATTCAACTGAATTTTTGAACATTATAAGAGTTACAGTAAGCTTTTTTTTTCAATAAATAAACCATGTATATGATGAGTTAATTTCAAAAACATCCCTTTGTCGGCGTTTTCCGAATGTATGCCTCCCTGTTATTTTATCAAAACTTTTTTCATTGATAACCTCATGGCAACAACATGTTCGGGCATTTTAATACCAAACCGTAATTTAAATTGAAATTGATACAGAGCAATGAGAAAAGTTTGTATATAAAACCTTTATGATAAATAAAATTTTATGAAAGCCATGCAGTATTATCCACTTCCATGAGTTTAACTTGTAACTCTAATTCAAAATCATTGCTGATGACAAAGTTCAACAGAAAGTTGGAGTTCTGCAAAAGAATATGTTCTTGTAAGAATTATTTAAAATCCTGTTAAGGGTCCCCTTCACCTCATGACTTGTGTCTTTTATGACAATATGTCGGAACATGGCAATTTCAATGACTTAATAAGACATTTTTTATATCAATGGATATGTATCTTTATCTAACTTCATAGCTCAGTGAGTAATGCATCAGATTATCCCAAGTTTGAATATGGCAGGGACTATTAATTGTATATCAATTGCAAGAAACTATTTATTATTAAGATAATATTTTGCCCCAAAATGTGCTATTTTTCTAGTCTTTTTTCAAAATTGTTCACATTCAATAGTATTGTATTTTAGAAGAATACACCTTTTAGTGCTGATTTGGAAAGAAGACTCATAAATTTTAAATCTCTTTTATGTTGACCTTTGAATTTTTTGATTTCAACCAGTCATAAAAATCATTATACACTCATTTCGAGCAAATGTGTATATGAAAGATTACCTGGTATACAAAGTATTTTTAATTGTATCTACTGCTAAATGTTCAGTATTTGATATTTTTTGTAGGTCTAGGTGTTCAAAGAGAATATGATTCATTGAAATGTTGCTGTGGTCAAAATTCTCTGAAAAAATCCAAGGAGAATAACATCAGTAAATCTGGCATGTGTTGAAATACACAGCAACAATTGCACAGGTAAATATTGTTATACGTAACATTATAAAACTAGTTTGTGCTTTATAGGAAATGAAATGAACAAGTTTAAACACTATACAGTTTAAAGGTGTTTGTGTAAAAACCATGCATAAACAAAATTACCGTAATATCAAATACGAGGGTTGTTCAAAAAAGTTCATGGACACATATAACTAATTTATTCAAAACAACGACGCAATTTTCTGGAAAGCATTTTAATATTTTAATATTGAGTATATAATAATGTATAATTATATATAAAAATCAGAGCAATGTACATTATAACATTGGAGTTATGATTATATATACATTGCCCTGTCTGACGTTAAGTTAAAATAACAATGTACATGTAGTTATAACGTTGTAGTCCTTGTTTTACCTGAGAGTGATATCATTCATTCATCGTCTTACCAGAGGTAATACAATAGCAAATCGGTTGTGTCACTTGTAGATAAGTGATCTCGAAATATTTCGATGATTTTCCTGTTTCCTCCATCATTTCTTTCGTTTCTATTGGTGTTTTACGATTGTCGAAACAGAATTTTACAGTAAGCCAATGCCGCTCTTTCTTGAGCTTTTAAAGACATATTCTTGTCGTGATGTCTTTTAAAAACCATACGCTCATTTAAAAATGGCTTCAAATGACTTATGAAAATAACGTACACTTTACTAACTACTTCATAATTGAAGAATATGATGTTTTGACATGTTTTATAAAAACTGTAAATATTCATATCTAAAACCTCAATAACGATGTTTGGACAATTTTACAGGCTGTGCGCACTTTCCGTAACCCTTGAATTCATTCAAATTTTAGTTTAATTTATGGAAAATCTTCAAAACTGCTCTAAATTGATTTAGAATTTTATAAAAAAAAGTATTTCGGTATACAAAATGTATATATAAACCCGTATAAAATTACAAGAAGCGTTTGTCCACGAACGTTTTGGACAGCCCTCGTATGTACTTGGTACTATAGATTTGCATAAAATTTAATGTGAAGATAATTCTTAATTTCAAAATAAACTAATTTGTTGATTTATTTTAATAGAAAAGAAATTAAATTTGATTTCAGTATTTAATCAATAGTTTTTTCATCAATTGCAGAAATAGCAAGTAATCTACCTGACCTACAGGGGGAAAGTAAGTTAATTTTTTTAAACTATTGATCATAATATTTGATATAAGGAAATATAAGGAAAAGAATTGTAGTGATAAAAATACTTCTTGCCCAGTGAGGTTATATTTTAACCTTGAAATGCTTTCTTGGGTGTTTCATATGGATTTGAAGGCATCATAATAGCACTAGCACAAAAAGCCATTTACTAGTCCTTGGTTTTAATGCACTTTATGATGATAAACATTTACAATTTTCTTCTAATACAGAATGTTGAAACAGGAAAAACATTTCAATGTATACATGTTTTTACATTATATATTTTATATAGCAACAAGAATAACATGGTCAAAACAAGAGGAAAAGGAAGTAAGGGAATTTTTTTCAGACTGTTACACATCAAGAACACTACCAGGAATGAAAATGTGCCTAAGTGACGAAAGTAACAAAAAGGCCAGAGGAACATTGTGGAAAACGAAATGGGGGACCATTAAGAGAAAAATATGAAATGACCTTAAAAGAGTAAAAAAGTAATAAATTTGCCAAGATTTGCACTTTTGATTGAGTTGTGTCATAAAGTACATATAACTTTGATGATATTGTTAATAATACATGTATGTGCTCCTAGAAAAGAACATCTTGCATATGCATTGTAATAAATATCATATTGATCATGTTGCGTGAAGTTTTTCAAAGTTTCTGATTGTTACATTATATGAATTATAATTCCACACACACAAAAATATCTGTCACTGTTTTCACCAACAATTTGAAAAGAAAATGTACCATTATGTGGATATGAGAATTTTAAAATATTTTTAGATGTGTATTTTTTACAAGTCGGACAATGACTGTTGAATATTTGAACATTCACTGCATTTCTGTAAGCGAGCTGAAAATTATGACTGTTTAGAGGTCTATGAAATGGTCTGTTTGATCTTCTAACACAAACATGTAAGATGTCTTAGTCTTTCTGTAGTCATGATTTAAGACTTATGTTGTTTCAGTATAATTCATGTACATGCATATGCATTGTAATAAATTTCAAGTTTGATGATAATTGTTTAAATTGTTGATTGTGATGAGATTTCCGAAGTTTGATAGTTATGTAAATTGATCACTTTTGAGTTTATCTTCATAAAATGTTGTTTGAAGTTCCTATGAGTTGTTGTTTTTCACTTTCCATATTAATGAAAATTTATAGTCGATGCATTTAAAGATGAAGTAATAAAAAAATCCTACATGTTGCAAAGGTAATACTTTGAATAACTCAGATGTGTCCCTGAATTACTTTATTGGCTAAAATTGTACATTTCTGTATAACCCAGTAAGCCACAAACTTGGCCATCTTTATTGGTTGAATGTAGTAAGGAATAAACCCAAAAAGCATTGACAAGTTTGTGACTTACTGGATAATGGATTCTAGTATAGGTATTTACCAAATAAATCAGAGACAATGTGCTACTTATTGGGTTATATAACAATACCCCAAAAAGCTTGAAGAATTGTAAGACTTGTAGGGTATTACCCAACAAATGATAGACAAGTCTGTGACTTATAGGGTATTAGCCAACAAAACATGGACAAGTCTGTGACTTAACAAAGCATGGGCAAGTCTGTGACTTATAGGGTATTACCCAACAAAACATGGACAAGTCTGTGACTTATAGGGTATTACCCAACAAAGCATGGACAAGTCTATGACTTATAGGGTATAACCCAACAAAGCATGGACAAGTCTGTGACTTATAGAGTATTACCCAACAAGACATGGGCAAGTCTGTGACTTATAGGGTATAACCCAACAAAGCATGGACAAGTCTGTGACTTATAGAGTATTACCCAACAAGACATGGGCAAGTCTGTGACTTATAGGGTATTACCCAACAAAACATGGGCAAGTCTGTGACTTCTCAATGCTTAGTTGGGTAATACCCTATAAGTCACCCCACATCTATTACCTAGTAGATCACCCTTTTCTTTAATATTCCTTATCAAATAAATTCCTATACTAGCATATAACAAAGTAAGCCACAGGCCTGTTCGTACTTTGTTGAGTATTACTTTATCTAATCTAGCAACACATGCTTTGTTGGGGTACTAAAATTATAAATTAAAATAATTACTATTTTACGTTTTGTAATTAAACCAAAATTTCAAAATGCTAAATAAAAAACGATGGATAATGGTTGATACCCAATAAATGTAATGTGCAAAGAAATTTAACCCAATTAATGTATTCTCGTGTGAAACCATGTCATGTACCCAATTATGATACCCAATAATGTTTTGGACACTAAGCACCCAATATATGTCTAAATGTGTGTCTGTCTGTCTGTCTGTCCGTCTGTCTGTCTGTCTGTCCGTTGTAAACTTTTCACATTTTCAACATCTTCTCCCGAACCACTGGGCCAATTTCAACCACACTTGGCACAAAGCACCCTTAGGCAAAGGGGATTCAATTTTGTGAAAATTAGGCACCACACCTTTTTACAAGGGGAGTTATTAGAAATTATTGAAAATTTTTGAGAAATTTTCAAAAATCTTCTTCACAAGAACCATTTGGTCAGGAAAGCTGAAACTTATGTGGAAGCATGCTCAGGTAGTGTAGATTCAAAGTTGTGAAAATCATGGTACCCGCTGGTAGGTAGGGGCCACAATTGGGGGTCAAATTTTTACATAGGAATATATAGAGTACATGTAAATCTTTAAAAATCTTCTTCTCAGAAACCAATCAGCCTGGAAAGCTCAAACTTATGTTGAAGCATCCTCAGGTAGTGTAGATTCGAAATTGTGAAAATCATTACCCCCGGGGGTAGGGTGGGCCTCAATGGGGTCGAAATTTTAAATTGGAATATATAGGGAAAAGTCTTTAAAAATCTTTTAAAAACCATTTGGCCAGAATAGCTCTGAAACTTGTGTGGGAGCATCCTCATTTAGGGTATATTCATAAACATAAGAATATCCAGGGGGAAAATGGATTCTTTTTTGTACAGGATCTACATGTATTATACCACATTGTCCAGATATTTTGTGTTAAGACTCCATTAAGCTAATTTTATCATGCCCATTGTTTTGTTTTGTTTTTGTTTTATCCATTTTCAATACAAATACATCTATACCGTCCATTCACACCACACCACTCACACCACACCACTCACAAACAGGTTGGAAAAGTAAACATAAAAATTATACATGATAAAGTCTTGCTACAGATTATGCCACATCAAAGAGGCAAGCCCATTTAGACCACTTTCTTTCAATTGGTAAAATCTATTTTCCAACATAAGTTTCTCTAAAAAATAATGATTTTGTAAATATTTGTAAAAATCATAATTCTGAGCTACAAAACACATTTATAACTAGACGTCAACAACTGGATGCAACGCATGGAAAAAAGATCCTTGAAGATTAACAAACAAGCATTTCATTTTAGAACATAGTGTTATCAATTCATGAAAAAAAATAAAACAGCATTATATGCTTTACATGCAGAACTACCCACTTTTCAACTGAATCTTTTTTTTTTACTTTTTCATTCTACGTCAATCAACCGCCTAAACCTACGTAATGTTAAATCATGATATCACGTTGGGTAAGAATACATGAGTGATATCCACCGTATATTGAGCTAAACATGATAAATTAAATATACATTTTCATCACATGTTTAGATCAATATACGGTGGATCTCTCTCTCTCTCTCTCTCTCTCTCTCTCTCTCTCTCTCTCTCTCTCTCTCTCTCTTACGCAATCACAATGAATATACGAGGGGCCTTCAATAAATAATGTCACTAATCAAGTTCCTTAAAATACAGGGTTCAATTGACCTTTGAATTTCTTTTCACGCATGCTTTGGTTCATATTCTATGAATGGCCGTTTATCTGACCACGTTTCATCATCGAATACTCCTATGACAAGCTGATATATAACCCCTACTCGAGACGCTGTATGAAAATATGACTGATAAGTCATCATCCAATAAAGCTGAAATTAGAGGCTACATAAAAGCATGTGTCAGACTAGGTAAAGACTCGACAGAACTGTGTGATGTGTATGGAAAGAAGTGTATGTCATTGAGACAATTTTACAGATGGGTCAGCAAATTCAAAAATAGCCAAACAGACCTTAAGGATAAGCAACGTCCTAGAGCACCTCGTACGGCTTCGACGGATGCGATACTTGAAAAAATAACCGATATCATTCCTAATGATAGTCGATTAACAAATAGCAAATTTATTAGGCATTTCATCGGAGACAGTATTTACAATTTTAAAGAAACACCTTGGCCTCCGAAAAGTTAGTGCAAGATGGATACCTCATCTATTAAAAGAAAAAAAAACGATTGCTGTTTGAAATGTGTAGAAAACTACTTAAAATCTACAAAAATTGCAATGGACGACATTTATCGGAAATTGTTACAGGTGATGAAACATGAATACATTACTTTGAACCTCAGAGGAAAATTGATAACAAGGTGTGGTTGACTAAATAGCAAACGTCCTGTTATAGCAAAACGGTACCAAAGTACAAATGAAAAATCCATAAAACGAAATACAAATTCAAAGCAGAGAAACACGGACCTCCAAAATGATAGAGGTAGGATCAGGTGCCTAGGAGGAGGAAGCATCCTCTGTTGACCGGTCACACCCGCCGTGTGCTCTTTGTCGTAATTGGGGGGGGGGGGGACCCGGAAAAGTCCGTAGACAATTAGGTGATAAATTATTGTCTAACAATGAATGTAAGTATGAAAAACGTCTGTCAGCATGCGACCAAGTGGATGATTGTATTTGCTGACAAGGTCGTTGTATCGACCATAGAACTTACGAAAAGATGACTTCAAACGAGCCTGTTGATAGTCCTGTTTTATCAACTTGTTTGTCAGTAGCTTGCCTCGCCTTAGAAACTGTTCATACGAAGAGCATGCCCTTGCGTATCAAATTAACTGAGAGACAAAAACACCATATGCAGGTGATGAAGGTATATTGCTACATAAGTAAGGAAAGTTGACTATAGAAAAATTGAAGTCATCGTGTTTATCATAAAGTTTTGTTGTTAGGTTAAATGTACCATCAATGTCCATTTCCAGTAAAATATCCAAATATGAAACAGATGACGCAGACTCTGTGGTATCTTTTATTTCAAGTTCACTGGGATATATCAAGTCGAAGTAAGTATGGAAATAACAATTGTTAATTGATAATACGTCGTCGATATAACTGAATGTTGAGTTGAAGGCCACAGCGAGTGATTTATTTTTTTCACGTACAAGTTTTTGAATAAATTCTGCTTCATAGGAATACAAAAATAGGTCTGCTAACAATGGGGCACAATTGGTATCCATGGGAATTCCAACAGATTGTTGGAAGACTTGATTTCCAAAAAACTACATAGATGTTGTCTATCAGAAACTCAAGCATCTTTTTAATGTCAACTTCAGAGTACTTGTGTGTGCAATCAGAATGGTTTTTAACAAAATAATTTTTTAGATTTCCAATGACAAGGTAAGCATTTTTACGACTTCCATTTTTATTGAAGAAACAACTGTCGATGATATCAAAAAGCCTAGATTTTAATTTGTCATGTGGAATGGTTGTATAAAGCGTTGAAAAATCGTACGTTTTGATGCTATTGATTTTGGTAAGATTTTGTGACCTCAAAGTTTCTAATAATTCTTCAGAGTTTTTAGTATAAAGAAAGTATTATTCGCAATTTTCTTTAAAAGCAAAGGTCCTATATTTCAAGTTGCTATTCCAAAAGGCTGATCAATCACCGGACATGTATACAAAAATTATGTGCTGAAAAAGTTAAGAAACATTACAAAAGGAAGAGACCAAAGTTTGAGACTCGCAACATTCGACTTCTTCATGACAACGCCCCAGCACATAAATCCTAAATTGTGATATCATTTTTGGAAAAAAAAAGTTCATGTGTTGCCCCATACTCCCTATTCACCCAATTTTTTCTTTTTTCTAAATTAAATAAGCACTTGTCAGGAAGAAGATATGCTTCCAGGAATGCTTTGGGCCATTTATCAGTACATGAATACCATTCCTAAAATACATTATATGAATGCATTTATTACTTGGATAAATCGGGTGAAAAAATGTGAGTCTGTTAAAGGAGAGTTTTTTGAAGGCAGCCATTAAAAAAATAACAAAAATATCTTATTGCGTTATTTTTGTAACAACGATGACATTACTTATTGAACGCCCCTCGTAAACGACAAAACGACAAGTATCTATCTATCTATCTATCTATCTATCTATCTATCTATCTATCTACCTATCTATCTATCTATCAATCGTTTTATCATTTTTTGCGCATGTGCATAGGCTAGTTGTATAGGAGTAATACTAAGTCTGGCCTTAACTTAGTCCGATACTACTATTTACGGCCAAACGCACGCTTCTTCGTGAAACGCGACCTTCGCCGGATTAAACATTGTTCTACGTATCGAGGCTTATCTTAAGTTTTGTCGTAAGTTACGTCTTTTAGTGAGACGGGCTCCAGGACATCGGATATCAGATGGTCGGAAAGGTTCAGCTCAGCTTGCTATTCATTGATTGAAATATTTCATTCTCAGTTATTTGGTAAAAAAGAAGAAGAAAATGGATGGATAAACAGACACATAAAATTTCAGTATAACACATTTTGACATTAAGGCTGTGTTCAGATAATTTAAGCTTTAAAATTTTCATATTTCCTGTAAAAACAAATTATTTAATCTCTCTTAAAAGCTTATATTAAGTATCTTATTCATTTTCCTGCACTGTAATCTCACACAAGGTGTAGGGAAATGAAATATATTTTATGATTTATATATTTTTTTAAATTGGCCGTAAAATTACAAAAGTATAAGCCCAGACGCACATATATCAAAATTAGCATTAATGATATCTTAAACGTGCGTTTCGTTTGAATTTGAGATGAACTAGAAATTGAAATAATGAAAAAAATAGTAAAAAAACCCTTTAAAAGCATGACTGTAATTGAATTTTCTTAAAAAGACACAATCAATATTTACAACATTGCATCCTACACGATGAACAATTATTATTCCTGTGCGGTTGAAAATATACTCAATTCAGTTACATCTATCTTAATCAAGGTATCTTTACATAACGTCTTGGAATTAGTGGCTGCTGGAGTCGAGAAAAAAATGAAAAGAAAAGACGACATATTTCCACTTGTCGAGGGTAGTGTATTCATGTGATCAGGATAGATGTTAATATTATTTACATTATTAATTCAAACTCAAAAAAATGAACAACAAAGATTTTTAGAGAAACGTATAACCAAATATATATTACACAAATGTTTGAAGAAATTTTTGTAATGGGTTTTATGATTTGGTTTTTTTTTTTAGAATACGCCGATGTGTTGACATATGTTATAAGTATTCTACAAATGAAAGGGTGTGCTAGAGGACAAGTAGTTAACTGCACAATAGGTCCTGTAAAGGTAAATATTACATCAATTAAAGTCATCATATTTCATTTTCTGAAGTGTCAAGCGATATTATGGACATAAAACGGCCTCTCTTATTTATTTCAGTTTGAAAAAATATTAACGAAAGCAGAGGCCAACTTAATACGAATCACCAATCTCTGGCTAGAGACGGACGATGGAAAAGGCAAACAGAAAACAGTTGATAAAAGAGACATTCTTTCATTAACTGTTATGAAGGACAAGGGGAAGAATTTGCCGTTTGAGTTTATCACAAAGTATGGATATATGAAGCTTCCATACTTTGAGACGTTTCAAGACACCATGGGTAGTGCGATTGTTTCAGTAAATGTATGTATTTTCTAAAGCATGAAATGAGTTTAGCTCGTCATTTACGTTGAATATATATTTTCTATACAAAACTACACAAGCAAAACTGCCACAGATATCAGAAGAACGGCCGCAAACCTGTTACTTTTCTGAATAAAAATAATTGAAATGAAAAAAGATTGAGGTTTTGCATCCACTAAAAGACATTGACAAATTGGGCACATCAGCCTAATATCATTATTATACACATGCATTTCTTACATATTAATATACATGTATTAAACAGAAAAGGATTCTAAAGCTTAATTTTGGAAAAATAAGAAAGATTTATTTGAAAATTTGAATAAATCAAATATCAAATTAAACACAAATACAAATATAACACCTTTGTTAATTGATTTATTATTTTTAACTAATGATAATAACAAAAATTATTTTATTTCTTACTTTATAAAATCTATGAATTTTTTCAAGGTGCTGACATACATTCAAAGTCCTTATAATTATGTGAAGAACAGTGATGCCACAAGATCAGCCACTGTAAAAGTCGTTATTACCGACAAAAAAGGAAAACAATTAAACCTTCGGGATGCAGATGATCCAGTGTATATGGCTGTTGATATGACAAAAGTAAATATAGAGATCAACTTTTGGGATGCTGATACATGTGGAATGTACCTTTTTTGAAAAATATATTCATAACGGAAAGAGGGCATTTTATTGCAATAACATATCGTTAATAATTATTTGGGGTTTGTTATATGTAACAAGACTAACAATCTGTTTATCTTCAGAATGTTGTTATAGTAAGGGAAATATAAGGACTGACAAAAGTCCATGATGTTGATACACGATATGTCCCGGTATAACAACTATAAATCATATACTACCTATAAACATACACTTGTCAGTAGTACCTAACTTCACTTTATCAGGTTTACAGAAAACGTAGTGAACGTGTGAAAAATTAGCTAAAGGAAATGTATGTACCCAACCTGGCACGTTTTAGGAAACAAAAACATTAATCAATATATTTTATAAGTTAAGCTTTTTATCAGTAATGTATTGTAAATTATAATTCATTCATAACTTCAGAGAACTCCCTGAGTTGGAACCGTTAAATTGTGAATAAAGTTTAGACTGATTAAGTTTTTAACGTACAAAATGACAACCTGTAACGAATGCAATACTTATTATATCGTAATTTACTCCTAATAGTAGCTATTTAAGTTGTGTATCTAATATCCGCATTTTGTATAATTTCAGATATTTGCTGCTACCCACACTTGGTTAGAACCTGAGATACTAGAAGACGGGTCATCCTTAGTGATTGCATATGTGAATGAAACAAATGAGGCATATTCCGTTGAATTCAAATTAAATTCTGTTTTACAATGCACAATTTATGGCATATTCGGTTACACTCAGCCAAGTACATTCAACAAAGTCATTACAATAAAAACAAAAGGCATTAAGAAAATACTGAAGACCGAACCAGTCGACCTGCCAGTATTTTTCAATGATTCTATTCTCCAGATAACAGTTTACAACACAAAGTACTCAACAGGGGGTTATCTGGACCCCCTAGTGTTAACGTTAAGCTGTCAAGGTAAACCATACTGTTATTTCTCATTCAAAGGTATTTATTTACTAAATAATCATTCCTTTGTTCACAACTTAAATTACATGCAATTTTATTTATTATTATAAATGGCTTACATTATCTTAATTTAAATGGGCAAGTCTGAAGTTATTAAATGTGTCACAAATGCATAGCGATGTTGAATATTGTTATCGATTAGGTGTAAACGTAGACAAGATTGAGCCTTTCTGCCAATAGTTTCAGAGAGTTTCATACTTGTAAACAAAGTTCCAAAAATTCTTCAATCATAATATTTACATACAAGTTTAGTTATCCGGGTATAACTGCGATTACCCAGGGTATAAACGATAAAGGTAGATATATGGAATCATTTTTAGAATGACTTGTGTTTTACGAATATTATACAATGTTTCGGAGTTTTATTAAAATTTAAATTGACAACTGACAGTTAAAATCTACAATCTTTTATTTTAAAGATGATTTAGCAAGACGACGACGAAGAGATTTAGGTAAGTAACAATTCTGGATTTTTCTTTTCCCTTCAAATGTACAATCAGTATTTGTTCATTGATAACAATTTTAAAATGAACTATATATATTATAAATACAATTTATAGTTATAAATGGTTTTAAGTAGACGAATGTACTTTTAATTTGTAGATATATGTAGCATTATTTTATGCGCAGCTTTCCCCATGCAGAGCCCCTCAATTGTAAGGCTGAATTTGAAGCAATCTAATTGCTGAGAGATAGTGTCACTTTTGTTTTATCAGTCTACAAAATG
Source organism: Magallana nippona (assembly GCA_033439105.1). Classification (NCBI taxonomy): domain Eukaryota; kingdom Metazoa; phylum Mollusca; class Bivalvia; order Ostreida; family Ostreidae; genus Magallana; species Magallana nippona. The sequence goes on along the minus strand of CM065918.1, from coordinate 23,242,334 downwards.
TACAGTCTCTGTCTTGTTGAATTTCCCTCCCATCTCCCTTTTCACAATAAATTGTTGCATAATATGCCTCTTCACAATATGTTTGTTTTTGGATTGTTGCATGGTATTATCTAGTAAATGTTGAGAGCTAGTCAATTTTATGATCTCCATGTTTCAAAGGGCTAGTCATATGGCCTATTCCCCAACTTTCTGCCATTAGTCAGTTTGTATTATAAAATAATTTACTTAAGAGTTTAATGCACAGTTTAACTTGTATAGTATTCTGCTCTACATATTATATGTTGCAGTTTGTTTTAACAAATGCTATTTCACATTTTACAGTAAATTATTGTTCTTCTCGAATTATTGGTATGTACTATGTATGATGTACATCCAAGTTTTTTGATCAGGATATAATCATATTCTGATCAATAAGCTTTTCAACATATTTGTGAGTTTGTTTGATGTGTTGGTAGGAGAATGGGGAGACATAAAAGCACTTAATTGATAACGATACGAACATTGAAATATTGTCAAATTTCGGGACTATGTTAATTATTTATATACGTTCATATTTTTTAATTCTGACAAAGTAGACGTAATTTTAATATACTTCATTAACTCTGGTAAGTGGTCCTCATAGGATCTCGGAAAAGTACATCCTTTAGTAATATATACTTTTTTTCTTATAATTTATTGATTATATAGTACTGTTGTACTTTCTTTAAGCTGAATACATGGGCCATTTATACCGAGTACAGATTCTGAGCGTAGTTTACCTGAAAGGCACGAAGTGGGATAAATCTGCTGGCTCAAAGGTGTGTTTCACTGGCACCGCTTTTTTACAAGCATAAATGTACATGTACTTCTTGAGAAAACTGTTAATGATATGAATTAAATAAAATAATTCACTATTTATGAATAACTGATATTTTTGCACACATAAAAGAACAAACCTACACGCATGCTGATGATTATCACGCATATCTACATATTAATTTATTTGACGCTTCATTTTTGCTTTACTTGCTAAATGAACAGTCATGCATAACACTATATTCACCTTTCATTGACCTGGGCAGTAATAACATATTTCCATGTGGCTAATGGGAGAGATATCATCACGACAATCAACCAATTCTTTGTATGATAATTATTACTTGATTATGATCGTGAATAATTGTGATGTTTCCACTCCACATTTATTTCTGCGATCAGATCAGTAGAGCTGAAGGAAATGTTGCCGTTTTCAGAAGTACATTCTTTGGAACATTTGGTTCGGATGCTCTTTTTTCACCACCCACTCCCATCAACTTTGTTGAGATTTTTCTGAACTTTTCTGAAAAACTGAAACAAACACCCCAAGTTTTAGCAGCGGATGTTTTCTTGATGTTGTTCTTCATTGCCATTGTCATTCCCTTACGAAGGGCTGATCAGAAGGATCGTCTGCTAGTAAGTCAATCTTCGCATTACTACACGTGTATACATTTTCAGCACTATAATATTATTGCTCGTTTTTAATTTTGTGGCACAAATTCGCAATATTAATTCAATAGAAAATGGATATCCTGAGAAATAGCGATATCGCATATTACTTAAAAAAGAAAAAAGTCAAGTACCTCTTATATTTGTTAGGTTTTGAATTTTTCTTTTCAATCTAAGAAACGATCATTTGTAAATAAGTACACATGATTACATTATGGAATATGTTCCTCCTCCTCCTTAACTAGTTGCGCGGGAAATAATTACTTTATCCTTTTTGAAGTTTGTAAAGTTATCGTTTTCAGCGAAACATGTTAACTATCATTATAATAGTATTACACATTTTTTCGCAGTGGGAGTATTTGCCGTTAATGGACAATGAACCCAATGATAAAGTTCAGTATTGTTTAGCTATTTTTACGTCGATAAGATCTACAAAACATTTGAGTTCTACAGTTTTCTTGACACTGAATGGTGAAAAGGCTACTACAAATACAAGAATGATTAAAACAGATTTTCGAGAGGTAAACTTTAAGGTTATAAACTTGGGCAGACACATGCTCTCTCTCTCTCTCTCTCTCTCTCTCTCTCTCTCTCTCTCTCTCTCTCTGACGTTTAATAAAATAAATTTCAAATTTACTTTTATTTCATTTAAACCGAACTAGGAAAAATACTTTCATTTCAGAATTTTCAAAGTGGCACATGTTGTAATTTTCTTTTAACGACCGAGGAATATCTTGGACAATTAGTGTCATTAACAGTGTGGCATGACAACAAAGGAAAAAACCCCGATTGGAAATTGTCTAAAATAGTCGTTACTGATCTAACAACTAATGAACGGTTAGTTTCAATCCAATACACTATCATATTTGTTTCTGTACATTTCAGTTGATTACATTATGATTAACAATATTAACTTTTATTATGTATTTGATTTAAAGATATGCGTTTCTGTGTGGTGACTGGTTATCTCTGAAATTCAAAGACGGAAAAACATACCGAACACTTGTTCCAGCTACACCACAAATCATAAACGGTCAGATTGTATTCACGGAACTGAGTTTACGTGGCTTCTTTGACGACCATCTTTGGTTTTCAATATCTAAGCGTCCAAACTACAGTCGATTTACCAGAGTACAGAGAATGTGGAGTCTAGTAGCTTTACTTTTCTTATCAATGGTTACAAATGCAATGTGGTATAATTCTGAGCCTTCCGAAGAGGAGCAGATATCAACTAGAACAGTTCAACGATCTATCACGCTTGGTCCATTTAAACTTAATCTGAAACAGATCTATGTCGGATTAATGTCGTCAATCATAATAGTGATACCGTCTATCATTATTATTTCATTATTCCGAAATAGAAAGTTAAAAATTGATTCGTCTGAAGATATACGGCAAATCGGGGGCAAGCTGCCATGGTGGACAATATTTGTTGCTTATTTTCTTATTGTTACAGCCATTGCTGTGGGAGGCTTTTTCACTTTTTTGTATTCTCTTCAATTTGGGTATGGAAAAACAAATGACTGGTTACTGTCTTTTGTTTTCGGAACAGCTGAAGGGGTATTTATTATGGAACCATTAAAGGTAATGGTTTTATCAAACATTTTATGTTTGTTTTATTCTCTAACAATTATTCAATCTCTGTATTTTATCTGCTATATTTTTGACGAAACGAATTATTTTTTTTGCATGACATATACCTGTATTAATCCTTGTGACGTAATGCTTTCATTGTGTATGATTTATTTTGTTATTTTGTTAATTAATGGCACAATATGTAGTGATTTATGTACTTAAATATTGATAAAAATTTGATGTTCAAAGATACCTTACTGCTACTTAATGTATTTCCTATATTGCGCCACAGTAACATCATAAATAAATATAAAAGTGACCGCCATTTGATTTCATTTGTTTGTAATGTTTACATGAGGGTTATTTTTTCAATTTTAATATCAGGTACTTTTTGTGGCTACATTATTTGGATTGTGTTGTAAAAAATCAACGGATACGTTGTCAGAATGTGCAGACGAAAATCACGTAAAGAAAGGTTGGGTGTATATAAAATCATTGTAGAAAGTTATGTCTGTCTTAAAATCTATTTTTTATTTCTTTATCTATCTATCTATCTATCTATCCTAGTTTATTGTAGGGTGAAAAACTATGCCATATCACTCTTCTAGCTTCCATTTAGTAAATACAAAGATTGTAAATCTGCAAAACTAATCAGTTGTCCTACTATATTTGTAGCTTACGTATCTGACTATAAAAAGCGAAGTGAAATTGCTTATTTTCCATGTCCTAATACAGCTGTTGATCAAGAAAAAATCAACATACAGAGAAAAGAAGTACAGCTGGACAACAAACTGAAAAAAATTAGCAAATCATTTGTGTTGACATTTCTTTACATATTTCTCCTAACCATTGTTTGTGCGCATAATACAGTGACTGAAGCTTTCAGACAAAATGCCTACTTAAAGAATTCGATCAAAGATACATTTCTGGTGAGATTTGGTTTAATCTTCACTGAAGGTTGCATTTCTAAATCTGTGTACCGTAAGGTTAATTGACAATTTAAGATTTTTTAAATTTTTTTATTGGGGGAGGGGGGTCAAAACTTCATATTGGCATTTGTGAACAAACTTTAATACTCAAAGTACCTTCAATGAAACCATACTCGTAATTGACAGCATGCATTTGAATATGCTTCAGAAGAAACCATACTCGTAATTGACAGCGTGCATTTGAATATGCTTCAGAATTTTAACATTATATCCATTATAGTGATTGCTATTTGAACAATAAAAAACCAACTTATTTAAACCAAATGCATTACAAGCAATATTGCATTTTAAAAGAAACAGAACTATTGCCAATGTTTTACATATTCTAGGCAAATACAACAGATGATATCTACCTTTGGATGCAGGGTTACATGCTGAAACAGATTTGGCCAAAATGGTACAGTAATCTTGCATTACGGACAGCATACGAACAAAGATTTATTTATGATGAATATGGTTATCGGATTTCAAATTCAGTATTACGACAGGTCAGGTCTTGTAAGTAAACACTTTTTGAATTCGTATTTATCTATTTATTTATTTAATGTGTCTTTTTTCTGTCTGTTTATTTTATATTTGTTCTTAATTTTAAGATAACTGTTCTACGCCTGAAGAGATGAAAAGATCGGTATCAAGATGCACTAGTCATTATTCAACCGAAACAGAAGACAAAACTAACTATTGCAAAAGTAAGAGTAAAAGAGTAATTTTTTATCTATAAGATAAAAAAAATCCATAGAGGTTTATCTTAAGTCTGAATATTTCTTTGTAGGATGGCTTCCATTTCAAACAGGAAATACAACTTGCTATGACGAATATGACCCAATAGACAATAGTTTTATGTACCAGAGTGCAGAAGATACAAACACTTTGTCGTATGAAGGGGAATTTGCAATATACGGTGGTGGAGGATATAGAATAGATTTAGGACCAAAACAGTCGTTAGTCGAACAATACATCGAGAATCTGAAGAACTATTCCTGGATAGACGGGAAAACCCGAGCGGTGTTCTTTGAAACTAATACTTTCAACGCAAATACGAGGTTATTTAGTCATTTAAAGATAGTGTTTGAAATTTCCGAGTACGGATCTATCTTAATGACAACAAGAGTTCAATCCTCAAATCTCTATCCTTATGCTACAAGCATAGATTATATTGTGTTAGGTTGTCAGCTCATCTTTGTGTTTATCATTTTTGTGCGCATTGCTCTCCTTGCTGTATATATATTCAAAAAGCGCCGTGCATGCCTACGAACTTTTTCTTCGTGGTTAACAGCATTGGATATTTTTCTGAGCTTAATAGCTGTTATATTTTATGTCCTGCGGATTGACACAACGATTAAAGTGATCGACGACATCATCGAGAGTCGGGGTACTTCAATTTTTACAACTGCATTCATAGATTTAACTGCTTCACACATTATCATTGTTTTGTAATTGTTTTACATATTTTTTTCAGGTTCCTATGTTTCTCTCGAACACGTTGAGTTGTACGATATGGTTTACAGAACTGCGTTAGGACTGGTCTTCTTTTTTGGAATTCTGAAACTCCTTCAACCTTTAACAATAAACTATCATTTCTTTATTCTTCAAAAGTCGCTTGCAAAAGCAAGATATGATCTTTTTATGTCATTGATCCTAATAATATTTGTTCTTGTTTCGTTTGGATCTTACCTTTTTCTTTCTTTATGCAGATATTCAGAATACTTTAAAGACTTGTATTCTTCAATCATTTCTCTTCTTCGAATGCTTCTAGCAATGATATCATTTCGGGTGAATCCAAACTTGGATTCAGTAGAGGGTAGAATAGTAACTGGTTTGTTCTTTTTCTCTATCTCAATCATTGGAATGAACCTATTTATTTCAATTCTGTTTGGTCATTTTGCGGATGTACATGCTATGCAATCGAAATTAAAATCAAAGACCGGAAATGAAGACCATGAAGAAGACATCTTTAACTTTGAATTGAATGGACACCTTTGGAAACAAATGAAACGCATTAAAAACATATTTTCAGAACCTAAAATTGGTGAGGATTTTTTTTATCATCCATAACCGGTATTTGAATAGTTTTGATTATAAGTCTGAATTGTTATCAAGTCATGCTTTACTCTTTTCTGTTTAAAGAGTCACAGGGTACATGTATTTCGTTCCCACAGGATATACTTCCTAAGGTAACATCACATATCATATATTAATTTTATAAAAATGATACTGTATATATATTTTAAATTTAAATTAACTTGTTAGCTTTAATATTGGAATAATTTAAAAGTAAATAAAGTGTGGTGATCCATTAAAAAAATATTTAATTTTCCTGAAAGCTTGAAATCCTGGAACAGCACGTCAAATTAAAATGCAAGGATGAATATCAATTCATGAGGGTAATACCATGTTTAGTCTACCTAACAAACACTATGAACTGGTGTATGAGCATGGCAATGAAAACTGCAGTAGACTACAGTGAGGACAGTGGATTAAAATATAGGTAGTGGATTTTTTTTAAAGAAAAATTTAAAAACAATTCACTTTAAAAGATTGCTTGTATATGACAATGATAAAAATATCTTTAGCTTCACTGAAGTTTCAAATTGTTAAGTTCTAGAATCACATTAATAATCTTTGTCAAATGTAAAAATCATTTACTATCCTATATTTTCAAACAATGTAATCTTTTGAAATAACAGATCTTTTGCATATGCAGATTTTTCGACTCCAACCAAGATCATCCCCGTCTAACTGTATATTTCCCTGATGCAAACTTGAGTGATGCGCCTGATATTCAATGTTGCAACGTAGCTCACAGATATTTCTCGTCATCGGAAATAAGACGGCTACTGGCATTTGCAAAAACAAGAATCTACGAATTAAAACTTCCAAATGATCGGCCATTTCAAGTACGTGACTTTTACAAGCAATTTTACATTTTGGCAGCTCCGATTTTGCGTATTTTGAATATTTATGCTTTGAAAATGTTATTTTATATTGCATTTGACCACCATTCTTGTATTATTTCTTTACCTTTATATATTGTGTATAAGTTTTGATATTTTTGCTTTCGAAAACTTTTAGATGAAAGTAAATGACATAACAAAGGTATGTATTTTATTTGTATGCAAATCAGTTGCTTATTCAAGTTTAGAGATGTGCAAAACCAGTTATTTAATTAAATCGTCGATAGTTTAATTTAGTCTACTGTAACTTTTTTCTAATATAGAGTAAAACCATCATTGAAGTGGATGATGACCACGTATCCGATGAGGATTATTTAGTTTGCAGTTTTGATGATAGGCAGTCTTGGTTTAGATATGCAATTCGACCGGTAATTAGTTTAGAATAGATCATTGATATTGTTGTCTGGTGTTTTATTATGTTATTCACATATTGAAGAAAACAGCGTAATATATGTAAAGCTTATACAGTGCAACATCCCTGGTGCATTGTTAAACCGTATAGGGAGATAGAAACTACATGGCTGTAAGAAATTAACAGCATCTCAAAAACATATGTACGCTTTTTTAGTACATGAGCGTCTATTAAGTATATTTACCTTAAAATTACGTTGAACTAAAATAAAACAAATACAGTCAAACCTGTTTTAAAAGGCCACCTTGGGGAAATTTGAAAAGTGGCCGCATAAGACAGGTGGCCTTTAATTCCAGTTTGCACACAGAATCATGTAAATCAATGTATAAACATAAATGCATAAAAAGACATGTTTTATTATAATTACAGATTTATTTAGTTATGTAATTTCACATGTTTTAATGTACATTATTTATTTTACATCTTTGTATAAATAAAAAGTTTTAGGGCTTTCCTTGTAATAATGGTCCTGTGACATTTATTCTACGAGATGTCGCATCATTGAACTGTTGAACCACCCCAACAAAATTCGTTTATATCCTCGTTCCCGGGCCATTACATTAGATGGTGCTTCAGGACTTTCAGGGTCTATATTGATTTCATATCGTGTACTTATTTTTAAAATGTTGTTAATTTGAGTTTTTCAAACTTGAAACGTTTCCGCTGTATTTCGATATGACATACCCTTTTTATCTAACTCAAGAACTTTCGGTGTGTTTTTCACTTAAATTTAATACTTTCCTCTTTACGTTCGGAGTACTAGAAGCCATGTTTTCAAATGAATAAAATACAAAAAAGGTAAGCATATTTCATTTTATTTGATTTAAACACATATAAGGTACAAAATAATTATTTAATTACCCAAACGACTCTATGTTTTCATAATGATCAAAATGATCGGGATCTGTAATCAACTAAAGTGGGTGAAATATCACTTGACAAAATGTGGACAAAATGGCCACTAAATACAGTGCAATTACGTGGTCGGTTAGTAAATTGGGTGGCCACTTGCCGCGTTACGCGAGTGGCCGCTTATTCCAGGGCAAATATACAAGGAAACACGTCGGGGGGGGGGGGGGGGGGGACACAAAAAGTGGTCGCTGATCAGCGGTGGCCGCTGATTTCAAGTGGCCGCTAAGACAGTTTTGTCTGTAACTTTAAACAAAGTATCATGAATAGAATATATCGAAATAATTCAAGGTATGAGGATATCTATGTGTTCGTGCAAAATTAGATATCGCAGTATTTTTTCTATAAAGTATCTGTAAATTACATAGAAATGATATACATAAAAACACAAGAAATTACAGGAAAGTGTATACTAGATACATGAACGGGTACAAACGATCAACTTCGCAAAACCCCAGTCGAGTACATCTTTTTAGTATCATTTTATTCTTTAGCACGTATATAATGTATTTGAAGTAAGCAAGTCGTGAGATCTCGTTTTCTGTGCAGAAAAAACCCTTATTTTATGCGTAACTACCTTTCCAGAGAGAAGACAAGTTAGGCTGCATTCTTCCAAAACTTCCGACCTATTGCTTCGTAATCGGCAAGCAAGAACATACACAGGTAAATAGGGACACGCTATGCCGTTTTCCAGACATCGAATATCATCAGATTAGGAAAGAGGGAAATTCAATCTTTCTCCATGCTGATAAAAGGATACGCCTCTCTTTCCCTCCGGGCAGTGTCCAAAATAACTGCGACATATATATCATGGTAATATTATGTCTTTCCATATGACTCTAAAAGAGCAGCAAATTAAAATTAAGTGAACTTTAGTTACAAGTAAAAATGCATTTAGTATGTTTCTTATATATATATATATATATATATATATATATATATATATATATATATTGTACATGTATATTTTTTAAATCAAAACTTAATGGTTTGAAGAGATTTCAAGTATATCAACAAAAATAGTTCCTTTTTTATAATAATATGAGCTAATTCTAATTAATGGTAAAAATTACATGCTTTCTATTTATATTTGCTTGTTTATCTTTAGATGGATTTACCCAAAAGACAGATATGCCCATTTGTCCATGTATTAGTCAAGAAGGATATAAAAGATCCAGTAGAAATTAGTTTACCTACCGTTTGCAAAGGTCTTCTAGCAAATAAATACGGTAATACAGCTGTTACTGTTTTACCCTTTGTCACAATTATTTGGTGATATTTTACACCTGCAATCTTGTTACGTGTATATCATTGTTACAATGATAAATCAAAATATTTGAATTTATTTTCCAAATAGCAATACATTAGATCATGAAACGAATGGTTATCCCTTACAGGTCATAAAAACACTCAAAAACTCATTGTTGTTAGGGAGGGGGAAAACGAGTGGATGATCCTAAACTCTGTACTTAAGCTAGATGCAGCAGGATTTACATTTGAAACCATCAAAATCCAGTCCAAGTAAGTATAGCATATCATTTGAATACACGCAGTTGGAATATTATAGTTATAAATTTGATGTTTCAAGTGCATTTGTTTTCCTTATAGCGTACCAACTACTTTTGGATTAAAAGAGGCAGTTCTTCCTTGGGTAATTTGAAAATTCTAAAATGTTCAGAACTAACCGATTTCTATGTAATAGCACATTTTAAACACTTTGTTGCATTTTAGGTTGAGAATCCATTTGACCATTTGGGTAAGTTATCCAAAGTTTTTATTTTTATTTTTAATGTATACTGTTTGTATTGATATCAGCATTACACGTTTTTAATGTCATTTTTTATTACCTGTCAGATGAGAATTTATCAACGACATGCTATATGCTAGGTTGATATTCTGACATCAAACCTAAACCATTGACGCTTGTCAATTTTAGGTCTATTTTATATTTTAACTAGAAAACTGATTAAGTTATAGAGGGCTCAGTCGAGGGAAGTCTTAGAAAAGTGGCAAATGCACAAGGGCAGTTCGAAAAAAAAATCAGCGTTGAATAAAAATAACAGACTTTCCCTTTATACAGGTTATAAGTTTGATTTGTCAATCCAATGTTTTTCCTCAAAACTTCTTAAAACTTCCTCAATGCTAAGAGATAAATTAAAACTTACTCAAGACAAATATTTCAAACATTCACTTATTGCTGTCTTATTTGTTTCATTTGAAACCTCTTGTTCATAGATTATGTTTACATTCATAGTAAAACAGTATGTTTATCTTTAATGGATAGAAGTGATGTTTTAGGAAAGAAATATAGTTTACATAAATGGATGGGCAATTTCAATGATTCCTAACAGAAAAATGTAATGTACTGTTGAATCATTTAAATTCGTTGGGCCCATTTTTCGTGGATTGTGGATTTTTTGCTTTTTCGTAGGGATATATTTACGTGGATGCGTCTGTATTCAGTTTAGGTTACACAGGTAATTCTCTCTAAATTTGTTTTCGCTGAGGATGTAAATTCGTGGGGGAGGGCTACCCATGAATACCACGAAAACTGAGCCACCACGAATTCTAATGATTCTACAGTATTTGCTTAGGATTACACAAAAAACGTATTTGAACATGCTGAAATCCTGAAGAGCTTTAACATCTATGAAAACACTTGGGTTTTTTAGTTTAAAATATTTCAATTTATATCTTGCGGTTAATACCCGATACACCAAACTTTAACAACAAAGAAATTAACTTAGATTTTATTGATGAAACAGCTATAACATTTAGTGGAAAGTGTTTGTCAAAATATATTTATACAAAGACTGAATTAAATTACCCCGGCGGAACCCAGGGGATCACTACCTGCCTACAGGGATACCCTTCCGTGCACCTGGCGCGTTAGCGCCCCCACAGGTGAATGAAGTGGGAACACGCTTCTTTGTACCCCACAAATAGTGCGTGCCACATACAAAGAAGGAAATCAAATTGTTGCTCAGGCCCGGCCTAACTCTAACCTGCCTCCCTTGGTTAAACACAAAGCAGCAAATATCTGTTATATAATTGGGGAGGGGTGGGAGGGAGACAACAATCAAGATAACGTCCGTCCGGCTAGTTGAATTTTTGCAGATTGACTGAGAATCAGTTGCATTTAAAGGCTTGATTGTAAGCACAGTGCAGATCAAATTCATGGTCTCAAAAACACTTGACTGAGAACAAGCATGCCCGAGTTGCCGCTCCTGCACTGGAATTAAGAGCATTTTTCACAATACAGTGATAAATGCAGTTACAATGTATTTCAGTAGATATATTCACCTCACAAGAGCAAACCGTAGAGAGAACAAATTGCACATATAACAAAAATAAATGGTGTTATTAATAAATAAAGCCAAATAACTTGTTTTCGATATTAATTTTAACTATGTCTCGATAAAATAAACAGAGACAAACAAACAAATATTAAAGATAATACGCTAACATTTATATGGGTCTTCCACAAATAGAAAAGGAGTAAACTCCTTTTTATTTTACAAAATTAAACATTTGCATGGGGAAAACTCCTTGAGAAATTGTCTCACAAAAACGACACAGATGGACGGACAATGTAATTGTTATAGGGCTTCGTAATATTAACGTGGGAGCCTAATAAATATAACTTTTATGAAAGTATATACAGACTCGTAAGTCATTCTGTACTTGCTTTGCTTTTTAGACTTTTTTCGTTATGGTTTATCGAATTGCTTTTAAACTTCCTGTTCAGCTTCAAAGTGTTGTCCTACAGATAAACTTTGAATTTCGTTACTTTTAATCTACAGATATTTACTAAATTGATTTTAAAATGTGAATCTTATTTACGATCGGGTTAACGTAAGTGATTCACTTGACCAATGTCCCAATAAATAGAAAAGAGGGGTCTTTATCGAGTAAATCCAATTTTAACATTCCATCCATCACTGCAATAATTACTCATCAAGTTCCACTTTCGTCTTTTACCATCATGTGTTAAAGTTATTCTTTTCATCAAAATTACGTAACATTTGATCAGTTACAGTGGACATTGCCACGATTTATAGCTATTTTTTTCATTTATTAATAGGTATAATCTTTAACTAAAGTATTTTTATTGGTAAAACAAAATTCTGATGTTACATCGAGATTAATTAAGCGTAATCTACATCAGTCTAGTTAAAAATCACATAAATAATATTGTTAAAGAATTTATTTTTTAATGTATATGTTTAAATTCAGCTTATGAATGCTAATTAATTATGAATGTTTAATTAAAATCAAACAACTGCCGACTAGTTATAGCCTAAAATGAAACGATTTGATTATAATTATTTATAACTTATAATTTAAGCCATGTAAACTATATCACTAATTATAAGTTCTAGATATCCTTCTCTATACAATTATTGTATTTTTTTTCAGTTTATAATTCATTTTATTAATATACAAAGTTATAATTTATTTCAGATACGAAGATTATTAAAACTATCAACATGGTTTCTCGATATAACTGCGTAGCGTCGAAATGGAGCGAAATTGCGCACAACTTGGATATAGAGTTGCCATCAACATTTGGAGAGAGATCGACGGATAGTTACGAAATATGCAATAATGAAACAACCGACGAAAATTCAACCCCGAGACAAATGAGTTTTACATTCAGAAGAGTAATTGACATTCCAATCAGTGTTCAAGAGAAATGCATATATATTTTCTCGACGTGGAATAGAATGTATCCTCTTGGTATCGCTGAATCGTCATTCAGGAAAGTTTTAGAAGATTGTAATCTACACTCCATTGCAGGTAATTATACGTGCAGTTATGCTTACAAATATAGAGTAGTTGTGTATTTTAATCAATTTATAACATTTTAGATTTGTTTTGATTGTAATTGACAATTTGTGTTTTTGTTTGCTTTAGATCAACTCGACCAAAGGTTGTAGCAAGTAAAAAAAATCCTCCGGTGACCATTGAAAACGTACTTGGTTTTTCTTCAAAATGCGACGGAAGCTACTTTGTTTAAACGCTGTCAACATATCATGGAATTATTCCTGTGGCCCTGAATTTATAGCAAATTCGCAGTACCTACATGTAACAGCGTACAGTAGATATGTTTTATGTTTTGGGGGCAACAGTGGCGATTAAAGGGCGAAATTCAAATTAATACTAGCTTGTGTTTTGCTATGAGAAATATTATACTGTCATATTTCAATACTTGTGATGTATTTTGCAACTGTAGATGTATATTTTTAAGTTGCGGTTTTATTAGTGTAATTGATTGAAAGTAAATGCTACTGCTTTAGATCAACAATTTTATCAGCATGAGAAAATGCTTTTCATGGTTTTTACATTCAGTAATCTTTATTTGTGGCGATGAGCAGTAACGTAATTATGTTTCATGCAAAGCAGACAAAATACATGTTCGGCTACTGAATAAACCTTCCTGCTCAATGTTAACATTTTGTATTCATTTTAAATTATTGAAGCTTTTTTTATAAATTGAAAATTGTTGTTTCTTTTATTTCATTTATGTCAACTGCTATATTCAGTTGATTTATAGTTTATGAAAATTCAGTCATAAAGCCATTAAAACCATAGCATCAACAGAAATAAAAGTATTCGAGTCACAGTGTCTTAGAGTGCCTTTTGTTTCTCTTGCTGGTATTTTATGTGCAATTGCTATAGTCGGTCGATATTAGTCATATAAGCAGTAAAATCAGCAGATAAAATAATTACACTCAAACCTGTGTATGGAATCTGTCTTACAGAAAATGGAAACAAAGTCACAAAAGTCATTTGAAGCTCTTGTGTGTGTGTGTGGGGGGGGGGGGGGGAGGAGGGGGAACTTATGTTTAACCACCCCGTATCTTAGACTTTATTGATCTCCAAAAGAAGAAGATCTCTATATAAAGATATAGTAAAATATTCAAATTTCAAAGCTGATATCTATAAAATAGTGTATCTTTAAAATCATATTATAAAACTTTTCAAACCAATATAGTATGACGTATGAATGTGATGTGATTATCGGACTACTATAATATAAGGTTTGCAAATTTTGCAAAAAATCATTAGATAGGATAGTTGGAAAATGTGAATGTGACGTATATTTATGAATATATTTTACACGTATAAATGTCAAAGCATACGCAACATTTGCAAAATTGTTTGAGAGGAACCTTTGAATTATAGACTAAAGTTTTTGTAGAGAGTATATATCCCTAATTGGACATTCATAATACAAAGTATTAGCTTTAACGCTAATTAGTATTCTATTATCTGTGGACTTACATACATTTAATGAATCACACACCAGTGATAAGAAACGAAAACAAAATCTTTAATATTATAAACACAAATTATTTTGCGACGATTGGTAAATACATTTAACGAAGTTAATAGTACAAGGTAAAGCGTGAAAGAAGTGAAACTGTATTGGTTCATATGCATTGACATAGTCATCGCAGTCATAGTTTGAATTGGCCATAAGTGAGAAATGCAAGAGATGTGTTCTCCAAACGCCTTCTTGTTAAAAACAAATCAACAATAAAGTTGTAAAGCAATAAAGGGGTCTTCTAAGTGGGTCATAATGCAATATCTTGAATTACAAAAAATATTATTTATTTCAGCAATAGGTTGTGTGATCAAGGAGTGATAACAAAACCCTCAATAAAGTTGTTAAGCCAATGAAATGGCCCTCTGGGGAGGGGGTTCACAAACAAAAGTTTTTTATTAATCTGATAATGCAAAACTTTATAAAGTAGAAATAATAGGATGTTTTAATAAGGTGAGAATGTACATCAATGGTGCGTTCCTGCTAACCGCCAAACACAAAACCTCATTCATTAAATCGCAAAAAACAAAACCTCATTGCAAAACATTGTAAGGCAATGAAGAGGCCCTTTGAGGAGGGCGTATGTTACCTCTTACTAAATAATAAGATTCTATGTGATGGAGGAGCATACCATTTGTTTTCAATTTATAACATTTCAGTTAATTTGTTTTGTAAAATGCAAACCAAAAAACATCCGCGTTTATCTATGAATTTATTCATTTATCAACGATTTTGACCTGACATATTTTATTGTATAAACATATAACTTAGGTTTGACAAAACTTAAAACTAGTCTATTGTGACAAATATAATATACAATAAAAAGATTGATATCCAAAATTCGAAGAAGAAAAAAAAACCATTAAAATATAATCATGTATAAATAAACCATTATATATTTAGAATTATATAGATTTACAGATATTTCTTAGATGTTAATATTTACATATTATCTATTTTTTATTTAACTATGATCTTTCGAGAATATACATGTAAGTTTTATCGTGTTTCATTTTGTTTGGAGTCGACCGTACTCTATGCAGGACAACAGACTTTCAAAAATTGTTTTCCTTTAGGATGTAGATAATTTATTTGAAATGAATAAGTTAGAATCCTAAAAATCACTAGTAATAACCATGTGTTAATAAAGGGGCATTTAAACATGTGATAATCATGTTAATCAGTGACATTTAATTATCTTTTTTTATATTTTTTAAGATAAAAGCATTTTAAATTGAGTTTAAAAATCATGTTGTATGCTATGCTATGGTATGCTATGGTATATGACGAATGAGAATTTATATGAGATTCCAATTATATGCCTTGAGATTGCAATGCTATGATATGGGATTCAAACGCTATGCTGTGCTGCTGTATGTTGTAAAAGATATACTTGAACTGACTGTAATATTAAATCATTGATATTAACAACAAATTGATATAGTAAACTTGTTTTCAAATTGCTTTCATCATTGGAGGAAATATTGGATCTGATAGATATATTAAGACATTAAGATGAAAAAAAAAATCGTAAAAAATCTTTTTCTAAAATCATTCGACCAGAAGAGCTGAATTTGAAATGTGTAGAAGCACCCTCAGGTAGCGCAAATCTAATATTTTTTCAAATCAGAATCCCTGGAGGTATGGAAGGGTCGAAATGGGAAGATAATTTTTCTACCTAGGAGAAAAATCTTTCGAAATTTGATTCTAAAAAACTGAAGCAACAAAAGAGGCTATGTCCGTGGAGAAATTAAAATTCATTTAAACAGATTAGATCAGATAAAATAATTATTTAGATATGTTGCTTAGGTGAACAATGTGTTCTTTGTATCTGTTTTTTGCATAAGTCAAGTATGTCATACCTAGTTGCCTCGGCATATTTTCGTCCTTGTCCAGTGGAACTATATTTTCTTTTGCCGCAGATACGTAAGACAAAATCATGGTGGTCAAAACAGTTTGTTTAGTGGGTTACATCAAAATATATACATGCTTTATTACTTATTGATTTGTTACTGACTGACTACAGAAATATATCGGGTTGATCATTCTCATAGATGGCGAGGCGAAGTGTATGAGATTGATCAACCCGATATATATCTGTCAGTTAGTAACAAACCTAATAAGTGTTTTGTTTTCCCGAGGATTATCAAGCGACACATTTATTTTCAAAAAGCGATGATCTACAAACCCATGTACAAATTGCCTAACATCTCGTCCAATTTACCTCATATAAACTCTTCAAAATTATTAATCTCACCATTCAAATACTCTTTGAAAATCTTCGCTTCACCCATGTTTACCTAGTACAATGTTTGTTTTCTCCCTTTCCTCTGCAGAGATTTGAGCAAATCTCGACGCTGCCATTTTGTTCTGCTCCAGACACAACAATGTGACGTCAATATTTAAAGGACAACTATTAAAAAAAAAATTAAGAACTTACGGCATGCAGTTTCTGTATTAAATAATATGAAATGTCGAAATGAGTAGGCGAAGCGTCGGCCAAAGACGGCCATTTTGCCGAATATTTATTCTCACCAAATGGACATGGAGATATATGAGGAAAACACGTGCTATATGTTTAAACCAATGAAAGTCCGATGGAAAACAAATAGACATACTGAGTTAACGGATAGTAGGCTATCAATATCAGTTTTAAAACGACGAAAATTAAAGATTATAGATCAACAGAAAAGGAATAAGAATAGTTCGCAAAATATCATTTATAATATTCTGTATTTAATATTTCCCGTTGGTACGTTGTCTTTACAATACCTATTTTTGTTAATACTGCCAAGTCGTGCGATATAATATTCTTATTAAATTGTTGTCTTTTATAATATTTCATTTTAAAGAGATAAACGTGTGAAAATTTGTTAACATCTTAAGACCAATATTACATAGAACAGTTGTATTGTAGATATAGAAAATTATTTCCTGAAATCATGTCACACTTGAATAATATTAAATTTGATAACACATCGAAATACATAAGGTACAAATGTAGTATCAGGGTGAATGTTGTAAAATACTTTTCAGCTTGAGCATCTACTTGAAAATGTATGAAAAACAATTTTTTACCTTAAAAGTTGTAAAGCGTTAATAGCAACACCACGTGACATATCAGAAAACATTCATTGGCTGCTGACGATTAAAGATAACTATTATACAGTTATTAACTAGGTATAAGGGAAATATATGATACATGTATGTTGGACCTGAAGACACAAATGTTGCCCAAGGGCGACGGCATTTCTGCTTGAAAGTCCAATAAATCATATGTTGCCTAAAGCCCAGTCAATTGTTTTGTCATACCATATTAATACAAGGTACATTTCTTAACCATCGTTTGAAAGGACTATATATCCTTAATTGGACACTCATCATACAACTATACTAGTCTTATGTTCTACCCACGTGAATAACAGCTTTAATGTTAACTAGTAATTTGTTATTTGCATATATGTATTGCTTCAAGGAATCACAAATCAAAAATTAGCAGTGAAAACAAAATGATTAATTTCATTACGTTAAACGCCAATTAGAGGAAAAACTGGATTTACATTGTTAATTATGTACGTTATTTGCCACCTTTAAATTTGCAATAATAGGCTGAAATAGTCAAGATTATGTAAGGCATAGGTGTGTTCTCCGAACGCCTTCTTGTCAAAAAAAATCCCCAATAAAGGTATATGGCAATGAAGTGGCCTCCAAGGGTGTCAAAATGCGACTATATCTTAAAGAACAGAAAATTTTATTCATTTCCTTAAGGTTGTGTGATCAAGGAGTGAGAACAAAACAGGTGTGTTCCCCAAACGACTTCTATTCGAAACAAAACTCTATAAAGTTGTTAATAAATAAGGCAATAATGTTATTAACAAGGGTTGGAAGTAGCCCTATGGGGTGGTCACAAAGGTTTTCTTATTTTTTGTTTTATAGATAATGCAACACATTATTAAACTGAAATAATAGCTATAGGCTGAGTTTATCATGGTGACAAATTACAACAACATAACACCGATCCTTATTTTGCACAAAATTACAATGAATTGGTCATCTGTGGGGGTTGGCATATACAAATTATGACGAAAATTAAGTTGGTATTGATCAAAATAAATAATTGTTGATAAGGAAGGCAAGCTTGAATAGCATTAAGGTGTCGGGCACCATAAACAAAAGAAAATTAAGGAGTGCCGTGATTTGAAGCAATTAGCATAAATCAACATATCGGACTTTATCTAAAAAGTATGAATGACTCGACAACCAACTAAATCGTTCTCCACCCACACTAGCTAGGGATTTGATGCAGAACCAACACCGTTTATAGCATCGCGTTGAAATAACTTGAGAAAGCTTAAAAACGATTTTCATTCCATTTATTTTTCAAAACACTGCTTTTTTCGTCCCAACTCACTCCAGTCACTCACTGTTAATGCCAGTCATTTCAAATGTAAAGGAATTAGAAAGAATTTCAATAAAAGTTGATATGTTAATTATGAAAAACTTTGAATGGAGTTGTTATTTCTATATTAGAAATGTTTTATTCCTCTTTTTGCTGCTGTCTTTACCTTTTCAAATCTAAAGACACTTTATTTCGCTTAGATAAATTTTACTTCTGGCTTTAGTTATAACCTCTAGGATTCTAGCATGTGTGTCTCCAGCTCCATATTCTTGGATGCTCGAAATTGGAACCAAATGTCATATCCCATATTACTCTAGTTTATCTAACTAATTTCTGATCTGCGTATTTCCATCGCCTTTTTTTTTTTACCTTCGTGCAAATTTTCGGCGATCATCTGCGATATGTTCTCTTGAAATACATGTACTATTTAACGGTCCCTCTCACAGCCTCAGCTTTTCTCAGAATATCATCAGTTGTTACCACAGGGACTGAAATACTTAATGAAGTCGGTGTTTTGCACTGCTTAATCATGACCAGCTGATTGTGATGATGCCTTGCTCATTAGTTGCAGTAGGTGTTGACTGCACATTTACCACCATGGGTATAAGGTAGATGTATCAATTTATGTACAACCTTTTTAATGGCTGTCATTGTTTTACAGTGTAGATAAAGTCAACTTACCCGAGTTCCTTGCCAGTCCTCCAAATAAACTCTAGCCAACCTAATATCATCATATATCGAACTGGGGAATGATGTTTCTGTATGGTTTACACAATTAAGGACATCAGTCTTAATCATTTTTCGCGGGTTAACTAGATATTACGGGAACTTTGAACGATGTTTCATCTATCAGCATTAAGAAAATAACAAATGTCCGGTAGCCTAACTTTAAGACTCCTTTAGTTCATTAACCCTTTAAAAAATTTCCTTCGAAAAAATAAGACCGATTACCTGTTGTGACCACCAAAATCACCGTGTACATTTCCCAGTTCAAATGCTAGTACGAATATGATTAAACCAATGAGATCCTCTATAATAACAAACCAAACTAAACAATCTTATAGAAAAATTACAAATAAAATTTTATGCAACCCAAATGTTGTTTTTTTTTTTTTGCGTTTTATAGATAATACAAAACCTTATTAAACTGAAATAATAGGCTGAGTTTATCATGGTGACAAATTACAACAACATAACACAGAACCTCATTTTCCACAAAATTACAATGAATTGGTCATCTGTGGGGGTTGGCATATACGAAATAAATAACGAAAATTATGTTGACATTGATCAAAATAAATTGATAAGGAAGTCAAGATTGAATAACATTTAGGTGTTGGACACCATAAACAAAAGAAAATTAAGGAGTGCTGCGATTTGAAGCAATTAGCATAAACCAACAATCATATCGGACTTTATCTAAAAAATATGAATGACTCGACAACCAACTAAATCATTCTCCACCCACACTAGCTAGGGATGTAATGCAGAACCAACACCGTTTAAAGCATTGCGAAAGTACATGGGCAATTGTTACCATTTCATTTTTGTATGAAGCATTTTTATGGTAAGAGGAATCAAAATTGTGAAATGCATGGCTCTTCCACCCCTGGGGCCTTATACACGGGACCAAACATGCAAAAAAAATCCAAAATTTTAACTTCTATATTCCCACACGCTAGGAAACAAGGGGCCCATGGGCCACATCGCTCACCTGAGCAATGATAGACATAATAAAATCAGCTTTATGGAGTCATATACAAAATATCTGAACAATGTCGTATAATAGATCCTGTATATAAAATAATTCCCCTGCATATTCTTATGTTTATCATTGACCCCTTTTGTAAAAGGATGATTTTACAGTCATATCACATATTGAGCATTGCAGTTCTCGAGAAAATGATCAGACTTAAACCACTATTTATATATGGATTATAAACCTAAATCAAACTTTGAACCTCTTGTGAAGCCAAAGAATTGTCCAGAGACCAGTCTCAGTCTAAAAAATTTTAAAGAATCAACAATAATTCAAATATAATAACATTTGAGTTTTTGTGGATAATTTAAATGTTTTCCTTTGTAAAATTGGAACCCCCCCCCCCCTTCCCCCCATGTGGCCCAACCCTAATCCTGAAGATTATGATTTTGACAAATTTTAATCTACACTATTTGAACTGACTTTTCTTGGAAAATGATTTTTAAAGATATTTCCATATATATTCCTATGTAAACGTTTGAACTCTCCCCCTTCTTTTGTGGCCCCACCCTACCCTTAGTATCATGATTTGAACAAACTTGAATCCTCCATACCTGAGGACGATTCCACATAAGTTACAACTTTTCTGCCCGATCGGTTTTTGAGAAAAAGATTTTTAAAGATTTTTCTCTATATATTCCAATGTAAAAATTTGACTCCCCCACTGTGGCCCCACCCTAGTTCCCCTGGGGATCATGATTTTATCAAACTTGAATCTACCCAACCGAGGATGCTTTCATACAAGTTTCAGTTTTTCTGGTCAATCGGTTTCTGAGAAGATTTTTAAAGATTATTCTCTATATATTCCTATGTAAAAATTCAAACCCCCATTGTGGCCCGACCCTACCACTGGGGATTATGATTTGAACGAACTTGAATCTACACTACCTGAGGATGCTTCCACATAAGTTACAGTTTTTCTGGCTGGTTAATTTCAGAGAAGATTTTTAAAGATTTACTCTATATATTCCTATGTAAAAATTCAACCCCCATTGTAGCCCCACCCTACTGACGGGGGTGATGATTTAAACAAATTTGAATCTACACTACCTGAGGATGCTTCCACACAAGTTTCAGCTTTTCTGGCCAAATGGTTTTTGAGAAGAAGATTTTTGAAAATACCATCAAATTTTCAATGATTTTTTAATTATCTCCCCTTGAAAGAGGGCATGGCCCTTCATTTTAACAAACTTCAATCCCCTTCACCTAAGGATGCTTCGTGTCAAGTTTGGTTGAAATCGGCCCAGTGGTTCTGGAGAAGTCGAAAATGTAAAAAGTTTACGGACAGACAGACAGACGGACGGACAGACGGACGGCGGACAAAAAGTGATCAGAAAAGCTCACTTGAGCTCAGGTGAACTAAAAACTGAATGCATGGCTATGATGTCCATGAAGCTCTTTACCAAAATTGTGAAATCCATCGCCCCTGGGTCAGGGTTCAGGCCCAAGGGTGGGGCCGATATGGCCATAAAGTAAAATGTATTAAATCTTAGAAAATCTTCTTCTTTACTCCCATATATATTTTTTAAAAACTAAATGCATGGTTATAATGTTCATGAAACGTTCCACCTTAATTGTGAAATTCATGACCCCTAGGACAGGGGTCTAGGCTCTAGGGCGGGGCCAATATAGCCATATAGTGAAAATTTAGTGTTAATGCATATAATGTTTAAAAATCTTCTCTACTCCCACACATCTGTAAGAAAAACTGAATTCATAATTATGTAGATCAGGAAGCCCTCTACCAAAATTGTAAATTGTTATGTCCTCTGAAGTATGGGTTTTGACTCTACGGCGGGGACAAATGGTCACATAATGTTAGTGCATATAATGTTTAAAAATCATCTTCTCTACTCCCACACGTCTGTAAGGGAAACTGAGTTTCCTAGTTTTATAGACCAGGAAGCTCTCTACCAAACTCTATTTCATATCCTCCGAGGATGGGGTTATAACTCTCGGGTGGGGCCAAAATGGTCATATAGTGTTAATGCATTGAATGTTAAAAAATTGTTTTCTTTACTTTTGCTGATACTGAATAAAAGCCGATTTCGTATTGAGAAAGAAAATAAAGCCCTCTACCAAAAATGTAAATTTTATCCCCCCCCCCCCCACCCACGGTAGGGATTTGAATCTAGGACAGAATCAAAAAATAATATTTTATCCTTGACCGATACTAAAACTTGCCCAGTTCTGAATGCATCTAGGGTTCCTCTCACAGAAGTTGAGACATCGCTTCTATCTAAAGGTCTCAATTTCTGTCCAACACCGCATGAGGTCAATGACAAAAAGGTTAGAGAGGACACCAGAGCATTTTTCCGAAGGCTAAGATTAAAGGAACACTTCTCCACCAAAGATCACGCAGATGACTCTCCTCCCCTTTGCACAACTTAGAGGAACATAAGTTTTACCGACCCAAAAGTACTTGGGAACCGGCACCAGGCAAATGTGGAGCACTTGAGTCTTACATTGATGCTGTTGAGTCAGACATAGAGAAGCTCCTAACCAACCAAAAAGTCGTCCCTGACAATCTGACGAAAGAAGAAAGATCTGCTTTACAAAGGTTAAAAAACATGGACGACATAGTCATTAAAAGAGCAGACAAAGGATCCACAGTGGTTGTCCTAGACAAACAAGCGTATTTAGCTGAAGCCAACAGACAACTAACAGACGATCGTTTCTACAAGAAACTGGACTCTGATCCAACTGAAGAGTTTTCAGCCCTCATCACTGACACCCTGAACGAAATGTATGAAAATGATGAAATAGGTGTTAATGTTTACGAAACGCTTCGCCCAACCAACTGTAGACCGGGTCAATTTTATCTGCTTCCAAAAATCTACAAGGAAGGAATGCCCGGACGCCCCATAGTTAGTGCCATTGGTCATCCCACGGAGAAAATATCTGAATTTATAGATTTACATCTTCGTCAACATGTAGAAGATTTGCCGTCATACCTCAAGGACACTACAGATTACCTGAATAAAACACCTTCCTCTGGCCTGCCAGACCATACTCATCTCGTTACAATGGACGTCACGTCCTTATATACGAATATCCCTCATGATGAAGGTATCGAGGCCTGCAGGTAGGTATGGGACAGTAGAACGATTCAGCATCCGTCAACCGAATCTCTACTCAAGCTCCTTGAACATGTTCTCAAACTGAACAATTTCAAGTTTAATGGTGAACATTACATACAAATAAGAGGAACAGCTATGGGCACTAAAATGGCCCCCTCTTACGCCAATATATTTATGGGAAGATTGGAATGCAACCTGCTCCTTAGAGCTCCTTTTAAACCTTTGAGCTGGTTGCGTTTTATAGACGATATTGAGATGAAATGGGTCGAAAACCGAGACTGCCTAAATGACTTTATTACCTTTGCCAACTCCTTCCACAATTCGATTAAATTCACAATGGACATATCTAGTTCCAAAAATGTATTTTTGGATACATCAACTCTGGAAGATGCTGAAATAAAATTTAGTCTCCATACGAAACTCACTGATTCTCACCTCTATCTCAAGCCATCGAGTTGCCACCAACCCCATACTTTTAGAGAAATTCCTAAAGGATTAACAACCCGAATAAGACGGATCTGTTCTTCTGATGAAATCTTTGAAGAACAGAGCAGGATATTAAAATCCCATCTGTGCAATCGAAGCTATAAAGCCCACACAGTCCAATCTGCAATTGATGAGATTGTTACAAAAGACAGGAAAACCCTTTTGCAATACAAAGAAAAAACGGACAAAAACAGGGTTCCACTTGTCACTACCTATCACCCCGCTATTAAGAACCTTAACAGCATCCTTAGAAATAAGTTGCCCATTCTTTACACTAACGAAAGAATGGCAGACCTTTTCAAGGATCCGTCAATGGCTGCGTTTAAACGCCCGAGGAACTTAAAGGACATGGTAGTAAGGGCGAGATTAGACAACCCGTTGCCAAATGGTGGTTTTAAAACATGTCCTGATGCCAGATGCCTTCTGTGCAAGCACAGCACCAACATGGACAGTTTTAAAAGCCCCATCACGGGTCGCACCTGCAAGATATTTCGCAACACATCTTCCCGCACAGACAATGGTATATATCTCATCAGTTGCAAAGTTTGCTCAAAGCAATACGTTGGTGAAACAGGTGACCTCCGCAGAAGGATCAACAACCACCTCTCTACCATAAAGACCAAAAAAATCAAGGAGCCCGTCGTTTTAATATGAGTGGCCACAAATGGGAAGACATGACAGTAGTGGTTATTGACCATAATCCTCATTGGACAGATGCGGAGAGGAAAAGCAAGGAAAAGTTCTGGATGCACAGACTCAAATCATTCACACCTGATGGCATGAACGAGCAAATGGACTTCATTAAAATGAACGTCTCATAGCCTAACATCACCCAATACCCATATAGTAATTTTATCAAATCTGTCAACTGCGCCTCTTTCAGTTAATAGTTTCCTTTGCTACCTTTTATTTCTTAAAAATTATTTTTATATTTTAATTTATTAATTATTTTTTTCTCTTTTTAATCACACTCTTACCCATTACAAACTTAACTAAATAATTCGGATCTAAATCATAAGCGCCGTACGAGTTGACAACGGGGGTTCAAATTCTCCTTTATTAACTCGGACGTCAAATTAATTAGCTAATTAACTCAATCAGGCGTGAAGTTGGCAGTCGATTGATTACTTTATAGCGATCGGCCGTATTGCCAACACCTTTTCTAAGATTGTGATCTAAAAATGTTTAAAATGTAGTTATTGTTCTGTATATAGTTTCTTTAGTAGTGTTAGTTGTAGTGCTAGACCATATTTTCTTTGTTTTTACCTATGTAATTTATTTCTTTTGTCCTGAAGAAGGGACTGGTTGTTCCAAAAATTTGACAATACCAATTGTTCGTATCGTTAGCCATTTTTTAGCCATGTTATATATATATATATATATATATATATATATATATATATATATATATATATATATATATATATATATATATGGTGTATAGGGCATGAGGTTCGTACTGCAGGGTGTGGCCGAAATGGTCATATAGTGTCAAGGTTTTTGTAATGTTTAAAAATGTCTAGTGACATAGGAGAGAAACTGAGAGGAGAGAACATTTAGGAAAAAAAACATTAAGCTGTCATTTTTTATCATATTTCACGTCACTTTCATGTAAGGCAGGGCATGGGGGAGGGGGGGTGGTATATGTCATAATTTTATTCTGCTCTGGAATTTTAATTAAAGAAATGGGAAATTCACATATTTAGAAAAAAGAAAGAATGAAGCTTTCTATCAGTAAAATGTTGAGTAAGCGTTCAAAAGCGTAGGGAAGAGTTAAAAAAAAGGGGGGTGGGGGGGGATAACAGTTAATGAAGTTATCTTCCTTTGCTTGGTCATATTTAGTTATTAATCATTATCAATCATTAAAAATGGTTTAATTAAGAAGTTGTATGATTAAAGGAGTTATACTAGTATTTTATTATTAAAAAAAACAGCCTAAACAGTGTTTGAACTTTCTAAATAAACAAATAGACTTGTTAATAGTAAAGACTAGTAACAATTTGCTAGCTAAAATCACTGATAAGCGGTACATGTAAAATGATTTTGGTATAAATGCAAAATAGTGATACACCAACAATGGCTGGATATTGAAAACCTTTAATATGTGATTTTTTATTTTGTCGTTTAATTGCCCCACTTGAAAGGGGAGAGTTTCTGTCTGGTCCCTGTGGATGAGGGATGAGATGTTGTTTTAAATAAAATATGTATACTGTAGGCCTGTGCGGTGCACCGAAAAGTTCGGTTCACCGCGATTCATTCCTGTCGATTCGGTGCACCGATCCGGAATTCCGGATTTCGGTTCGGTTCGGTTCAAAATTTACCTAATATAAACAAACATGGCCGCCAGTAGACGCCCAGAAGTAAGGGGACATTTAAATTCCTATCAGTTGATGGAAAAGAAGAAAAAACAACGACTACTTGTACCTTGTGTACATCACAAATTAAATATACAACTGCCCATGGATCTACCAGCTCAATGTCTGCTAATTTAGATTCAATTCAATTTATTGACAGAAACCACATGTGGCGCAAGTCATACATACAGTATACAAATAGTACATAATTATGTTTTCTCAAGTTAATTCTTGTTGATTTAACATCTCTTGGATTAAGAATTTTCTAAGATATACATGCGTTATTATAAAGTGAACAATATTCACTTCTTAGTTTATAAAGAGGACATACAAATACAAAATGATGTTCATATTCAACAACATTATGACAATTGATACAATATCTTTCATCCCTTGGAATAAGGGTTACAATATCTGCCAACCTCTATCTGTAATTTGTGGACACTTATTCTTAATTGTCAAAATAGAAAGAAGCCTCTTGGAAATGGAAAACAATTTAGCATGGTTGAATTTCAAGCTTGTTTAGATTTTGGGTAATTATTACATGTAATTGGCTATAGAATGACAATTTTCCATTAGATTTTTCTTTGATATCTTTAATGTCTCTGAAAACTATATTTTCAAAATACTTTTTTCAAATTATTTTCAAAAATCGTTCCTAGATACTGCATTAGCCTGTAAACCAATAATAATTAATATCATAAAATATCTTTTGTATACAGTTTTGCCAACACGTTTTTCCATTTCCTGCAAGTTTTTCATCCTCTAATTATCTAATTTGATTAGAAAACATAACATTTTTGTTTGTTATCCGTAAGTAAAGAAATTTACATGGTAAAGATTATTATTTTTATTTATAATGAGAAATATTAAGGCTTATGTATGTTGAATCGAATCGAACCGAAAAAAACCCCGAACCGTAGCATTTCGAATCGAAACCGAACCGAATCGAATGAACCCTGAATCGTCCCAGCCCTAGTATACTGCCGATTTTGGTTTAGTTTATCTATGAAAACATACACAAAAACCTATCTTGAAAGAGATTCTTGTACGTTTTCAATATCAGGTCATGCACTCTATTATGATCTAAAAATTGTTCTCCAAAATTGTAGGTTTCATTGTCCTTTTTGAACGATTGCAGACAGAGAGGTGATCGTCATTACAGTATTCTATTTTATTTTAATCCAGAATGAAACTTAATTAAATGCGTATATGAGAATCCTCGACAGGTCTGTGTATGGGCTATGGTACTCAGGTGACTGTTAATGCCTGTTGGTCTCTTGTTTCATAATGAACTTATTTTTCATATACTTTATACTTATAATTTGTATGCATAGGGCTATGCTGTCCATAGAGCCGTCAACTTATATTGTATCGATGGGTTGGAGAAATAAGGGCTGGTTTAAATGTTCCATATTTCATCACTGTTTTGTAATTGGAATTGAATGCAATTTTAGAAATATTAAAACTCTGTACAAAAAATACTTCAGAAAAATACTGAAATGCAAACAAGAGTCTTCCTGACAGCTCAATGTACACTATGCAATCAAGTCTTCGGATTACCGTTAAGGTCTGTAGATGTCTTGTAAAATATGTATTTTACTTTAAGTTATCATAATTATAAAACGACATTCTATTGTATCGTAATCGGAGAAATTGAAGATGCTATCTCATTTAAAATTCTCGATTTCCTAATAACAGACCAGTACAACAATTAAGAAATTAAACGTAATTACATGTACAAAGTCAGTGGACAATTTTGTTATAGTTTGACTGCGGTTACTGCACAGTAAACTGGAGTTCATTGCATTTTAATCATTTTATCATAAAGTATTTTTTCATTGAGATAAGAGGTATTCTTTCATATCGGTCGTTAATATTGTTACAACTGTGAGTTTTGACACTGTAAACAAAATTAATACATGTTTTTCATACTTAAGCTTGAATGTGTTGGCGAATCAATAATTTCAGTCTTCGAATTATTTTAGAACATTGCCCATGTTGTTTATTGCGGGCTACTTTGAATTCCTTGTTGATGTTTTCCATTTGCTGATTTTTACAAAATTTCCATTTTTGGTCTCAAATACTGTGTATCTTAAAGTGCAATCTTCTGCCAGGACTTAAACCTCCAAGTAAAAAAAACCCAGTAGTTTTAGGGTATTTTACCCGTCACGCTTTAAATTCACATGTTCATAAGTAAGACATCATAATGTATTCATTAAATCAGCACAGAAAGATTAATACCATTTATATCATTGAACATCAATTAAAAGAAAACCTTTTGAATGTCATTAAAAAGATACACAGAAAGTCATATGGGAACTGTTATTTGTGAGAATGTTTCAAGAGAAAATGATTAAAATCATGCAATTTAAAAAAAAAATTGCAACACACCATACGTTTAATTTTATTGGCTTTAAAATGTATGTAAACTTTCATTTTAACGTGATATGTTTGGAATATATTCTGTAGGTCCTGTATCACATGTAGCCTTTTTGTTTACATAATGAGTAGGTTTGTGACATCACGTGATCAGGTGATAATGAATACTAGTATTTCAAATTGGGACATTTACAAACCAGGTCGGTATGTAAACAAAATTTATTGTTAATTATATTTAATACTTTTAAATGTGTTTGAATTAAATTGTATAATTTGCAATGAGTTTCTAACTTATGTAGATCATCATACTGACAATGTTTGGGTCGGGTTTCCAACATAGCAAAAACTATTAAAAACGGGAACTTTAGTGCTACAATATGTATATGTGATAATTAACTATGCAAACATCCTAGCTGATAAAGTGTAAACTCTAAATTGTGATCATTGGACCGGGACCTTAAAAATATCCAAAGTATATTATATGAATAAAGTTTAAACTTTTATTTAAACCATGACCCCCCCCCCCCCCCACCCCTCCAAACTTATAATGGGTCTCGGGAAGGGTTAACATAAATTAGTACAGGAATGTGTGGGTAAAATCTTTGAAAAAGACTCTTTTTTAGAACAGCAATACTATAATTTTCAATATTGCTATGTATCATCGCATCTCGATTCTTCCTTGTTGAAATAGCACCACTGGAACAGGACTGGCTTAAAATTTTGTATTTGATGTTATAAAGCTGCTGTTTTTAAAATTAGATTTAGCTGCTTTGATTAAAATTATGGCCGATGTTACTCGGAGAGTGATGTGGCCCCTGGGCTTCTTTTCTATGAGGAAAAATGAATGATGACCAATCATGGGTCTAGATATCGTCATAATAAATCAATTATATGTATAATTTAAAACAAACTTTAACAAAAAGTCTTTTAAGGCTTGAGTCTAGACCCAATCTTAATTTAGACTAATATTTGAAATTTACCACAGTGTATACAAGGTACTTAATAAGGTTTTCTTTATTTTCTTTATTTTGATATAGTGTATTATTTTGTATACAAGATACTTGCAAAGGTTTTCTTTATTTTGAAATTATTATAGATAATAGAACGATTTAGAGGGTATAGAACAGTAAAACATGGATAGCTTTACTAATTATATTAATGATAGATTTCAATAAATGTTTTGAAAACCAAAGATTAAATTTATCATTTTTTTCCTAAATTTTACCTATTTACAAAATTTACATTTTCGCTGCATAAAGTATCAATACATGTAGTTTGCACGGTGCTTGAAAAACTACTTTTAATTGTCTTTAATCATGGATACATTTCTCATAATTGTTTTGCAATTTGTATACATGAAGATCGTTTTATAAATACTTTTAAGTACGATCACTTGAAAATATTGAATTTAAAAACAAATACGTAGGTAGGTCTTCATTAAAATTTCCTTGAATTATTAATGTTTTTCATATCTATCTATACATTCACTTTATTGAAAATAAGTATAAGCTTCCTTTTTCATACTAAAATTGGATATTTTATTGGAATTCAGACCTCTTTCTGGATGGCATGTTATCTTTCGTTTATTGTTGCCATAGATACTCAGTGTTTCTGACACGTAACTCTCTGGTAATTGCAGATGTAAAAGTTTTAACTGACAGCGGATTTTTACATAGCGAATCGTGTGATGGAAATCGATAAAGTTATAAAGAAGATTAATGTCATTACAAAATAATTACACTTAAGTTATTGCATAAAAATCAAGAGTCGAAATACAATGATTATAAAATTACATTTTGATTTTTATATTATTTAACATGTTGTATATATTTTGTATATATGATGAATTTTATCGTCATTTTGCTTTTAATGATCATTTTTATGTCTTTTATGTATTTTAGCTCATCATTTTAAAATCAAACTGAGCAGAAACAATCAAAGTAAAGATTTAACAGAAATGCATTTATACGTCATTATCTATTAAATATCCCGCCCACCCATAACTATTTCATACTAAGGAACCATGACTTTTATTATTGTTCCAAATACGTGCCTTGAGTTCGTCAGCTTCATTTTGTCTTACACTGTATGAAGTTTTAAGTTACAGTTTGTAGCGATCAACATACATGTGTATGGTTTTGCAACAAGTTTGACTTATTTTTGTTTGATGCCGTGAACTAAATCACCAAGAACAGTGCCTAACACTGCTGAGGCTGGTCTAAATTGTTTATCATGTTTATGATGAAATGTTGCAAACATGTAAATGTTGTTACACATGATTAAAACTGTAATATATATATATATATATATATATATATATATATATATATATATATATATATATATATATATATATATATATATATTTATATTACAGTTTTAATCATGTGTAACAGCATTTAAATTTTTGCAACATTTCGCATACCAGGTACATCCAATTTAAAAGTAATATTCTGTACACACAGCAACTCTTTTTTCCTTGTTTTTGTACTCCTTCATGCCTTTTTTATACAAAACAGGTTTCTCTCCACCAGGAGCTCCTCTTGCCTGTATAGTTATTGTATACCCGTTTGCCCTTGGAACTGACATCTCGGTTTACTGCATCTCTATCATATCACCTTTCTCTCCATTTGACTCATTTAGCTGTTGTGTTGATAAATTGGGTGGAAACTGCGATTGAATGCCTTGTTCCACAGTCTCGTTAGTTTTTGTTCCATTTCCCTTCCTCTTCGGCATGTCCGTACTGGGTCTACTGGACAACTGTTGTCGGTACTTTATACAATCACCATCCCAATGTTGAAGAAATGTCGAACAGAACACGACAGGATCGTACAAATGTTGAACAAAAGTGTTGGATACTTATTGCATGTCGACAGCATGTTGAGCAGAGATTGTATTAATGTTCTTATAACTCGCAACGCAACCCGAAGCATGTCGATCTACTTTTTACACGGAGAGAAGCGCCAACAAAATTACGAATTGTCGCCGACATGTACCCGAGATTGGAGGACATCAGATCAACAAGTCTTCGACTTTTGTTCGAGACTAAAACTCGAACGACAATTTTAAACCGATTGAAATTCTTGCCGCTGCTTGGCTAGCACTGGCGACATAGAGAGACATCTATTCGTTATGCACAGATTTCTGTTCGAGTTCTACACAACTCGTAGCTCAAAATCACAGAAAGTGTGACCAGACGCGTGTTCAGCAGAGCGAGTGCTCGCGAACGCTCGCCAAAATTTGTCGTGGGTGGGAATTTTGGCGATTTCAGAAAGCATTAACAATTGCGGATTGTAGCTATAGACTCTCATGTAATACAACGTGGACTCCCCCGTATCAATTTACTTTAATGTGACATTATGTCTATTTTTCGTATTGCTAATAAAATTAATGATCTGTTATTATAACGATTCTTTCATCTTCAAATGTTGACCGAAAATACAACCGGGAAATAGATTACAAGTAAAATTGTCTTAGTCGGCAAGTGATTTTTTCATCAGCATGAAAATTGAACAAAAGGGACATGTCTAGCAAGTTCTGCTCAATGATTTCAAAGATTTCAAAAATATAAATTGTCTGAAGTAACGCAATTAAAAAACAATTGCAATATAAAAATAAGTACTTTTTTCGTTTATGATAAACAATTTAGACCAATTGAAGTGTTAGGCACTGTTCCTGGTGATTTAGTTCACGGCATCAAACAAAAGTAAGTCAAACTGTTGCAAAACATACACATGTATGTAGATCGCTGCAAACTGTAACTAAAAATCATAACCAGTTATAGAGATAATGGAATAGATGGACCAATTATATGGAGAGAATGACGTGTAGAGAATACTGCAGTACTTTTCGTTAGTGTATAACTTACTATATTTGAACCGCGATCATTAACCGATAAGGTTGAATGGTCAGATATAAGATAAGAGTATCCTTAGAAACGTGCAAGTATACGATGAGTTAACAGACTCTTAAATAAAAACGAAAAGAATCCCCTCTTGATATAATTTAAAATGTAAAGGCATAAAGAATGTCAATATTCTTGTAGACGAAAATAATTCACATGAAAGCTGCTTGGTCCGATTTTCTGGTTATTACAGTATCAAATAATTTTCCATACAAACCAATCATCTTAGAAAGCTATGGACTTTCTCCTATTTACACCAGCAGAATCGGTCTTCTTTCAAAGTTAGAAATATTCAAAGTAAATAAAAATAATTTATTTTTGGGCAAACGAAAAAACAAACCAAAATTGCATCATGGGAATGTTTAGAAAAGGGAACCGTTTGGTTTCGTCCCCCGAATTATTGGGTTTATTCATCCCGCATGTTATGCATCGATTGTAAACAAAGCAAACTTCAGAAATATTAGCGAAAAAAATGTACATTTTTTTTTTAATTTGCCTGAACATTATGACATATATTTATAACGATGTCAAAGTCGTAATACAACCATACCGGTCTCGACGCCAGGGGCGAATTTTAACATGAGGCGAAATAACGAGATACCCTTTTATGTCGTGTGTTTTGTTAACAATTTTTTTTTCATTGAAATTTGGCTTAATTGACCGGGAAAACTACTGCAATGTCCATTATTATACACATACTTAGCATAACCATCGTTGAAAAGAGTACACAAAATTTGATATAAAATCGGACCTATAAGAAACGTGCAATAAATGTTAGTCAAACCAATCCTAGGCCTGTTTAACCATTCAATTATCAAAACATTTAATCTATTCCTTTGTGTATAGTAGTTTTTGATGAAGCTACACAGCAATTTTCGAATCAATTCACCAAAAGGATTACAAAAAAGTCTTGAAAACGATGTTTGGATGGATTGGTTGACAGACAGAAATACAACGATAACGAGTTTATTCCCATTTTATATCAGAATAGCGAATTTTTGCGAGCGCTCGCGAGCACCCGCCCTGTTGAACTCGCCTCGGGGCTTTAAGTTTTGTCGTAAGTTACGCCTTTTAGTGAAACCGGCACCTGGGCATCAGAATTTATAGCAACTAGACATTTATCCGTACATGCAAAATAATCTACAATTAAGTCAGATACGCATACATGTAATTTTAAAAAGGAACTTGCTGTAGTTATTTTTTACTGAAATCATTTTATCCTTTTTATAGAAAAAAAACATAATTATACAATAACTCAGTTTATAATATTTGTTTTCTTTACGTTATATTCAAGTAATTTGAAAGTCAATAATTTAGTCTGGTAAATCTAGAGTAAATGTTGTAAGTAAGGTTCCTATTTGCAACTGACCAATTTTTTAAGTTTTTTTGTTTTGTTTTTGACTGCTTTTAAGTAATACACAAACACTTTGTATCAATCATTAATGTAAACCCTCCCGTAAGTATAAGATAAAACAATGATGTTGCAATGCTAGTGTTTTCTGCAGAAATAAGTTAATAATGATTGACTGTTAAACTACATCTTACCTGCAAGGACCCTACTTGACTACTGCTTATTCCATGTGCACCAGACAGCATTCAGTTGTACACAAGACATGCGCGGATCAAAAGGGGTGGGAGGGGGGGTCTTGCCCCCCCCCCCCTCCCTGGAAAATTAAAATTTATAAGATTTACATAGTAAAATTGTCGCAAATATGCCTCAGACCCCCTCTGACAAACACAATTATCCTTCGGACCCCCCTGGAAAGAATTTCTGGATCCGTGCTGAAAGATCTGTAAATGAGACTTGAATGGCAGGGCTACGCCATTTAGCCAGGTTTTAGTTGACTGAATGTGACGAGCTTCCTCCTGTGGATATATAAACATATATTACACTTTTTTCCAATATAACAGTGGGGTTTTTGTTAAGGTAAAAAAAAATAATGAAACTGTCAAATCACATGGTATAGGGCTACTTACTTTGTTCATTATAAGAATTTGGTTTTTTATTGGTTTTTTTAATGATCTTTTCGTAAAGCTGTTTCAATAGAGCTATTGCAGAGGCTTACATTATCATCCAGTAGAAAAAAATAGATTTGTTTTATATTCTATGGTACAAAAATCTTACCTCTATAGTATTTTAATATTAATTACGAGGGCTGTTCGGAAATTGGTGAAAAAGATAACCCCTTGAAATTTCACCGAAACGTAAATCAGGATAGAGGTTCACATCAATGTGAAAAGTTTTTAGTTCATTATATGATCAAACTATTCCTGGTAAACTGACCAACGTGCCTTTGTCTAGTGACCCGGAGCAACCGCAAACTTATCGCAACATCATTTTAACGTTTCTCATTGCTCCTATGTTTTGATCACCTTACAAACGAACGGAGAGAAGAATTATTCTTCATTTCTCCTCTTTTATTTTCATTTCAAGGTGTCAACATGTACATATTCTCTCCATACTTGATTTTTTTGTGGAAAAAACCGTTATTTTTACCTGAAAGTCAAATTTCTGTGAAATGTCTCCCACAGCCATTCTGTACATATTTTAGAACTGTTGACATCAGTAAGTGTGTAAAAAGAACTTGATATTAAGTCCACTTTGCCTAGGTAACCGTAATTAAAACTCTTAATTGCCAAATCCCAAAAGTTGTTTCCCAAACATATTTTAACGGTGGACTTAATATGGTTAATATTGATAACTTTTTAGTATTTATACCCCCCGCAAACAAAGTTTGGGGGGTATATAGGAATCACCCTGTCCGTCCGTCTGTCCGTCTGTCCGTCCGTCTGTCTGTCTGTGCAATCATGTCCAGTCCATATCTTTCTTATAGTGCAATATTGGAAGTTCTTACTTCACACACAGATTGCTTATGACCTAAGGGTGTGTCATGACTTTAACTAAAGGTCATTTGGGAAAGGTCAAGGTCATTGGCAGAAAAAGTTCAAAATCCTTGTCCGGTCGATATCTTTCTTATGGAGAAACATTGGACGTTCTTACTTTATACAAAGATTGTTTATGACCGAAGGGTGTGTCATGACCTTGACTGAAAGTCATTTGGGCAAGGTCAAGGTCACTGGCAGGAAAAGTGCAAAATTCGTGTCTGGTCCATATCTTTCTTATGGAGAAATATTGGAAGTTCTTATTTTACACAAAGATTGCTTATAATCTAAGGGTGTATCATGACCTTGACCCAAGGTATTTTGGGCAAGTTCAAGGTCATTTTTTAAAACATGCTTAATTCCTGTCTGTGTCTTGTCTTGCATTAATGGAAATGATTAGAAGATAAAATTTGACACAGAGCTTTTTTTGTGTCAGGCCACGTAAAATTATTTTTTACATTCTCATCCCTGCCCGCCTCTCTGAATATGGTCTGCCCCGATGTATTTTTTTTTTAAAATGTGTGGAAAAATCGGGCTCCGTATACCAAAATTTCAAAATATTTAATGGCTGCTTGACATGTGGATTATCGTTTGATTCCAGTCATGTTTGTTAACATATGGATGCAAATGTCTTCATGCATTTACAGTTAAGATGAAATGAAATGGGTTTCAAAGAATAGAAATTGGTTTGTTTACTCATATTAGCATTAACAGTTTTTAAAAATAGAGCAGTTGTTATTTATAGAACATGGACGGTGAAATAGATAGCATCCATTATTTTCTATAATAGAAAAAATACTTGAGTTATGATTTTTCTTAGCGGGGTGTATCAATTGTGAGCTTGCTCACAGTACCTCTAGTTTTAAAAGTTCTTAGATTCAAAAGCTCCTCAGAGGAGAGCAATCATGGATTCATATTTATATGCAATATGTGGTGACACTGTTGTCAGCAAACCTCTGGATTTTGGTTATGATTTTATTAAGAAACTTTTAGAAAAGACAACAAATAACTTCTGGGTTGATGTTTTAAAGTCATGGTTGAATGTACTTGCATCATATTTTGGTAACTTAAAAAACTCTTACAAGATTACTTCATCTCCTGTATGGTACAATTCTAAGATAATGGTTGGTAAGAAAAGGTTTTTTTTTTTTATATAAAATACTGGTATGAAAAGGATGTAAAAACTGCTAATGAATTCACAGATGATAATGGATCTTTTCTATCAAAAGAAATATGTTTG
The DNA here is from genome assembly GCA_033439105.1 of Magallana nippona. Classification (NCBI taxonomy): domain Eukaryota; kingdom Metazoa; phylum Mollusca; class Bivalvia; order Ostreida; family Ostreidae; genus Magallana; species Magallana nippona. The sequence goes on along the minus strand of CM065918.1, from coordinate 23,205,213 downwards.
AAAACAAATTTAACATTAATCATGTATGGACCATGCAATAAAATAGCATTATTAGTGCTATTGCAAAGTTTTAAAGACTTTTTGGTTTCACTAGAGAACTGTATCTTATACTTTCATTGTATCATGAGCCAGTGTTCTTTTATAAAAAAAAAATGTACAAATATTATTTATAAAAATGTTAACACTAAAGACAAAACTACTGCTTCTATTGTCAGATAGAACTCTGAAATGTCACTTTATGGTTATTTAGAAAAAAAAACTACCAAGGATGTGTTTAAACAATTTTTTAATTTGACCACAGATTCTGCTGGTTTCAGTATAGAATATTACACAGAATTTTCCCAGTTAAAATTATTTGAAGAAGATAAAAGCTTCTGATAATGGTGATTGCACATTCCGTGAGAATTCTACTGAAGTATTGAACATATTTTTATTAGTTGTTTCCATTCATGAGCTATGTGGAATCAGTTTAGTACTCACACATATAATACTGCTTCAGAAAGAATTGGTTTCAATATATCAAATGTTATTTTTGGAGTTTGTCCTCTTCTAGACACAAACATGAATTTGAATTGCCATATTTTATATGGAAAACTTTTTATTTTTTACTGTACCAAACAAAACAAACTTCCATGTTTACCTGGTTTATTATGTTACTTAAAAATGAAATATGAAATTGAAAAATGTATATTTTATAAAATATCTGAAATCAAAATATTTGATAAACGATGGACTTTGTGGAGAAATATTTTCAAGAGTAAAGTTTTATATTTTCTTTTCTGTATGTTGTTTGTATCAACTATATTTCTCAAGTTATTTATATGTATATTCCTGTTGAGATTGTATGAATGTGCATAGGAATGTCTATGTGAAAATTATAAATTGCAAATAAAAAAAACTCCTTTTGTCTTAATTCTAGTTAAACAATTGGTGAAAATAAGACGATAAACTGAAGCTCTTTATCCCTTGCAATCCTATAGTTTTTGTTTAAGCGATTACTTGGCCTTAGAAGGTCTTCTTATGAGATTTCCACCAATTTGATGTATATTCGCTGCGCCGCATTGACATCAAAATTCAAGATAACGTCGTTGTCAGATTTCTATTGCCTGGTAAATATATTTGTACCATATCCACATTTCAACTCGAACATTCGTGAAACTTGATCAAAAGTTAGTCACAATAAATAGCAAAATGAACATATTTAATTTGATTTCTTTTATCATTAACTGTAAGTCTACGGACACTTAGAAAGTAGATGTTTAAGTTTTTAACCTTGCCTGCGCCAAGTTGTTTATTAACATTCGTAAATAAAATATTAAATATTCTTTTAATATAACTTTGCTTAATTATTTGTTGGGGTTTCTTCAAAGTTTATGCCAATTTTCACCAAAATTTGTCACTTAGAAAAGGAAATATTAGTGTTGTCTCAATAATTTACGAACAACCCTCGTATATACATATGTATGTAGAATTATCTTAAAAGCGTCTTTTTTTGCTGGTAAATCTAACAGTTAAAAATGGTGCGCATGTTATGATTGCTGAGACATATGTTCATTTTTAACCATCCTTCATACATTTATACTAATTTATACTCTTTGTTTACAGAATTTTATTCTTACCTTATGGTAAAAGCATTGTGGATTTGACTGATCACACATTTACATGCAAGTATTAGTGTTGTCTTAAAGGAGCGTGGTACATGTATCTATATAAGTGTGAACAACCAAAAATAGTAAACAACAACAAAATGCTAATTTTTGTACTATATTTGGAGATATTACAGATATGATAGTGTTTTTGTATTCTAAACATTAGAAGACAATTTTAAAGGTCATCCTGTAATAGTCATGTAACAAACAACTTGGCAAACTTCATTTTGATTGGTTGAGTCTTGATTCTTTATGAGAGTGTTAATTTCCAATCGTCTCCCTTCTTGATAATTAGTTTCTTGCTATAAATAGGCGTGATTTTATGTATTTGCTGTACTGTTCCATCAGGCAAGTCTAAGTCATGGCCATTGTGTTACCTCGCTCTTTTTCACAAATGCAGCTGGAAAGTGAGGAAAGTCGAGACAAGTTTGGGCTGAAATGTTTTGCAAGCTCAGATAGTATTGATAAAGGCAAAGAAGTTGGACAGTCATCTTGTGACACAGATGATGGGGACGTTTTTCCACCTACCAGTTTCAAGCCAAACCGGCGGCGGAAAAGTTCAGTGTTTTGAGGGAAGATGACGATTTTTGTGAGACTTACTCCAGTATAACCGGAAAACTCTTGCGTGAAAAGAAAAAGACTGACAGTAGTCGAGTGTAAGAGAACTTGCATTATGTATATCTGAGAGAGTTGTGTAAAATATTGAATATTGCATATTTTAATTTATTTTTGTACAATGATTACAACAATGTAAAATAAACAAATAAAATATTTATGTAACATTGTGGCTTTTGAGTTTCTTATGATGTATATTAAGAGTTAAAATGAAAGTGGTATATGGTACAAAATAACAAAATGTACTATGAATTAAATGAACATCACCATATTTGCACAAAGTGTTGTGTTGAACTCATTGAAATCCACCAATATAGAACCAACGACATCGATCGCATCTCTATTTGGACAAACAATGACTCCTGAAGCTCTATTGTAAGTCTAGGTTTACCAATATTTAACTCTTCACTGATGTAACGATCTAGTGAGTTATACAAATTGCATAGCGATTAGTTCTTGATAATTAAAACTTATAACTGAAGCATATTTACAACACTGGTTCCTTTTCCCAATTTTGCCAAAACTGTATTCAAAACTGAAATTTAAAGTCGTACGATAATAATACTACGTCACAGTATAAAAAGATTGAGGGATAAGATAGTGCAAATGCTAATTTGGTTTGGTCGTAAAATACATTTTCAAATTAAATTTGTTTTACAATTAGATCTACTTGATAATACAAGTTTGTAAAAGCACAATTTCTAAAGATATATATATTTAGTTTTGAATATTTTACAAACGATCAGAAAAAAAATAGCCTTAAGTTTAGGTGGTATCGAAACCCCAAACCTAAAAAGCTTAGTTATATTTCAGTCGCAAGAAAGTGCGTGGTCGAAATGCTACATCCGACTTTGGCCACGAATTTACGGACTTGTATTATTTTTCTAAAACTCTAAAACTTTCTAAATGATTGGAATACAAAATGATATTTTTAACGCATAATGGATCATCTCTCGACGATTTTCTTGATTGAGATTGGTATGTTTTTCTATTAGACCTTTCAAGACTAAGACAAAAAAATGGAGCACCGACCCACACTATAAAAGAAAAGGACTTGAAGTTCTAAAAAGGACACTATTTGGAGGTTTTGATACGCATACGCCAGTTATAATCATTGAACATATTAAAGAGTTACGAATCGATATTATGTTAAATATGCCTTGTTTTGAATGATCAGAAAAGACATAAGATTTTTAAAGAAAAAAATCAGAGTTGTTGATATTTTAATTGTTCAGTATCTTATTCCTCTCCATATAGGCATTTTACATGCCTGATCCACCAATAATCTTTACAAATTTGTTTCGACTCTATCGCAGCGATAATTTGAATATCTGATAACGATTTTGCTTTTCGTTCTTGTCAGCAATGTCAAGAATGGGAAAGTTATAAGGGAATGTACATAGAAAATAGAGTTTTAAATGATTGGGGTCGAGAAACTCAAAAAGGTTAAAAACAATTAAGAAATCGACATTTCTATGGAATGACTCGGGTCTGCAGTAGCTGCGGCTATTCACAGACGAGTTTGAGAATGGATACTATTTGTCAATGACAATGTAGTTATTGTCAAACATGAGAATATTTACTTTATGTTATCAATCTAGTTATTTAATAAACCTAGAACTAGTACTACTATCACTCCTACTCCCCTCCCAGTAAGGTTAATGTGAACATTTGAGAGTAAGATGTAACCTAAGTTATTGAATGACTTGTATTAAATGCATTCCTATTGCTCATCTTAGATATCAGTTTTCTCAAACTTGGTAGTATCAGCCAGTTATGGTAAAATTATGTTGGTGTTTTTTTTAATTTCATTGAGGGTATTTGATTTAATGGTATTCATCTTTAAATGATTAAACATGTACTAAAAGGTGTATAGGCCCAAACTACAATGGTACAGAAATTGGGATTTATTATTACAGACAATTTAAAATGTTCTATTTGGTCTAGAGCTTGTTACATTAACATAGTTATCATTTTCCAAATTCATTTAACGAACCAAAATTAATATTTTAGGTTTTAAGTCTATGAAAATAGGTGAAAAGGCCCACATTGAAATATACAGAGTATTATTTAGGCTGTTATCCGTTATGCCAGTCTCACAACGCGTACTAATTCACAAAAAATTGCACAGAAAAACGAATACAATATACTTCATTCAAATTTCTCTACCCTATTGGTACAACAATTCAGAGGTCTTGATTTTATAAGCGTCGATGATTGGTCTAGCTGGAGGGCACATTTTGCTATTATGGGAATAATTGGAAATCAAAAATAAATTACATGTATGTACGTATTACATAAGAAAATGAGTTCTGTTATGTCTATTCAGCGTAAGAATGGTAAATATTCATTTTACTATACAAAACGGTCCTACTGTATGTGTATTTATTATGTTTACATGTAATCATGATTGTTACACGTCTTGCCCCACGAGACCCTAATTTGGAAATAAAATTCTATTGCCATTACTATTCTCATTTTAAAAACATTATTTTGAGAGTTTGTGATATATATATATATACATATATATATATATATATATATATATATATATATATATATATATATATATATATATATATATATAACATTTGGTGAATTTTTACACCTTTCGTATTCATCCGCCATTTCTTGATTAAGCAAACTTATACTTATGCAATGAGTTTTATAATCAGAGAGGCACAGTTGGGTTTTATGTGCATAATTTAGTTGAATAAATGGGAAAACAAATCTTGTAACACTTTTAATACTTTAAGGAACTCATTTCTTATGCGCATCCAGATTCCAGATTGCGGTGCAGAAGAAAAATCTGGAGGATTGCCAACTCAGACGATCGGTAGAAGACTGCCGAGCATTAGCTCGACGCCTTAAAAACCGCACATACTCTTAAACTCAGTGGTACTATTTGTGCTTTATGGCCATCAAAATACTTAAGTAATAAATAAAAATACCTGAACGTAAGTTGCTTGTAAGATATTAATATATATGTAGGTTTTATATGAATTGCCTATCTTTGCAGCATTTTTCCGTCATTTTGTCAACATATATCGGAGTCAGAGGTTTTCGTCAAACGAACTTTGCCAATTTTAAAGCAGACATGAGTTCATAAATAATTTCCTTTTATCTCTGACTTCACCATACTAGTTTACGATTTCTATTGTTACGCTCATCGCAACACACCCCCTATATAATGTCGCTCCACCGCATTCAGGTATTTTATTCACCCGAACATGCTATACATTTGACGGAAAGATATGTAGAAAGATGACAACCACTCCACTGGTACGGAATATCCAATCAATGAGTGTAAAAACAAAATAGACTGAAATCCCGGCACGCACATTTCAAAAATCCTCGATCAATGTAGAACGTTTCCATCTGCACATTCGCAAACCATACACTGTAGTAGAACGTGCAGTGACAGCATGGACTTCAGAAAAGGAAGTGTTTTGTTGACACTGAAAAAACGACAACACTTTGTGACTTTCTTTGATTATCTGTATTTCATATACTATGTTGGATGTACAGTGTAGTGTACACTGTATTTACACTGTGTACGAGAAGTAAGGCAGCTATATTTGTGCGGATACCTTTGCAACTCTTTCAACTTTCAACCTTTGCAACTCTGTTGATTGAATTCCGAATTGTTCCGGATTTTTCTCCGTTTTTCCCAATCATGATATTTTTCCCAAATACCGACAATTTTCCCGATAATGACAATTTTCCCGATAATGACAGTTTTACCAATATGACATTGGGCGCACGGCGGGTGTGACCGGTCGGCAGAGGATGCTCACTCTATTCTTTTTTTAAAGGTCCGTGTTTGCTCTGCTCCTGTTTTGTAATTTTCCTTTGGACTTTTGAATTTGAACACTGTTCGTTATAACCACATGTCATTTCAAAGAATAAACACTTCTTTATTCTTTTTATTATAATTTCCCTTTTTCTCAAAAATATTACTACAAAGTGTGCTTCGTGCATTTAGAAGTCCGTGCAACCTTATGGCCTCGATCGGAAAGCAACCGACCGTACATTCTCCATGTACGGAGATTAGTGGAAAATAATTGTCTTGTTGATTCGAGCAAAAAATTATATCCAATGAAATTCATAGTTACGAGTCACGTGGTGACGAGTGTTCGATTAGCACGAGAAGTCTTCCGACAAAGACGCATCAAATTTTCATCAATAAAAGATTTCATTTTTTATACTATGATTAGATTAAATTATGTTTAGAATTTTCATATGTTTTGTTGCAAAGTCCCTGCATTACCCTGGAGACGGCGCGTATTTTGCGATTTTGACATGGTATGGGACACAGTTTTCCAGAAAATTTTCTATTTAATAGTTTTTTTTTTAATTTGTTTTGTTTTTTCTGGCCGGTTACGTCGTCGATGAACGGATCAAATAGTTTGTTTAAAAAAGGGTGGGACAGTGATCTTTTATATTATATGTACAAAATACACTTTTGTATTGCTCACAGTTTAAAATAAACTTCCGGCTACCCTATATGCATTCTGGGCTAGTCGGCAAATATATATTTGCTTGTCATTTTTGTAAAAATAGATAAGACTGAGAAAATCTGACAATTTTTATCATTCGAAAATTTGTGGGACTCTGGAACAATTTTTTAACATTATCATCCAGGTACTCTTTATGTCGTTTGCATTGCGAAATTCCCGTAGACTGTTTATCTTTGGCTGTATAATGAAACCTGGGGGATAAAGGGGGCGTTTCAAAAGGAAATACTGTTTTTTTATCATTCACATGAATAAATGTAGTTTGGGAACATTGGGTATTTTATGATTATGAAATATTAATTAAGCAAAAAGAGATAGAAGCAGAAACTTGTTTTTATGGCGCAATAGTATAAATTTGATATTTAATTAACAATATTTTTTGACAATAAACCTAATGGTTTTACCTATCATGCAACTAATTCAGATCATTAAAACAATATTCTGATGAATTTAAGGACGCGTACTAGAAAAAAAACTTAATGCGTCGATGACTTTGTCTTTAGTTTCTTCAAAATGCGGACCCAATTCTATAATCAAAGGACAGGAAAACTCATTTTTAATCTCTTTTAATAGCTTATTTTGTAACCAATCATTATCATTTATCATATTTGTTTCCTTGATTGCTGAACCAATGCAGTTGTGATCGATATATTTGCTTCTAGACAAACAAAGTCATATGCCTTAAAATGAATCATATTCACACCTAGTCATGCAATGATATTAGAAAAAAAAATGCAAAATAATTTGTTATAACTGTAGGTACATGTATTTTAAGAATTTTTGACATGCCTTTCTGAAACATCTCTTCCTGCCAATCCTTAATGAGTCGACTTCATACATGTAATTGATTGATTTATTTATTTTTATATGGATCTGGAAGTGATTGAAACTCCTATAAAAATAGCAGCTGTTCATATAAACTTATTATTACATTTTAAAACTGGGTGATCGAGTTCAAACAGCAGCCAAAACTATTTTTAATCGAAATTAATCGCCAATAAACTAATCACTAGCAAAACAAATGACTATGATGATGATATTTATGAATTTGTGATTCATTTTCTTATTCCTGCATATAAATTTTGTGGTATCATAAGACTATGTCTTTATACAGCTTTAATTTGTTAGTAAAAATCGACACATTTTTCAAAATTGATATGGTATTACTTAAACAATAAAATGCTTTTTTTTTTTTGGCGATTCATGCGGGATATGGAGATAGCTACATTGTAGAAAAAGTAGAACCCGCTAAATGTAAATCTTTACTGCAATAATCGCCACATGTACCTTCATAACCCGCATGAATCACCAAAGGAAGCATTTTAATGTTTAGATTTACATCTTTCTCTTCACAAATAATGAATTGGCCAAGTAAAAGTAGCTATATGAATTATTGTTAATGTACAACAGTTATCGAACAGTATGTTAGATTAAAGAAATAACCAAGTCGTCTTATATGGGAATTTTGTTCTGACATCATTATGATTATTTCGTGTAGTCTGTGATTTTCTTAGGATGCTAAAAGCTTCGACCGATTGATAAACTGGTTAGAACGGGATCGTGTAGATTTCAGCCTTGTCAGTTTCTATAAAGCTATGAATCAAAATCGGTTTTCTTAAGAAATATAAGAGAAAATACTCGGTAGCTGTATATATAGTTATTGATTAATAATTAGCTACTATTATACTAGAAAAAAATAAAAAAAAAACAATTTCGCCAATTCTTATGCAAATTTACGCTAACTTGGTACATTGTACAGTGTATCTTTCTGGGAAGGGGAATCTAAAGTTTAAAGTTCCAATACCAGTTCCATGGAGAGGTTTGGAGCTCAACATAGAAGTATAATTGAGATAATCTTAAAAAAATTTCCTTTTCAAGAATTGAAATGGTACAATTTGTGATATTAGATTACAAGTAACCTGATATAATGACTAACTTGACTTAATCCACTGCGTCCCATGGGGGAGATAGGGCGGCTACATTGGCTTTCCATCTTCTTCTGTCATTTGCATTTAGTTTCGCTTCTACCCAGCTTTTGCCAATTTTCTTCTGCCTGATATAATGTAATATCTTTATTGTTAAACCCAAGACTTCGGACCTACATTTATACTGGGGTACCTAGAGAGGGTTAAAGTTCAACAAAGAAATATATTGCGTGAAATCGTTTAAAATCCTCTTCTCATGAACAGCAATAGTCCAATTTGTGATATTACTTTGAAATTAGCCTGACATCGTGTGTAATTGTTCAAACCATGACCTCTGAACCATGGTCCGATTTTTTTGGCTATAACAGCATCAAATAATTTTCCATACAAACCAGTCATCTTAGAAAGCTAAAGACTTTTACCTGTATACACCAGCGGAATCGGCCTCCTTTCAAAGTTCAAAATATTCAAAGTAAATAAAAAAAATTATTTATGGGAACACAAAAATGCATTATGGGAATGTTTAGAAAAGGAAACCGTTTGGTTCCGTCCCCCGATTGCTTGGGTTTATTTAACCCGCATATTATGCATCGATTTTTAATAAAAAAAAACTTCAGAGACATTAATCAAAAAAATGTACACATGTTTATTTTTGATTTGCCAAAACATTATAACCTTTATTTATAGCGATTTTCAAAGTCATAATACAATCCTACCCATCTGGACGTCGAGGCGAATTTTAATAAGGGGCAAAATAACGGAGTACAATTTTTGTACAGTTTATTTCGTAATATATATATATATATATATATATATATATATATATATATATATATATATATATATATATATATATATATATATATATATATATATATATTTATATATATATAACGCAGTACCCTTTTTGTACAGTTTGTTTCGTAATATATATATATATATATATATATATATATATATATATATATATATATATATATATATATATATATCATTTTCTCGTTGAAAAATGGCTTAATTGACCGGGAAAACTACTACAATGTCTATCATTATACACATACTCAGCATAACCATCCTTTAAAAGCGTAGTTCAGAAAATTGGATATTAAATCGGACCAAAACAATTGGGCCCTTGAGGGTTGGGTCATGAGTTTTCTCAATTGATGTTACCTTCCAATAGATTTCGTATACATAAAGACGAGATCTGTGCTACGTGCGGTAACTCGAAAATCAGATCTAGATGCGTGATCTTTTTTCACTTAATTGTAGACAAATCGTTATTCATCATACGATTTAATAAACAAAACAAATTAATATTATGATATGTACATGCAAGCACCTGTGTTTTTTGTGATGTTTTTATTTGTACAAAAAAATGTTACAATGTCATGTTTTCTATTGGGCAGACTGTCGCTCTACGATATGCTGAAACTCACAGCTACATTATTTTATAAAATAAATTTTTAAAGTCTACTTCAACTTCAGTATGTAGAACATCAAATCGAAGAAAAGGATGAGGTCAACCATTAGCCACAGGCTTGTATTTCATCTACATGTAATACATCTTATTTTTAATGAGTGGTTCGTAAGACGAACCACTCATTAGCACGGTCATGGTTTTACATGTACGTACCTCTACTATTTTCCTTGAACGTTGAATTATTGGAAAATACAAAATGATATTTCTAATGTTTAGTGGACCATCACTCCAAGTTTTTGTTGATTGAAATTGGTTCGTTTTCAATTAGACCTGAAGATGAAAATAAGGAGCACAGGCCTACTCTATGAACTGCAAAGCATTGCAGTTTTAAAAGGTGACACTAGTTGAAGATTATGGTACGTATAAACTAGTTTTTATTAATAAATTCTAAGTGTTGAAACTTCGTATGGGTTATAAATCGATGTTATGTTAAATACTTAATGTTTGGAGAGAAATTTTGAAAGATTTATAAGACATGTTGATATTTAATTTTTCAGTATCTTGTCGATCCTAATGTAGGCATTTGACCAGCCTTATTCCTCCATCTTCTTTATGTAAAATGTGATTAATCATAAAGGTATATTGAAAGCGTAAATATGCAGTGAGCAGGTGCAGCGCTGATGTTAAAAAAACGCCGTTTTTAGGGCATACTGGGCGTTTTTATTTTTCTCGAAAATATGTTACCTTCATGTCTTAATCAATATCCATTCAAACAATATGGCAAGTTTGCAAGTACTTAGTGCGTGTAGTACATTACTTTATGTACCAAATAGATGGTAACAGGTGAATTTGAAACAAAACATGGACGATTTCAGTACAAAAATGAAAAGGAAAAACAAGATTATTTTTGTTTTGCGTCATGTTGTCAAATCCTTGGATTGATAATTAATAAATGCTTTTTTACATTATAATGCAAAAGAAGTTAAAAGTTTAATGATTTTAAAAATTAAATTAAATGTCCTCTGAATATCATACACCCACACACCCATTGACACACAGTAATCGCGACGATATGTCCTCTAGCTTTGCATGAAGTAGCTTAAATGATAACTAGTATATAAGTTGATTTCACTTATCTAATACTCATGCACTGAAAAAAATCTGATGATCAAGATTGTACAAAATGTGTGTGAATGCGATTATGGGACTGTATCGTTACATTAGGGGGATATTTCAGAATAATACCTATCTGAATGCCATCAAGAGATAGTAGAATTTAACTAGTCCCTCTATGATATATCTTTCAAGATCTTGCAACTTTCTTACAGGGTCTCTTTAGAGCAACCCTTAAATCGGTCAATGTAATCGCTTCTGTCATTATCTTGGCTGGTTGTTTGGACGTGTTTCTCATTAACAGGCTTATTAAGGTAGTACAAAACAGATAAGCTAATAAAAAATTCCTATGATTCAATTTTTCGGAAATTTTGATGTTTGGAATGAAATCTATAAATATGTAAAAAATTTTGAAATATCCGACCTGACAATTTTTGCCCACATCGTCAAACCTACCATTTGAATCGCATTTCAGTGGAGTGAAAAATGAAATAGTCATTGTTAGAATTTGCTATGCGTATAAGTTACTTCTTAAGATATTACAAATGTTTGTACTGCTATTTGTACAGGAAACCTTTTTTTGTTACCTACAGACACTGAAATAAATTCTAACTGGTAACTTAAGGTAATATCTGATGTAATATAAAGTAAAAATAGCACTTTTAATTCATCTTTTTAGACGAAAATTTGTAACACTTAAAGGTCTCTTAAACGAAATTGTATAGTTCTTGAATAAAATTTAGCAGTATGATTGTCGTGACCCTGAAATTAAAATGTATTAAAATAGTGAAAATTTGACCGAGGGTTTTCGATTAAGAATATTTGACGAATGTGAAAATTGATAAAAATCAAATATTTTACCTTTGACCTTTTGATATGACTTGAAATTTGATAGGCATTAATTCTTAATACTGGTGATTGTTGTGTCCAAATTTCAGGTCTCTAATATGAACGGAACATAAGTTACACAATTTAAAATGATACAAGGCTAAACTGCACAAAAATCAAACAAACACCATTCAATTCAAAATGCGCCGTACCTCAATTTTTTCTGCCTTCAGTAATTTATGGGTATGATTTATATCATTTTCTTAAGATAATGGATTAAAATTAACTTTTACATAATATTAAGCCATTATCTTGTGTTCTTGAGAAAATATTTGAAATAATTAATTTCACTTGTGTTTCGTACTACCTTAAACGCCTGTATTGTCTCGAATAGTAAGAACAAATGGATACTAGACTTCATTGAGAATGTGACCATATCTAAGGACACAGTTTCATAAAGGACTTAAAGATGAAAAGGACTATCCTTGACCTTAACCTCTGACTTAAAAAAAATCTTGTTAGCTCTTATCACTCTCTGTATCACGCAGCTGACAGTATGCTTGTATGGGTGTGGTATAAGGCAAATAAAACCAAGAGGAAAAGACATATGGTCTTGACAATGACCTCAACCTTTTCAGATAGAAACTTGATTCATGGTCACTGTACACCCAATCCCTTTAGGCAGTATTATGAGTCTGTGCATGATTTAAGGGAGGGAAATTAAGGTCTAAATCTGGATTTCAAAGATATTTTAAATGACGTTAGCCATTGGCTGAAAACCTTAAAGGTCGCTGCACTTGCCTAACCCACAAGCACTGTTTATGTGGGGTATGGGTAAGATAGGATCAAGGGTAGAGCATACATGGTCTGGACAAGAATTTTTCTAAAAGGTACTGACCTTTACCTTTGACCAAGAAACATGGTTCAATGTCACTGCACTCCCTTTATCCAAATCTTTCTACGGGAAAACAGGTTGGACCAACAGGAGAGAATATATGGTCTTGGCAAGGATTTTACGCATAGGTCTGCTTTGATTTTAACCTTTGATCCAGAAAAGATAACTGTACACCCTTCATACAAAGGCACTCTGGTTGAATTCATGAAGATTCTAAGACTTTTCTTTAAAATCTCAAAATTGTTAAAAATAAATCTGATCCTACCTCTACTTTTTTAAGAGGTCCGTGTTTGCTCTGCTCCTGTTTGGTAATTTTCCTTTGGACTTTTGAATTTGAACACTGTTCGTTATTACCACATGTCATTTTTAGAATGAAAAATCTTTACCATATCAATTCATGTAAAGCTAATTGTGCTTCTAAACTTAGTTATAATCTAATAAAATCAAACACTTATTGCTAGCGCTCTCGAGCGCAAGCAATTGCAACTACGTTAGTCTATATTTCTTGAATACGCATGCTCGACGTCACGGTCGGGCATTCTGGGAAAACTTCTGTAGATATACTGTACTATGAAATTTCGTTTTATCATAAAAATAGATATGATCTGAATTTTGAAGATTTTTAATTTATTGTCTAACCTTCGCATACAAGTACAAGGAAAACTTAGGTCATAATATGCCAGGATTGTAGAGATCAGCTGGTAAAACCTAGCTTTCCTTAGAGTTATGCCACCTTCCTAAATAGTTCCGGCATGCTCATAACCCTCCCCCCCCCTAAAAAAAAACAAAAAAAACCAAAAACCAGGATATCTTTTTAGAGTATGTTGGAAAGACAAGAACCGATTGATACAATGCAGTACCGCACAGATAGAGCTCGTTTCAAAATACCGTCGATTTTCCCACTTGGTGAGAGTCAATGTTTACGTCAGCAGCTCGCTAGACTCAGTCGGCCGGTCGCTTCGCCAGCATCAAAGACATGCCGCCGCCACAACAACGCATGCGGTTGAAACAGTGCAACTGGATTAAAAATAGAGTACTGCAGGTCGAAAAACAAATATTTTACTTATGTATACTAACATTTGAAAGTATTCTTATGTTCGGAATGACTTTATTCAAATATATGGAGAGAGAGAGAGAGAGAGAGAGAGAGAGAGAGAGAGAGAGAGAGAGAGAGCGGCTGCCTAAGCGAATTACATCTTCACAATGTCAATATTTTGTGATTACGGAACTCCACGCAGTTTGTGTGGAGTTCCATAATTACAAAAAAATGACACGAAGAAGTCCGAAACATATGACATTTTCCTGGCTTTTTTAACGATTTTGATATTTTACATGCCCGGAAAGGTAGACAGACATCTCGGCTCAACGACAGCTCGGCGTCTCCAGCTGGAAGCGGCGATTTCAAATAGATATATATTTTAACTCAATAATACAGCTTAGAATATAATTTTACTGCACATTTTGATAATCACACTGATAAATAATAGTGTTGTTGACCTATTTTCTAAAGAGATTTAAAATATGCACAAAATCAAAACAAATCTCAGCAGTCCGATAGAATGTTTTCAACAGCCTGTTTATGGGATGTAAGGACCCGTAAAAGCGGTATTAGTGAGCAGTAAAATCATTGTTTTATTAATGGTTGTGAGTGAAACATTTGATTCAACTCGTAAATATTTAAATTCGAGCCGAGAATGCCCCCTCCAGTTGGATGGGGGCGAATTTCCAGTTTTCGTAATGGCGCCGGTTCTGATGTTTTCCTGCATGGCATGTAGATATCAAAATCGTTAATATTTCGGACTGGCATGTAAAATAACAAAATCGTTACAAAAGCCAGGAAAACGTAAGATATTTCAGACTACACATGAAGATGAGCGAAACAGGGTTTCATCAGATTTAAAAAGAGGTTCCTCGGGTTTTCTTTTTAATTTTTAGCACACAATGTTAATATATATATATTAAATAATACACATAATGTATTATTTATACGTATGTCATTGAGAGCAGAGCGGATAGGATGTCCCTGTATTTATAGTCGGCGAAGTAAAGAGACTTGAGAGAGAGAGAGAGAGAGAGAGAGAGAGAGAGAGAGAGAGAGAGGAGAGAGAGAGAGAGAGAGCTGAGGAAGTATATGTATCGATACGATTCAAACAATGTCATGTAAATACAGTCTTCAAGAAAACAATATATATACAGAATTTGTCAGTAAACGCATGTATATATGCATGCATGTACGTATGTGTATAAATACTAAACAATTTAACGTGCAGAATAATTGCACAGATGGCGGCACTTCTTTGATGCTGGCAAAGCGACCCGGCCAGCTCTAATGAGGTCGTACTGCGTCGGTGTTTCGGCGGCATGTCTTTGATGCCGGCGAAGCGACGGGCGTCTGGCTTTAGCGAGCTGCTGACGAAAACAAGACTGTCACCAAGTGGGAAAATCGACGGTATTATGAAACGAGCTCTATTTCATTCTTCCTTTTTTGCTGGAAAAGCTTGATTGAAACGACATTCAAGCGGGAAAATTTTAAGTCGAAGCACAAATAAAAATAATTTCTCATTGGTCAATTGGCCATGTGTTCCGATAAAACAAAGAAGGAAAGTTTGACCAATGAGAAATTATTTTTGACCAATCATTGACTATCATACCGAAAAATCCGAGCAAAGAAACGACAAAATCAGCAAAATAACCCAGTTGATCACGAACCTTCCTTTGTATGAATAAAAATGGCTACAGCGCTAGCTCAGCTATCTTTTTTAAAAGATAAGCTTGTGAAAGATAACCCTAGCACTGATATTCTAAAACACATTCGCGCGCTCTTTTAAGTTTGTACTGTCGTTCTGTCATTTCTGTTACCATCTGTTATTATCTTTCTTTCTTTAACATATTTAAATTTTTTAGATATGCTGCATTTGCATTTTGTAGTTCCAAAATTTTTAAATCTTATCACATAATTGTAATTAAAAATGTATTTCATTTCTGTTACATTTACCACCTTTCTGTTACTGCTTTGTCCCCCATGTGCCCATGAAATATTATTTGATTTGTTTTAAAATCAAATGCAAACTGAACAACTTTGTCTTAAGCCTTTTTGTCTTCCTTTTTTAAGTAATCATTTATGTACTTATAAGTTTCTTGATAGGTTAATTCATGGAATAAGAGAAAATACCCTTAGCCAAAAAAGGAATAATTATAAAGTAACCAAACAAGGTAAATCCGGTATTTGTTTGCACAATGTGCTACAGGTTTAACTATTGCATGCAGTTTACATATACTTGTATCTTGAAATAATGCATTTAGTTCTAAGCATTGCTATTTAGTTAGGGTATTTGCTTAGTTTATATAAGTCAATCTTGTATTATATCCGAGTGCTGTGTCTTTTTTTTCCTTGTTCAGAGTAATCTTTTTGCCAAGTAGCCACTTTATATCAAATTCATTGAATCGTCTAGTTATTTAAAGCAGAGTTGATATAAGATACGTTTTCCCCCTATATTTGAATCTTTTTTCACTCAGTGACATTATATGACGCCATAAGTGTCTCTATTTTTGTATTTTAATCCTAATTAGTCAAAAATTGACAGTTTTCTTATCTTTTATTGAATAGGAAATGAAGAGCACAACTTTAAACAAGCAACATCTTTTTGTCAGCTATTAGTCTTAGACAGATTTATTTTTGATAAGAAAAATGTTTGCCACCCATTTTTGTTTTTTATAGACAAATGCTTGAAAATAATCTGTTATAATAAATACAATTGGTGGGAAAAGACTGATATATTTATGATGTTAACTTTCTAAATTGAGGGCAATTATTTTGATCACGATGAAAATTATAAAAAAAAAACATTCACATATGCCATGTGTTCCGAGAAAACAAAGAAGGAAAGTAAAATTATAATGATCATTTTAGGGGGCTGTTTAAGCCCTTATTATATATAATTCTTAGATAATATAAGATCACCTTACGTCTTGAAATGAGCAAAGCCGTAAGAAGAATCATAATTGATAGGATCAAAGAAAGGATTGATTTACTGCTATAGATGTGGTTTTCCAAAGAAGTACTATTTAACAAATCTTTATATTGCATAACGTCATAAAGCAAAGAAATAATTATATAAATGGCAAATATACAAAAAAAATTATGCCTTTGAATAACTGACGACTGAGATTTAATTCATAGCGACAGGCTTTAGAAATTCATGAAGAAATATCGGTTTTCAGGAATATAATCAGCCCTCTTTAGTGTTTTGTCGTTCCAGGTCTTCTGTGTTTGATGAAGGGAAGAGATTGGAATGGTTTGATGTGAAAACAAGAGTGAAGCAAGGCTATATAAATGGGTTTTTTTAACATATAAACGTATATCCCAATTACGACAAAGAGCACACGGCGGGTGTGACCTGTCAACAGAGGATGCTCACTCCTCCATGGCACCTGATCTTACCTCTATTTTTTCAAATGTCTCAGATAATGAGAAGGTTAATAACAAATTTAAATAATGAACTGATATTCCGGAAAACGATGGACTTTTTACATTCCATTGGAAAATTTATATTCTTTTATATGAGGAAGCATCATTTTTTTCAACGAATAAAGTCAGGGAAAACACAAAATATGGCAGAAGAAGCATAGAAAACGAGATTCAAATTAACGTTTGAAAAAAACAAAACGAAGTGATGATAAATAATGAGAATTAATGCTAGAAAGAGGAGAGAATATACAAGAACAAGAAATATAATTATTATAGATAAAGTAGACGCATTAAGTAAACGTTATTATTGACTTCATTGCGAACCCTTGATAAAACAACGTTTTAATTTTATGACTATTTTCCTCATAGATAACTAATATTCAACTTCGGTTATGGTTATTAAATTCTTTTTTAGACCTTGTCATGTGTTTATTCATAATCGGGTTTTTTTTTATTTTTTATGTAATATTGGTGATCTGGCTGGGACTATCAAAAATATAACACATGTTTGAGTGAATATTGTCAATTTATTTTGAAATAAAGAAAAAAAACAGACTAAAGGAGAGGTCTTAACAATAGTGAGATCATCCGACAATGGATGTACGACCAAATAACGTTCGAAATGTTACCTCCCCTGCACACAACTAAAATGTATAATTTATATACAACATATGCATACAACAAAATATTGCTTAAACAAAAAACAGCTAAAACAAAAACTCAGTAGTTATTATTTCAGCAACACCGTAGGTGATAAAGGGGAAGGAGGGTGGGTAGATTTTGAATAAGCGATCATCTGTTTACAAAACGTTTTTTGAAGAGCAGTTATATAAACATCACGTCACATATTAGCACGTTCTGTTTGGTTGATACAGTGGAAGTAAGTAACAAAAGGTATTAATGCTAAAAATCCAAATGTATGGTTGAAGACTCTATTACGCATTTCTCTCCCCCAAAATTAAAGTTCTATAATGAGCTTTAAAAATAAGGTTAACGATAGTTGAAGTCATATTGAAAGTAAGCATGGAAAAGGTTATCATCACAGTGACGTCATAATGTAGAAATTGCGTATTGACGATCGTCTATTTTTGATGAATTAATGTTTTGGATCAAAATATCGGTGTTCTCTGACGGTTTTTCGACTGGGTAACATCGAACGCAGGCTTGCTCAAGTACCATTTGCAATTATGATGTGTATTATTACTTATTAGGTTTGTTACTGGCTGACTACAGAAATATATCGGGTTGATCAATCTCATGCAGATGGCGAGGCGAAGCTAACCTACATAGAGATATATGAGGCAGTCACGTGCCATGTTTAAACCAAAAAAAGTGTGACATTTCAGTCCGAGGAAACACAAAATTATATAAATAATATGTTAAAATCGTACTTGAGCAGACCTGCGCTCTATACTAATAAAGGCAAAATATGAAGAAAAAATGACAATATTTTCATTTGTTTGCAAAATTGCAGGAATTTGCCTTTTTTGTGACGTCATAGATAAGCAGTTATCGGGCATTGATGACTAGTATCAAGATTTATATGATAGACATCCTCTGTATTAATTTTTTTGAAGATTTGATTTTGATACGATTCCATTTAAAAATTGGTTACAATTGGGACAGATATTTGACAATATCAAATATTATGTATAGTCCTTTTCCTTATCACAAATTACGTAAATGCTATTATTTACAATAATGCTGTAATGATTTTAAAAGTGGTTTTTCGTTAATATGTTTATTGATTTGTCACAAAATAACAACGTTTTCTGTGAAAACCAAAACAATGTTTCTATAAACTTTATAATTTTAAATAATTGAGAAAACAATGTAACTTGAAGCAACACTGTAGCCTATATGTTAATTCTGTTTTGAATGTATCTTTTGTATTGAATATAATTATTAAAAACGCATTGTTGCTAGCGCTCTTTTTTTTTTACTAGAATACGCATGCTCGACTTCAAGGTAGGGCATTCTGGGAATACTTGATCTGAAATTTTGTATTATGTTGTAAATGCCGAAAAGTAACAGTATCTTAGGTCTTATAATGCCAAGTTATTTCTTAAATAATAATAAAAGCTAGCTTTTCTTAACTACATTCAGCCTTGGAAAACAACATCGGATACGTTTTCCGAGATTGCCGGAAAGGCCCGAGGAAATACGATTACTCCAAAACAGTGGTTTTACTGATCTCTTATTTTTTTTTACCTCAAAATTGAAAGTATTTACAGTAAATGCAGAATGATTAAAGCACAGTTAATGAGTTATGCCATTACCGATGTGAAGCCCACTCTAGATTCACCATTTTGAATTGACCTCCCACCCCACCCAAAACACAATTCCAGTGCACCACTGTGTCTTCCTATTAATAATTAATCGATTCAGAAAATTAAACCAATGGTTTAGAAATTTACTTTTGTGTTTTATGATGGCTACAGCGCTAGCTTACCAATTTTTTTTAAAGATAAGACAATTTTCTTAAGTTTAGTCGCTATCTATTCAATCCTATTGATTTTGTGATACGTTTCATGTTGAGACTGTAAGGAGTCTGGACTGGTCTGAATGTTACATATCACAGTCATATTAATCCCAATCGCGTCCCACAGGCTGCATATATACAAGCCCGAGGACAGAGAAAAGGGCAAGAATATGTGCCATCAATAAAGATAAGTGCTTTTATAGGTTAAAAATATACGTTCCCTATAACCTCAAAAGGCATAGGATTATAATATAGTTATGAATCAAGAGCTACCTGATATGTTGAGTATAGATAAGGTTGTTGCAGATTTTACCTTTAAAAATTGAGGAATTATATGAAATTATATGAATTGGATGGTTCAATTTTGATGGATTGTATGATTGGCAGGTTTTAACTAGTTCGTGGGAACGTAATAATTTCCTTAGAATTTGCTATTATGCATAAATATTGCAAAACAGCATTTCATATTTTTCTGCGAAAGTGAATTAAAAATTCATTTTTAAGTTAATATTATGTACCTAGTGAGAAGGAATCTAGACATAAAATATATTATCTAATTGCCGAATTTCTATGATAAATACATGTAACTACATTGTATATATGTTTGGTATTTACATTGCCATCTTTTAATAACGTTTGGATATGCTCTCATTTCATGTCCAAGGTATATAAATTACAATTCTATAATATTAACGTTTGATGTCTAAGTGTGTTGGTAAATGTTTTCTGTCAGTGTTGATACGTTGTTTTAATGCCATTATACCGCATTCAAGGAAATATAGGAAACATGATCGGATTAAATAATTTTCTCTTTTAGGTGTTCCAAATCA
Source organism: Magallana nippona (assembly GCA_033439105.1). Lineage (NCBI taxonomy): Eukaryota > Metazoa > Mollusca > Bivalvia > Ostreida > Ostreidae > Magallana > Magallana nippona. The sequence continues at coordinate 23,184,471 of CM065918.1, read as the reverse complement.
ATATTTACCCATTGTATAATTTGAAAAACAGTTCTGATGAAAAAACAAAGCCAAGACATAGATATTTTACCGCTGTTAATACAGGGTGGTCCATAGATTATGATACTATTATGAATAATCATGAAAAATATTTTTTGACAAACGAATTTAAATCAAATGAAACATTTTATGCGATAATACAAAAAAAAATACAGTATGCTAGAATGAAAGTAAATTGGTGTTTACATGCCTTTTACAAAAGAGCAGGGTAAGTAACTTAATACATGTATTACATGGCATTCCTAATTTAACAATTACATGTATCTTTTTTGAGAAACAAAGTTTAGTCAGTACACGAATGATTGATTATTTTTAGGTCACCTGAGTCACTCAGAAGACCTATTGATATCGATCTTCTTCCGTCGTCGTGCGTCGTCTGTTAACAATTTTACATTTTTAATTTCTTGTAAACCACAAAGCCAATTGTTACCATTTTTGGTTTGAAGCATCTCTAAGATAAGAGCTCGAGAAATCTGAATTGTGAAATTCCTGACCTTACCATCCCTGGGGCCTAATAGATGGGACCAAATATGCAAGGAGGCCAAATTTTCAAATATCTTCTACACATGTGGGAAAACCATTATTACAATCAGCATGGTTATGATGTCCATGAAGCTCTCAACCAAAACTGAGAAATTTATGGGCCCTGGGTCAGAGGTTCTGGCCCTAAGACGGGGCCAATATGTCCATATCGTAAGAATGTATTAAATCTTAGAAAATCGTATTCTCTATTTCTAAATATATTTGAGACAAACTAGATGTATTGCTATAATGTCCATAAAGCCCTCTACCTGAATTATGCAATTCAAAGCCCCAGGGTCAGGGATATTCAAGCCCAAAGGTCGGGTCGATATGGTCATATAGTGAAAATGTATAAAATCTTAGAAAATCATCTTCTCTACTCGCATATATATTTGAGAAAAACTAAATACCTGGATATGATGGCCATGATGCTTTCTACCAAAATTGTGAAATTCATGGCCCCTGAGTCAGGGGTCGATGTCCAAGGCGGAGACAATATGGCCATATAGTGAAATGTATTTTTAAATCTTAGAAAATCATGTTCTCTATTCCAACAGTAGTGGATGATAAAGTGAATGCATTATTATAATCATGAAGCCAAAATTTTGAATCTCATGTCTTCTTGCCAAGGGGTTAAGGCTGTTTGGCAGGTTTAACATGGTCATGTAGTGAAAATGTATTTTATCCTTAAAAATCTCTACATTAACAGGGGGTTAAATTGAATGCATGGTTAGGATGTCCATGACGCCCTTTACCTAAAATTTTGAAATATATGACCCCCCCCCCCCTTCCCGGGTTAGGGGTTCAGGCCCTTTTGTAGGGCCAATATGGCCACATAGTGATATGTATAAAATTTTCTTCTGTACTTTCATAGTCAGAAAAAATAAACTTTCTATAATCTTTCCTTCGAATCATTAAAGTATGGTTGGTGTAAACTGGTAGAGTTTTGTAGATGTATTTAGAATACTCTAATTTGTCTTTATCGTTTATTTAGTCTAAACTAAGAATGATAAGAACAAATTTAAATAAAATCCAAAATATAGGTGACATATGACTGGTTTTATGCATTTGAAGATTCATCATCCCCATTTCTGTTTCCAATATATTTAAATGATCTTGATAAATGCTAGTAATGTAAAATGTCTATGATTTATAAATCAAATCAGAAAGAAAGATCGAGTATGATTGGTACCTTAAGGAGGCATGGTCACGAATTTGGTCTAAATTTATTGTACAGTTTTTAATGCTTCAGTAAGGCATTTCTAATAGTCAACCAAAATTTTAGTGTCAGTAGTCGAGTTATAAGCAAGATACAGAGCTCACAGTTTTTTGGTATGTAAACAAAGTTCATGGCCTGTTTTTGTTAACATTTTGAAAATTCCCGGTTTAGACCAGAAATGAATATGACAAACACTAGGAACTGTTCATTTATGTTCAAAACGAATTAGCGTATAGAAAAATCATGTTAAAAATGAACTTTTACCAGGATATTGAACTAATGTAAACAAAAACATGGCACGAGTCTTGTTTACATAAACAAAGAATTGTGAACTCTGTATCTTGCTTATAACTCTTCGACTGACGCTCAAAGTTTGGTTGATCAATGGAAATGGATTGAAAAAACATTGTAAACAATAAAAACAGAAAAATGAAATTTTATCAAAATCGTGAACATACCCATCTAATTTATATAATCAACTGCATGCTGATGATACAATTTTTTCTGAAACACCAGTAGATGTACAACACTAAGTGAATGTTTGTTTTTAATAATGTTGTAAGTTCTGGCATATGAAAAAAAAAATCAAGAAAACAAAAGTTGTTATGTTTGGGAAAAGGAGACCGTGGAATGGAACACCATTTACACAATATGGTTAACCATTAGGCATTGTTGACGTTCATATCCTTTCGATTAGATAAACACCCTGTAAATACCATATTTCCATAAACATAAATGTACGAATGGTATATTTTGGTGTTAACAAGTTTTTAGAACAACTTTTTAGCATTTGAATCAAAAACTAAAGTATCTGAAATATTTTCGTAAGTTCAAAACTTGTAATTTTGAATTGCCTGTAATCGTCGAAATTGGTAGAGATATTGTAAATTCTGCTTTAAAAAATTGGTAAAGAGTTTTATTACCTGTTTATATAAATTGTGATTATCCATATATTTTTAAATCTAGATCATCATAACTACCAGTTAACTACTATTTATACCCAAATTTGTTCAAGTTTTGAGCAACAATTTAATGTAAAGAATGCAATAACTGTTTACATCGATGAAAAACAATCAGAATTGAGAGAGTTGAGTGCATGCTAATATTTAATTTTATAAATTTTGTTACTTATTTGTCTTCACATTGTAGTCAATGAAAAAAAATCGATCGTTTTTGTCATCAAGCTTATTTAAATTCCAAAGACTCGTAGTTACTTGAAAGCACCCCAAACTTTAAAAACCACCATGCTCTAAAAAACAAAAGTTTCACTTTTTTTAATTTGATAAACTTGTCATGGTTTGTACAATCTTTTATTTGCCAATAAAAATGCTTAGGCTGATTTTAAGCTGCTTGGTCCGGTTTTATATCAAATTTTGTGTATGCTAAGAATGTGTATAATATTAGACTTTGCAGTAGTTTTCCCGGTAAATTAAACCATATATCAATGAGAAAATGATGTACATGTACAAAACAAACTCGACAGAAAAGGATACCGCGTAGACTGTATTACTACTTTGATATCGCTATAAATAATTTTTTAAAAAATCAAAAATTAGCCTGTGTACATTTTGTTCACTAAGATTTATAAAGTTTGTTTAAGATTTATGAAGTTTGTTTTGTTTACAATCGATGCATAATAAGCGGGTTGAATAAACCTTTAAGTTATCATTCGGGGGACGAAACCAAACGTTTCCCTTTTCTAAACATGCCTATGATGCATTTGGTTTGTCTTCTTGTGTTCTCCGTAGAAATTATTTTCATTAACTTCGAATATTTCTAACATTGAAAGGAGACCGATTCTGCTGGTGTAAATAGGCGAAAGTCTATAACTTTCCAAGATAATTGGTTTGTATGGAAAATTATTTGATACTGTAATAGCAAAAAATCGGACAATGCAGCTTTTATTTAAATAAGTGATTTTTTATTTGTTCCTGTGCTAAATATTTTTCAACGCTTCTTTTTTGCGATTTCCTTTGTAAATCCCCTACAAAGGGGCATATCCTTTCTTTTGAACAAATTCTAAAGTCATTAACTGTAGGGCAATCTGCTGGTTAGACAAGCGGTTCCAAAGAACATAAAAGTCTTAATTGTAAGCTGTGGACAAAAGTTAAGGGCGCCTCACAAATGGGTTGATAGATATAAATAATTATATTATATAAATATATCTGATGGGAGTAATGGCCATTTAAATTTCTGGAATAATTTTTTACTTGTGACTTGTCTGTTTGATAGGAGTATGATATAAGGTTTATTTCTTTCCGTTTGAACTCTTTTGTTTAAAATGAACAGACTAATATTTCTAACCTTTGGAATCTAATTAGGTCGCTATCGCATTGAGGTTTGGTATTACATTACCGAAACGATTCTATCAGTTTTCACCAGAAGCTTTTGTATTTGAGCATTATAATAATTTTGGTATCAATTTTCAGTATATCTACGTTGTAATTAATGGCCATTTCAAGCCGAACATTTCGGCTAATACACGCATTAAGATTGGCGTATTGATACCTTATAGACACATATCGCTTTTTATAATTCAAGCCCATTTTTAGAAATATGCCTGAGAGACGTTTTGTACCTTGTGTCAGAAGTAACAATTTAGATGCTATATAAAAGGTTTGCTTATTTAATTTTATATGATCATATTGTACTGTGAAACATCGTTAAGATAAAGCTAAAGCCTTTTTTTCATAAATCACAATTATTTTTACACAGGTATATACATTACGACATCTAAATTTCTATCATATGGTAATATTTCACTTGATTTTGATATTTTTCACCGACTTAATGACATTTTAATACAATATCATTTCAAGATAGATTTAAAAGAAATTGGGTTCTTGATGTTTAAATTGAGTTTCATCTGCAATTAAGAAGAAATAAAGAAATCAAACGATATTACATTGGCAATACAGATCAGGACGTGTTGCACGAAGATTCACAACATCATAAGTGCCAAGCGCGTGAAAATGTTTTTGGACTTGGGTATTTTAAGGTGGCTCACTACACCTTGAAATAGCTTCTCAAATCAGCAGAAAATTACTTGATTATGATAGAAAGCATGATGCATATGAAGTATATAAATCAAATGGCAAAAATTACGCGAGGAATTAATATCTGCGTAATAAGAACACTTTGCAGGTTTAAAACCTCACTTACTTTTCTAAAAGTTGTGAACTTGTGAAATTAGAACAAAGTTCGGCGCACGCGATTTTATATTCTTGCGATTTGGCACACAACGGCGGAATCGATACAAGGTAAAAGTAACGAATCTAAAGTACATGTATTAGTGACGTTACGCATTGAGTTATACATAACAAAGTAAATAAAAATAAACCAGGCTAAAGAGATTAAAATACAGCAAAATCAAATTTCATATATCAATTTCTAAATAAAATATTTTTTTATTCGAAAATATGACGCAAGTTACGAATTGGTACATGTAGAAATGTAATATTACTCACAGCCAGGCTTATTGTAGCTTTGTTTATTTATCGATCATAAAATTGAGTGTCCCTGTTTAGTTTTGAAGGTGTTTGAGCTACAGACGTTAACCTCATTTTATGTCTACCAGTGAACTGGTCTTGAGTGAATAAAGAATTAACCGACTTCCATATCAAGCTTGCGAAGATTATAATTATGATACGGATGCTAATTATGGCAACTGAAATAATACAGCGTTTTATATATAAGTGATGCGCGGACTTAGACTTAAAATGTACCTGTATGAATACCTCTGACGATTTGTATTTTTGTGTATTCTATATACGTATATGTGCCTCGTGTACCAAATTATTTGGTTTGAGCGAATAAACTGAACTAGAATTTGAGGGGAAGGAATCCAGTCATTGTAACACGTAAATTAAAAAAATAAAAACATTATCTAAATCACACAAGTAAAATAAATTAACATTCAAAGTAATGATATTTTATTTTTATTTTTATCTCTTGTTAAATATTATATTGGTTTTTGTTTATTCCATTCATTTAACTTTTTAAAGATTTGAGCCATGTTCATGACAATTAGAGTAATACGCGGTGTATTTAAAGACCTGCATGTGGGAGATTAATTGGAAGGACATTAATTATTTACTCTGTGAAAGAGACATTATAAATGAATTCCTAAGATTAGTGTTATTTGTGAAAGATTTACTGATGTCTTCGCGAGATCATCTGTGTAAACCAAAATTAATCGGAAGAAAGAAAAAATGATAAAATGAACATTTGATTTATGCCAATGTGGGAAAACTTGTTCCGGAAAGAATCAGTGTCATCCATTAATATGAGAAAAATTGTCATTTTCCATGCGGACCTGTGATTAGTAAAACCAAGAAAATGACATAAAAAAGTAAAGGGTTTCTGTTTGAGGAACAGTGTCTGAGAGATTTATATTTTTGTTTTGGTTTTCTATCAGACAAATATTATTGTTATGAGAGAGAGAGAGAGAGAGAGAGAGAGAGAGAGAGAGAGAGAGAGAGAGAGTGGGTCAACATGAAGAACATTTCCATATTAACTGATTTTGTTTTACAATCTGCACAGCCTTTTGTTAATCATGGTGCATTTAAAAGGACTAAGACACGATTTGAACTTAAAATGTTCAAAAATCATTTTCCATTTTTATGTCTAGAAAGGTTAATTTAGGCATTGCTAAACTTCTAATGCCTTTGCCAAATTTTGAATGTTAAATGACCATTTACAAGCGAGATACAGAGATCAGAATTCTTTGATATGTTAACAAAGCTCTTATATACCGACTACATAATTTGAAAGATTTAATACATTTTCACTATATATAGTCATATCGGCCCTGTACAAAGGCCTGAACCCCTGACACAGGTGCAATGAGTTTCACTATTTAGGTAGAATGTTTCATGGACATCATGATCATGCATTTAGTTTTTCTCAAATATATATGGGAGTAGAGAAGATTTTTTGAAGATTTTAATTTTCACTTTATGACCATCTTGACTCCGCCATTGTCTGAACCCCTGATCCAGGGGCCATGAATTTCACAAATTAGAGGGTTTTATGAACATCATGCATTTAGCCATGCATTTAGTTTTTCTCAAATCTGTATTGGAGTGGCGAAGAAGAAAAAGATTTTTTTTAAATTTAAATACATATTAACTTTATGGCATAGCTGCAGGTCTGTAGCTCCTGATCTGACAAAATTCGGATGTACTACTTGGGAGCTACAGTTCTATACCTGTTAAAAAGTTGTCTTATCCTAGTTTTTGACTTAATAACTAAATTCCCATAAACATTTTGTGAAAATGTTCTATTCCAAAATATTCCTCGGACATTTTACTCCATATGTGTATTTATAGTATCTCTTTACTTGCTTCTAAACTTATTTTTTAACACCCTCACCATCCCCGTAAAGTGAAGAAGTGTGGCTCGTTTACATGCTAAAAATGGCGACCCTTGACCTGCACGTGAATTTAACATACTTCACCTTACGGAGATGACAAGGGTGTTAAAAAGAGATTCAGAGGCAATGCACGTGACGATATTTATAGTAAATCTTCGAGAACTTTTTTGGTTTCGAAAATTTGTACAAAATGTTTAGATAAAATAATTGTGTGTCGTAAATTGCAATTTTTTTTATATTGGAGGACGTGTAGCTGCAGGGTCTGTCAACTATAACCTTTTCCGTAGAGCTAAATATCTGAAGCTATATGTGGCCTAATTTCCCCTGCGCTAGGATCTGAACCCCGGATCCAGATGCCATGAATTTCACAATTTGGTAGAAGGCATCATGGACATCATAACCATGCATTTGGTTTTTGCTACAATTTTGGGAGGCGAGAAGAAGATTTTTGATTGACATTTTTTTGTATATTTGGCCCATAAATAATTACATAAGTAATAAATTTCACAATTTAAATTCCTTTTATCCTCACTCTAACATCATCTGTTCTGATTTGCATTAGAGCGGTAGAGTATCAAAACAGCTGTATTTAATCTGATTGTCATGTTCTAGTGATGCTTTAAACTAAAAATTGTGACAAATTGGCATCGTAGTTCTCAAGAAAAAGTTTAAAATGTAAAAATGTTAACGTACGATGCTCGCCGCACGACGGACAACGACGGACGAAGACAATACATGTAGATCACCTGAGTAACTTAGGTGACCTAATAAAAAATTAATAATTATAAGAAAGTTGAAGAAAATTTTCGTTCTAAGGATATTTCCGAAATATCTTACTGGATCAATGCAATAACTGGTAAAATGGGGGGGGGGGGGGGGGGGCGGAGGGGGTTTGCATTATGGTAAATAATAATTACTACATAATTGACAAAAGTCAAGAGTCTAGGATCTGAGCTTCACTATGGATATTCGCTTTAATTGACAAATTCGCCAGGTTCATTTTGAAATTTTACAAACACATTAATCTAAGTAATATGGTAAAAGGGGGAAATGTGCTTACTGAGGTGTAATACAATTTTGTCAAAATTTAATAGTCTTTGATACTATTCATAAAAATTAACATGTACAGCAAAACGATTTTGTCAAAACCTTACAGTTCAGTCATCTTTTCTTGTAAAAAAAAAACCACTTCACTCCATCGCTTTTACTTCGATATTGCATGACTTTAGCCATAAATGAGCAGGTCTGTGACATTCCCACTGACACCCTTCAGTGGTTATTAACCTTCCATCTTGAACGGCATCTCCCCCGGGGCAGCCGTTTTTCACATTGATTCATTGCACATCAGATCTAGATATTTTTTTTTAATTTGGGCCAAATGGGAATTTCTTGTCTGTTTATCTAATAGTTTATTAGAAATGATTATCTGTAGTCATAACATGACGAACAGTAAAGGGATTGTATTAACAGTATCTTAATAAAAAAAAAAAAAGACTAAATTAAAAAATGCAACGTTTTGATACATTGGTCGCGAACTGTGATATCATGCATCATTACATCGGATTGATCCATTAAATGCCCATCCATCCCAACATAGGAAGTGTTGGTTACGTAATGGATAGGATTTTTTTCAAAAAGCCCACGGAAAGTAATCAACTATACTGTGTATTCGAGCCTTATCTATTAACTACCATGGAATGCAGAATGTCTCTCTACCCTCAAATCTTTGGATGATGGACAGCAGTCTGTGTGTACAATCCTTGGACATGATGTATGCTTGCCAATAACAGGGGACGATTTGAGTCTCGTGCGACAGGGTCGTCCTTTGTCATCTCTGTATAATGAAATGACTTTTTGATTGACGTTTTGTATTCCAACCTTTGTTATTTTAATTTCCACCGAAGTTGGTTAATAATAACCCGCCAATCTAAGTCCCTTTAGACTTGCCTGTTCATATGATATTAGTTAACGGTGGGTGTAGCCAGAAAATAACAAACTAATACTATTCTAGATAAAAAACAAAAAAAAGTATGAAATCAAAGAGCAAGGTGCAGACTTTGCTCGTACAATATAGTGGATTAAATAATTTTAGTTAAGTCTACTATAGTATAAAAAGGGATGCATTCTATCTTCTTCTCGGCATACACCCCTCTTTGAAACTTTGATGCATTTATACTGATAGTTTATTTTTTGTTAAACTGTTTTAACTCTGCTGAAAAACATTATTCAGCAATTTTCTAACTGCAGTAAGAAATATATAGTCTCGCAGTAATGCGGGTAATGTATTAAATTTGACTACAGTACTTATTACATTCATAGCAGCATGAACACCAAAGAAAAGATTTTATTGTTTAAAGAACTTGGTTAACTAAAGCCAAGATTACTTAAGGAAAAACTATCACTGATAATCGTTTGAAGTTAACAATTTCCGTCAGAAAAATATTCTAAAACCGGCACTTTTGATTTCACGGTCTACTCTCCAATGTATAGATGTTCTACGTCCATGTTAAGTACATTGTACTACCTATTAGGCGTCATTGTTATGTTTAACTTGGTTTTTATAGCGCGGACATCGTGTAAACAGTTCGACACGGGAAATAGAATAAAATAACTAGACAATTGATCATGAACGACCAAAATAATTTTAAGAAAAGAAGTGATGAAATAAATGATCTCCACTTTGACTTACGTCGTGTGACATACATAGGAAAATAATAAATGACGGTTTATCTTGACCAGATTTTCCCATCTTGGAAGGATATTGCTATTGATTTTGCCGTTCATTCGTATTCCATTGGAACAAACTTCGTTGTCCATCTATAAAATGAATATATATTGCCTACACAGAGGGAAGAAATGATTCTGAACTCTTTATAGCTGCTCTTAAGCGAAACCTCCCACTCAAAGCAAAAGAGAGCGAACGGCAAGAAGCCATCAAAACAATTGGTTTCAAGGTTAGAATGCAACCTGTTGTTTGTCAAACTACTCAAGCTCAACAACTTCTATTTTTACTTTTGCTTTAGAGAAGATCCATGCATAGATCAGCTGTTTTCATCCACACTTTATTTATTGGAATTCATCAAATCCCCATATCTATATTTCTTCTGGGAGATAGTCACCACGCAGCTTTTGTAAAGGATGTGGATTTAGATGCATTAACTTACTAGTAGGCAGGTGGATTTTTTTTATAGTTACGACGTATAAATATATGTTCCTACATGACTACAACATTAATTGATTTACCAAGAGGAAAGACATCGTGAATTTCGATAAAATGAAAAAAATTATCGGTTTTAGTTACTGTTTTGTTATTTTAATCTTCATACCTGCGACTTATTCGATGGATATTTTAAAGATTGACTTCAAGATTTTAGATGAAAAATGCTTAAAAGGAAAGGCAATCCGAAATTTTATTCTTCATTTGAAATGTCAGAATAAGACAGTGAATTCAGAGGACGGGATTGACGACTCGTGTATTGTGAGACCATTTCATAGTGAAACTGTCAGCGACAATTATATAGGTGCTGATAATGCATCAATAGAAAGTGTCTGCCAAATGTGAGTATACGGTCAATCAATTTTATTTCTAATTCTTGTGCAAAATATGTGATCAAATAATCTTTTACTCTATGAAAATTTGGAAAATTGAATTCTCACTATTTAAGCTCGACAGGCTATGCACATTTAAGTAAATGTTCTAGTACTTTTTATGCATACATGGATAAAGACACTGTAAATGCAAGTGTTATTGCTTTTATAAGTATTTCCATATACTTTTTTACATGATTTGAATTAAGCAGAATGCCAGACACTCTATCATAATGATTACGTTGCTTTTTGCCACAATGGGCGTTTGTGCAGTTAAAGATCCCATGTTGTTTAATGATCCTTGATAAACCAAATACAAACTACCGGGTGGGTGTACGGTATAGAAACTTAGGCAACCTAAATGGCGCAACATACCGTATCTTATGGCAATATGACTGAAATGGACCTCAGAGTTTATGTATTTCAAACATCAAACAGTGCACTAAGAAGCCTACTCAATTGGGTCGTTATTATTTCTGGTCTTTTATTGTTATTAGTCTGGGCGAAGTGTGCAGGAGACCAGACAGAAAAAAATGATATGTTTGATCATCAATATTCATAAGTGACGGATATCGAAGGCATTGTATAATTGTTATTATTTTTTCCGTCACGTTATTATTAATCGAATCTCATAAATGAGCAATATCCATATCTAGAAGATTATTCCATCAATTACTTCAATTGATTTTTTGAAGAAAAAAAATGGAAAAATTCTGATTTGTGCTGCTTTTTGTTACATTTATATTGATATGATTTTTTTTTTATTTTACAAAGAAATACTTACATTTTCCAGTGTCTCTGTCGGTGATAACACTGCGAATCGATTTTGTACTATACAGCCCAATAAATTCAAAAGACGTATTGTTGGGGACGCAAGCGGGTTTGCATAGTTAATATTGTAATATTTAATCGTAAAGCTGCTGAAAATTATATAAATATAAGTAATAAGGAATCATTCTTTGAATATTATGAGGTGATAATTTCGGTCGGAGCGTGATCAATCTATCATAAAGCCCTTCGGGCTTTATTGGATTTGATCACGCCCCGACCGAAATTACCACCTCATAATACTCAAAGAATGATTCCTTACTCCTTAAATATTTTCAAATTTGAAAATTGAATAGTGTACACCCTAATCAAAATTGTTTGAAGTTTCAAATGAGTAAACATACGTTCTTATATTTTCTTATTCTAATTAAATAAATTGTGAATGTGTTATGCGAGTTTGCATTGATATTAAAACTTATCTGATACTGTTATAAATATTTTAATTCTACAAAATAAATATAATAAAAGAAACAGCAGCTACATGAATTCAGTGTTTGAGTGTTTTAGTTAAAATCGAGCTCTATCTATATAACTATACCGTATATTTAAAAGTTATGACTAGACGCATCTTCGCTAGCCAAGGGTTTACGATCCACTCTGCTCCTCTACAACCCTTGGCAGATTTCGCCGATGTTTACCTGAACAGCACAGCGCCGTCTAGTGATTGAGTTAAATTGGAGTATCTAAAATACGTATTTTTCATCTAAGAGGGTTAGAAGAAATGGTCGTGTGAAAAAAGAAAAAAAATTAGAATTGTTAATAAAACCCATATATTTGTAATTATATATCGTATTTTATCTATTAATCGCGTAAAAATTGTGATAATGATTGTATTTATATTTTGTATAAAAAAACACAACGAACTACACCGCCAATTAGTAGATTCCCTGCGATCGCCTGTCTTCGCAGCCAATCAGATTCCGTTGCGCGAGTTTTGATTTTGTCGGCTAAATCTGCCAAGGGTTGTAGAGGAGCAGAGTGAATCGTAAACCCTTGGCTAGCGAAGATGGACTAGACGGTGTATATACTTTTCAAAATAAAATCAACTCGAACTTGGGAATGTATAACACATTTAATAGGTATTTGAAATAGCACTTTAAGGCAGATCTCTCTCTCTCTCTCTCTCTCTCTCTCTCTCTCTCTCTCTCTCTCTCTCTCTCTCTCTCTCTCTCGTTATTATTTTTGCAAAAATATTCAGCTTAAGCTGTTGAATTGATAAACGAGATAAAGTTTTTGAATATGGCGACTTTTTATCAAATAATTGGAATAATGTATAACACATTTAATAGGCATTTGAAATAGCACTTTAAGGCAGATCTATCTCTCTCTCTCTCTCTCTCTCTCTCTCTCTCCTTCTCTCTCTCTCTCTCTCTCTCTCTCTCTCTCTCTCTCTCTCTCTCTCTCTCTCTCTCTCTCGTTATTATTTTTGCAAAAATATTCAGCTTAAGCTGGTTGAATTGATAAACGAGATAAAGTTTTGAATATGGCGACTTTTTATCAAATAATAGGAATATTGAGGCTTTATCTCTACTTATACTAGTACACATTTTATTATGAATATGCATGTTAACTTATCTTTTTAAGAGAAAAATTTAAACAATAGATGACTCTAGTGTACTCTGTATTGATTTTATGATTCTGAAACAATGTTACATCAATCATTGTTAACCTTGAATAAATGACAGTAAAAAGCTTTTTCTCGACTGCACTATTTTCTAATTATAAAGGACACTAAAGAATTCAATAGATGAGACATCTACGCCTTTAAGTGTAGACCGATTATATCGTCTAGTACACAAACTATAAGGAAATTATCATTATTAAGTTTTTCATTTTTTTTCTTTATATGTAGCAAAAAGGTTAGATTATTTAATCAGTTTCATACGAGAACAGATACAATACATTAAGTACTTCGAAGGACTTTAGTGTTTGTTTTTTCAATTAATATTTGTAGAAATTATTCATGTTAATTGTACGTAATCGGTCTTTGGGGAGCGATATCTAACTGCATATCTGTAATTAGTAATAAGGTATAGTAATAAATGATAAAAGTTCCTTCTAAGTTTCTATTAATCATAAATACCAAACACATTTTTGCTTGCTTATCTTTATTATTTCGAAGAAGGTGAATAGAAGAAACATGCATATGTATTGTCAAAGTCTAAATTATCGATTATGTGGTCCCTATGTAAAATGAAAGCTTTTTATCAAATTTTATTTTTATGGTTTTTTATGTGTACCATTTTTAACGTATTAAGTAATTCTAATTCCTTTCAAAATTTAAATGTCAGATGGCGAGTTACGCGCGAGGTTAGAGATCACGTGTTTTTGTAATATTAAGAAGCCTCGTATTTTGTTCTTGTATACAAATAAACTATTTGTAATTTTTTCAGTTAAAATCGCGAACAAGCCCTTAAAATTTTTAACGCATGCTTTTGATGCATCTGGTTTGAATTTTATACATATGTTTTTTTGAATCTCCGGTTATTATTATTTTTTTTTTACGTAAGACGAGGTCAGAGATCATTTGTTATGTTAACATCGATCATGTTTTGGTGGCTTTAACTTGCTAATATCATCAGGTGGAAATCCGGGGGGGGGGGGGGGGGGGGGGGGGGGGGGGGGGGGGGGCAAAGGCAAAGAAAACATGACTCTATTTCAAAAGAGATGCCAGGTAAAAAGAATTTTCTATGAATAACTTGGTAAACTTTATATTTCAAATATTGGCATACCGTCATGTTCAAACTGTGTACCTAAAGTGATTCCTTTTCTTGGTTGTTTGTGTCCTGTTGTTCATTATAGCCGTTTTAAGAAGAGCTTGGGCTTTCGGTGGGATGTTACAATCTTGTTTGCTCCTCAAAACAAGCTGTTAAAAATTGACATCCTTTTTTCTAATTCGCTAAAAGAAGCTCATTAATATTCATAGACTGTCAAAATCGTATTTTTTCCCCAAAAGAATTTCGCTGTTGTGTGAAATTGACGAAATTTCACCTGAAATAAACATCCAGGATGAATTCAGACAAGTGTCATTGCGTTCAATGTATTCAAATCTATTAGTATAGCCAATGACTGGACAATTAACCATGTGTAGACCCCGCCTTCATCAAATCGGAGTTTGTAACGTACTGCCCAAGGTCTAAGCTCTTGTTAAAACGGCTCCAATACACCTTTTCTTCTTCAGTTGTGAGCAAAATCATTGCTCTAACCAGTCAGTAATTAAGAAGAAACTTTTTTTCTGTCGCTTTTTGTGTTTATCCAAAACTCGTTGGTACAGTTATACAGATCCAAAGCTACAGGATCTGCAAGAAATCTTTAGGGTTCACGAGAATTGAAAACAAAGACTTCGATAACACATTTATACCAGAGTATAGATTCAATCATTAGATACCCCCATGTGTTGCTCTTTTCCATTATATTTTTCTTTATCAGTGTTCCCAGATGCCTCGTCGTTAAAATCGTTTTTATGTAAGCCCTATTCGCAAAACGTGATAAAAATTCCTAAGATCTATAAAATAAGACTGCGTTGTCATAAAAGAAAATGAAGTTGTTGGTTGTCGAAAATGGCTTCATGATAAACAAGAACAGAGTAGACCTAGAAAGTGCATGTTCTGAAAACTTGTTGAAGTTGCAGTAAACAGTTCTAGCAAAACCACACAGAGTATACTATATGACCATATTCGCTTGTTCTTATGGAGTTTCCTTATATTAGATGACATATATTATCAAGACTTGTTCCTGAATGAATTGTGATGCTAATAAATCGTTTTTTTTTAATCAGAAACTTACTATTTAAAATTACTTGAATAGAATAAAGTTAGGCATATTTTTAATAAGAAGTTTCATTAGCTAAAGCGATTACAGATTTAGCTTGCGTTCTCTTTTCTATTACCGACGTCAAGAAATCATCAACGTCAACCATACAAGAAATGGAAACCAGCTGATCAATGCATCCTGTGGGGAGCCTTTAAGAAATGCTTTGAATTGAGCTTTCTTCATGTTCTTGATATTTTTTAGGTTACTTTCAATGCAGCAGCAAGTAGAATGATGCAGGTTTTGAATGTGTTTTCCTAATGCTCATATGGACATGCTATAAAACATAAACGTATTCGATAACAACTGAAAAAAACCCATAATATTCTTCACACCATAATTGACGTTTGTTAATGTCCTCAAATGTCTGTAAATGATACAGTTTGATATTTGTATCTGCGAAAAATCATATCCACTACAGTTTATCAGCTTTAATATATGTATATGAGCTAGGTGACACCATTAAACTATACCATTAGTAATAGAGATAAATATTATTTAACGTCTAATACCTTGGGGTTAAATTTTGAACAAAATCCATACATATTTGGAATGGATTTTTAAAACCTTCAAGTTGGTTCGATAAGTGTATTTTGTTCAATGTACAAAACATTAAGTACGACTTGACCATCCTGTTTAATTCGGGCCAATGCATATTATTACATGTAATTGGTAAGGCTAGAAAAATATTTATCGAACAATAAATCAATATTATAAATCGCAAGTTGGATAAAGAGGAAAATATTATATGGGAGCAAACCGATTTAAAGCCAAATTTGATATATTTAGGATCAGGCTAATAGCCTGGAAAAGCTCTTACTGGGAAGAAAGACCCTTCAAGCCCCCATACTATTCCATTACTAATAATCAATAATTAGTAATTAAACGATATATAGTTAATACACGATACATAAAACTGTAGTTATTTTGATCACATATCTCTATATACATGTACATAAATTCACATAGGTTCTATGACACTGTAGCCACTAACAGGTCAACGGCTCAAAATTTGTATGCCCTTCTCCGGTGCGGACGGACACTCTTGGCGTGAAATTGGGAAGGGGTTTTGGTGTTATTATTTACATTTGCAGATACTGTTCATTATACGAGCCCACTGTTCAATAAATAATGTCACTAATCAGATTCCTTAAAATACAGGGTTCAATTGAGCTTTGCTTTTCTTTTCACGCATGATTTGGTTCATATTCTATTTATGGCCGTTTATCTGACCACGTTTCATCATCGAATACTCCTTTTAGAAGTTGATATATAACCCGTACTCGAGATATAGTGTGAAATTATTACTGATAAGTCCATATCCAAAAAGGCTGAAAATAGAGGCTACATAAAAGCATCTGTCAGAATCGGTAAAGACTCGAAAGAAATTTTCAAAGAACTGTGTAATGTGTATGGAAACAAGTGTATGTCATTGAGAAAAGTTTACAGGTTGGTCAGCAAATTCAAAAATGGTCAAACAGACCTTAAGGATAAGCAACATCCTGGAACACCTGGTACGGCTTCAACGGATGCAATACTTAAAAAAAATAACCCATATCATTACTAATGATGATTACTAATGAAACTATTGAACAAATAGCGAATTTAGTAGGCATTTAATTGGAGACAGTATTTACAATTTTGAAGAAAGGTTAGTGCAAGATGGATACCTCATCTATTAACAGAAAAACAAAAACGATTGCTGGTTGAAATGTGTAGGAAACTACTTAAAATCTACAAAAATTGCAATGGACGACGTTTATCGGAAAATGTGATAGGTGATGAAACATGGATACATTATTTTATACCTCAGAGGAAAATTGATGACAAGATGTGGTTGACTAAAAACTTAAGACAAAACGCCCTGTTATAGCAAAAGGATGCCAAAGTACAAAGAAAGTATTATACGCAATTTTCTTTAATAGTGAAGGTCCTGTAGTTCAAGTTGTTACTCCAAAAGGCCGATCAATCACTGGACATGTATACTAAAATTATGTGATGAAGAAAGTTAACAAACATTACGAAAGGAAGAGACCAAAGTCTGGAATTCGCAACATTCGACTTCTTCATGACAACGCCCCAGCACATAAATCCAAGATTGTGAGATCATTTTAGGAAAAAGAGAAGGTTCATGTTTTGCCCCATCCTCCCTATTCACCCGACTTGTCTCCCTGTGACTTTTTTCTTTTTCCTACATTAAAAAAGGCACTTGTCAGGAAGAAGATACGCTTCAAGGAATGCTTTGGGTTCTGTCATTTATCAGTACATGAATACCATTCCCAAAAAAACATTATATGAATGCATCCAAAGCTTAGATTAATCGGTTGAAATTATGTGTACCTGTTAAAGGAGAGTATTTTGAAGGTAACCTTTAAAAAAATTACAAAAATATAAAATATCGTATTGTGTTACTGTGTTACAACGATGACATTATTTATTGAACGGCCCTCGTTTATCCTATATATTTACATATCACAGTTTTATCATAAAAATGCAGTCAATAACAGGATGTGACATGAAAAAGTTTCTTTTTGTATTTTCTTTTATCAAGTCTTAATGGACTTGAAATATTTGTTAACTTTTAAGCAACAGATACAAAAACATTATTGATCGAAATAATACCTGCGTGTGATCATATCATATTTCAACCTAAAATCATCATACTTTCACCATGGAATCAAGATTTGTGGCACACTGCATAAATCAAAACTAATCCTTTACGCTGAGTCTGCTGATAAAACAGAATTGTCGTTGGTTGGTCATTTTGAAAAACGGGTTTGATTTGAGTTTCCGATTCTGTTTAATTAAATGGCAGCATCTGAAAGTGTTCAATAAATTATTCTGAAACTATGAAATTATTTGTATTAATTCTTTGGGTTTTTTTTTCTTTTTGAGATATGTTTTATGTAATATTGAATGCTACAATGTTTTGCACTTTAAACTTTTAATACAAAGTAAGAATGTATTTTTAAAACGACATTAATAACACAAAAAATAAATTGTGAACTTCTTTATTGTCACAGTTGAAAATGAAGGAAGTATAAATTATTGAAATATTTAAAAATTTTATATTTTGAAAGTGCATATTGAGTAGGATGAAAATTATAAAATAATATAGTTTTATTTGATTTTCCATTTCAGGACACCAGAAACAAGATCTACAACAGCATTGTGTGTGAATCTATCGGGAGACTGCAGCGATATCAAACACGCAATCGATTACCGTCCGTCCATGTTGCACAAAAATCAAACAGATCTGCTGTCTTTGACGCTAATGCAGTACAATCCCCGTCGTCTAAAAAATGCATCAAAAAATATCTTCGACATTTACAACATATTCCTTGAAGTTGATTCATATGGTAATTTTGGATAAATTTAATTGACTTTAATGGTATTGAAATAAAGTTCTGATAAGGAGGTATAGGGGTAATTGCTGGATGGCATATCAGTAAATTATGTGCACTTTTCTCTTCCTTTAAAAATAGATGCCAATTGCCATACACAGTTAGACTGTACCTGGTCGCTCCACAATGCGCAATGGTCTAATTGGACTAGGTATCCTATCGATACTCCCGAACAAGGTAAACACTCAACAGAGCAAGTGCGGGTCTAGAGGGGGTTGGGAAAGGGGGGGGGGGTCCAGAAATTCAAATTTCATAAATTTTATTAGCAAAAATTACCAAAACTACACGTTGGAACACCAACCCACCCATGACAAACTCAAACATACAAAAAAAATTCTGGATCCGCGCATGCTGAGATAAAATGAATTAGATTCCTCGAAAGTACTCATCATTATCAAACTTCTGTATATGCTCTTGTGTACATGTACTAGATACTAAGTCCCAATATCAAAGTGAAATTGCAAATAAACTGAAGTGCCAATGGAAGAGTTTTGATAAGAGAAACCAAGGCGAAACAGCTTATTAAATACCTTTGAGCGATGAAAAATCTTAGAAGGTCATTAATGTCAATATGTCGGGAATAAATATAAAAAGTTTTGCGAGATTGGTTCGTTTGAACTACTTTCGGGTAAGTACTTTGCGATATTGCAAATGAAGTCCTGACATTTTGATAATGATCATTGCTTCTAGTGCAATGCAATATTCGTGTGACGTTTAGATCTGGGTGGATATCTACTGAAGGGAGATCAATTATTTTTATTACTAATCTGATCTAAATTATCTAATTAAAAGTGAAATCTTTACAAAAGAATGGACTATAAAAAGACAATTTTTCGATCTATTTGCGTACATTAATATTGTCTAAAAGGATGTTTAGTTTAGCATTAAATTTTTTTTATCTATATCCTATAGGCCTATGTAAAATAAGATAAAACCAACAATGCCTTTATACACTGATGTGAATGCTTTTTTAGGTCAACAAACTTGTTTTGTTTTTTGTTTTGTTGTTGTTTTTTTTTTTTTTTTTTTTTTGTTTTGTTTTGTTTTGTTTTTTTTTTTTGTTTTGTTGGTTTTTTTTTTTTTTTTTTTTTTTATAAAATTTGGGGTTTTTTTTTATAAACATCAACTTATCATATTTAATGTGTTTGTTATATGAAGCTCAATTCAATTCAATTCAATATATTTCCTAAAGTTATGCAACTTATCAGAGTACATAACATTATATGAACATTCAGTAAATGAGGTACCATTGGTGACTGGACAGAGAATATGAATGAAATAACGATGAATTTTAAAAAAAATTACAATGTTGCACTTCTCAATTTTACAGCTTGTAGTAGAAGTTTAGCTAAATTATTGAGTTCTTTTATGCATATCTATTATTGTCAGAAATTACCTTCACTGGGTCTGAAAATGGTTACTTGGAATCTCCTGTCATTACTGGTTCCGCTAGAAATACGTGTTTGACATGGAGTGCTAGAGGATTTGGTAACATTTCACTCCAAGCGACGTCAATTGATTCTCAGAAAGTTTTAGCGTCTAAAACTTTTAACATTAAAAGCAAGGAAAAGCAGTGAGTATAAATCTTTCTCAATTGTCTTTTTTTTGGTACAATTTCATACAAGAGCATAACAGAGCAAACTAAGTAATAATATTTTGAATTTGATATTAAATCGGTCAGAAATCTCGTGCAGAAAAATATGACCATACATCATTTGAATTACAACTATCGACTTAATTGCAAGAAAGGGATACGGAATAGACAATCGAACGCACCATCATCGATAACGAATGGCCATTGATTAGTTCTGTTATATCATGAATGTCTCTGTTCAAACTATTATCAAATGAAACAGAGCTCTTAGACTTCTCGAATTCAACATAAACAGGAATTGAGCTTCCGGTACGTTTAAGTGGCCAATTAATTTTCCATTTGACGTCACTTAGATTCATTGCGACAGGCGTTGTATTTAAGCGTTCGATTTGATGGGGCCTTTGTTTTGTAAAAAGTGATAGATGCTCATTTTTTCCGCTATCTGATAATCGTTGAGGGTGCTAAAAACGTCAACAATTCTGACTGGCTGCATAAGCCGTAGATAACGGTTTGTTTTGAATATTAAAGCGATAACAACAACATTATAGACATGTACAAGAAAAGAAGACAGCCTATGATATTTTTCGGTAGCCAATCCAACCGGGGGGGGGGGGGGGGGGGGGCATCTTCAGGAATTCTCCTAGTGAAATTAGAGATAAAAACAATAATCACATTCATTGAGTTTTAGTCTTAATTTCTAAAGAAATAACATTATGTTAATACTGCTGTTTACACAATTCATGGTCTTGCTACTTTGATTTGTCCGCGAATGTATATCGCTTGTGTTGGATATGAGAAATATTTTTTTCGCAGAAAAAAATACACAATTCGCCATTGCGGGCTATATGTTTTTACCGTTATTTTAATGCCACATTTGTCAATGTAAATAATGTTTAATTAATGTTATTAAATTGGTTAAACTTTTATGGAACAAACGAGATGTTTTTGTCGCTCATATCATTAACTAAATGCTACTTATATGACAGGGGACACATTTGGGACTTTGGAAAAATTGACACTTCTTTCATCGTACGCTTCAGACTGATTGAAAGTAGCAGTTATTTTATCAGTGTCTCTGATGTTGCTTTTACCGATTGCAAAAGAGGTAAACTAGATATGTTTCCAATTATTTCTTTCATGTATCGGTATCAAGCGCATACTCTCTGAAATTAAAGTTACATAATTGTTTTGAGCTATAAGGTAAATTATTATAGTTTTGTTGAAATTTTACCTATATGTATTTGAGATGGTAAAATAGCTATTTATCATAGTTAAAGCTTGTTTACTTAAATACCAAAACTTCATGTATACCCCAAGGTATAAAACATGCTACCCACCCCTCGGAATGCTGTAACTCAAATGTTGATGCCATTTTTTGTTTTCTGGAATTTGATTGGTTGGCTTTCCCCGCCACTAATTAAAAGAGTTTCAGAACTATGACGTTATCGGTTGAGATCAGTAGGCATGAGTCTAATAAAGTTGTTATTGTGTTGATCAACTGAATTTTTAAAACTGAATTTTGAAAATATTGATTTTTTTTTCGCTGTAAATTACAACTCTGCAGAATACAGAGTGACATTATAACAAAACAGTTACCCAATAACTGTTAATGTAATGATACTGAATTTGGTAACAAAATAGTTAAGAATATTTATTAACATCAGTATAATAACACATGTTTTTGATGTCTTTGAATTGGAATTAGCTCTTTCATTAAACCCATGACAAAAACTATGAAAACCCTTGGGAAATTGTCTCTGTCTCGGGTTTAATAAATGAGCTATCCATTAGATAGGTGTATTCGATATCTTTTAAAAGTATTAGATTACTTAATGTGTTTATATTTGCGATTCAGAGGTTAAAAATAGTATTTATCGTGTCAAGATCACCTATGTCAAAGGCTTACGGATCTCATGCATCATGCATCACTATCTAATCGCCTGACAAACGGGCATTCTGTTGAGTCCATCAAATCTACAGTCAAACTACGTACGTGTGATTTGTATTACTATAACTGATTGGATAATTAAAATAAAAAACAAAATAAAAACAACCTTACTGACAGTGCTTGTGATCACAAGTTCACTAGTCGAGATGTAAGGATTAGTGAAGGACAAAATGGGATGAAATGAAAGACTTTCTCGAAAGTTCCGCGCTTACCACACCATTTGGCAACTGTAATGAGATTATATAAAGCTGCCATTAGCCATATATGATTAGTATTGAAATGATAGTCCCTGAAAATAAAGACTAAAATGTTGCTTCTGCGTTGTTTAGAAAACATGAAATGACAAATATCACCGGACTGGCGCAGTAGCAGAGATATTGATTAAAAGAGCTTAAAAATTAAATCAATTATTTTATATTTGACAAATTATACAATGACTTATAAATGTCATTTGTCACTGTTTCTATTTGCATCTCTTTCTCCTCTAACAAAAACAACCATGTCAATGTTTGAAGTGTTTCAGATTCCTATAGAAACTGTTCCTTTGAGACACCCTTACCCTGCCCATTGGTGGAGACATACCACGGATGTAGCCTTATCCGTACCAAAGGCGATCCTCACAAAGACATTGAAGGTAAAAGTCTCTTGCGTGCATTTTATTCAATCTTACTAGGGTTTTTACAGGGAAGAAGTTTAGTTGTCATAACCAAGATTTTGTGAGGATATCAATGGATGCAACGAATACCAAATATCACAATGTGTAATCATTATGTTCTAATGACAAAAAATATCGAAGAAACATGACTGAGATACAGTAATAGTCGATGTTTGTCTTGAACTACAAAAACTTCAGTTATCATAATGCCCGTTGTCATGAAAAGTCGAATAGTATAAAACTGTATGAGAAAGGACAACCTCAGACAATAGCATTTTCGTGATGTCTGCAAATAAGACTATTATCGGTTTACAAGAAAAAATAAATGATTTTAAGGTACATGTACAAATATAGCCCGCAAATGTGATAAGACTTAGGATATCCCCTGGAAAGTCTCATAATTGAATATACATGTTTAAAACAACGCCATGTCATTTAATTTTTTTTTACATAAAAGGTTGTGTTAATTTTTGGTCTGTCGCTTAAATTACGTGCAATTAGAAGCACATTTAATACTTTGTAACAAACTTGTGTGTTCTTCAGCTAAATTATAGCACTCAATATACAGTATAATTATATAATTTGCGCAGCTACTACATAACGATGGCAATGTTTTACCTTTAACCTTTTGGCAAGAGTTCGGCAAAAATACGAAGGTGACGATAAACAGTGGTCATACTTTGTACAAATTGCAATGCACTAGTACAGTCCATTATTGCCTTATAAATCACATGTCCTATCTTTGAGAGTTAAAAAAATGTTTGAAGTCTTTAAGCATTTCTAGTCGTTATGGGGTGTCCACAGGTTTGTTCAGTTTTTGTGTATTTGTGTGTGTGCGCGCTTGCTTGCGTGACTGACCAAAAATGTGGACACCCCATTACGACCTTCTTATTCTAAATTGTGTGTATATATGCATCCACACGCATTAAAATACATGTAAATAATTTTGTGTAAAACCAATAGACCTATTGCATAGGTAACATAGTAAACTTGAAAATCTTCACTGCAGATTTTGGAAACCGACTCTTATCTTTAGAAGGTTTTTTTTTTCTCCGTGGGGTATTTCTGTATAATTGGACCCCACCGAAATATGTTCCCTTTTTCAATGTGGATATACAGTACTGATTAACTGAAAGTATTAATATTCACTTTCATAAATTTCAAAAGTTATAACATGTACCGATATTACCTTCAAAAATGTTTTTTCTGAATATCTCTTTGGAAATGTCGTTTCTTGTACCATGAATGTAGCCTTCTTCGTAAAAATGGACCCTCGTAAAGATGTTTTATGCTAAAATATATTTAACTCAAATAAGACAGGTATTTAATTTTGTTTTATAGTGTCAAAGCTTCCTTGCTACAACACTTATATTGCGAGAATATTAGGGATTGCAAAGAACACCAAATGTCATGGGCGATACTTCATGTCTTTTTTTTTTTAAATAAACTTCCTCAACATAGCACAAGCACACATGAAAATTGTATATTAATTTTTCGTTTAATTATTTAATTTCGTCATTTATTGATGATCCAAAAATATCATTTTATTTTTAGATGATAAAGGTCGTGTTAATGAAAGTACTCGTATCGAAGGACAAAATGATGGCTCACCCCGGAATTTTATTGTATTTAGCAGCAAATGTGATAACTAATTTCCTTGTTTTTCAACCAAAATGATGTAATTCTTGTTGATTTGAAAATGTATTGAATGACCAATAAAACAATGCACTACAATGTCAAGGTTTTAGCATTTCTGCTTTTAGAGCTCGGTCCTACTACAGCGATGATACCGAGTAACAGCGATGAAGCTAGTGTCCTATACAGAAATTTAGTTTTCTTTGAAATCCAAATTTGTTATTGTCATGTACAAGAATCAAACTTTTTGGTAAAGGACACTAGGTTCAAACATAAGTGCAGTGCTTTTCACGCCCAGATGGAATGTAATGAATAGATTATTTAGTCACTTTATTGCCTCTGAATGATTTTGCTCCGTTTAATTTTTAACTGATTAAACTTAAACACATAGTGTAATCTATTTTTTCATATACAAATCATATATCCAATATATAAAAATATATATATCAAAAACATATGCTAAATACTAATACATAAACATGCATATGCATGGTTCAAATTGTGTCCCTAAAAATCAAAAGTTGGGGATCAACTTCTGCCAATGTCACAAGTAAATATCGCATCAAAAATGGCAAACTTTTTCAAGATGTTACATTTATTCAGATGACAGCATTTTAGGCTCTCTCTCTCTCTCTCTCTCTCTCTCTCTCTCTCTCTCTCTCTCTCTCTCTCTCTCTCTCTCATCGATTTGTATGAAAAATGTGGATGATTTTGGCAAGCAAATAGCTAGGCCACCGAAAGCTTTGTCATAATTTAAAACTTTATTTTGAAAGATAGTCCTGCAGACACAATCCTAGAATTTCCCCCACTTATTTTGGATTGATGGACATACATCGGCATTCTAGAGAAAACCAATGTATTTTAGTGGTATCGAGACCTTTGGAGACTATATAGCATAGAGAATGTTATAATATACATGTACATTCTATGGTTTGAATTTCACAAAATAAAAGTGTTTCTTGATTTTTTTGTTCACTAATAATTGGTTACATAATTTTAAATTCATTTTATTTCAGAATGGATGCTTCTAACAAGAAAAGACTATTGTAAGAAAAATAATGTGTTCACAGCCTCCTTTACGACCGTAACCTTCCCACCAGTATTAGGAAGCAATATTTGTTATGTAAGTGTTGCACGATTTGTTCATATCTAAGCCAATGAAATATTGGTCTAATTTATAATATGACGGAGTGATAGTCACTGCAAAAAATCAATAATTATTAACGGAAAGAAAGAGAACACGCAATTTGGTCTTTAAAAAACCCTGTTAACGAGACACGGAATGGTTTTCGCTCAAGAGAATTTTTCTGGGTTCTTCCGTCGTCATCGTCGCTGTCTACCTCATTATTCTGCGAAAGACAGGACAAAATTCAACAAAAGTTGGTATATACATGTAGAGCCCTACATGTAGAGAGTGAAGTGGGTTCTTTTAAAGCGTCTTCAATGATAGGTCATGCCCTCTTTAAAGGGGTGAGATAATTTTAGACAATAGAAATAAGGTCGGTGGCTTAAGGTCAGACGACAGTTTCCTCAATTTTATATAACTTATTCCATTTTTACTGCGACTTTTTACATAAGCAAATTACAATTTTTTCTCCAATCGTAGAAGAGCACAAAAAGGGATGGAAGCCTGGATTATTTTTATTGGAACTCTTTAATACGAGAAGATACATAAAGGATGCTTGGGGAACGTGTCGTCTGACCTTAAAAATCTTTCTTAGGACAACTACACCAGAAATAACTTTATTAACAAAAAAAAAGATTCTTTTGAGAATATAGATTAAAATCAAGATGCTAAAAGAAAACTTCAGATTTTGAAAAAATACTTTTATAAAAAAAATATTTTTTTAGTATTACGTATGTCACGGGTTATTGTAAAGTTGATTTTAATGAGTAAAAATCGAACAGAAAACCCCAACAAATTGCAATAAAATAAATTGATATTGACATAACATTGAAGGTGGTACGTATGCAACACCTTGCGATATCAATGTGGATGCAGGCACTTCACATTATAAAAAAGAAATCCAATTTTACACTGTTTGACCATAAAATACATTTTTGAAGTGTTTTTTTTTTTTAATTTAGAGGGTTTTAAACCCTTGACATGTAGGTCAGTAGATTACGATTTAACCTGTAGCACTATTAAATTTTGGTTAATTTTTCTTCGAAAGAAAGTACGTCAGAATATGGAAGTGTGTCATACCCCCCCCCCCCCCTTAAATTGGGGACGGGGAGCTAGGCCACTGAAAAGCTTTGTCATGATTTAAAACTTTACATTTTAACTATAATTAAGAAAATTTGCCCAGACATATATATTCATGGTAAAATATAGGTAACTCGGGTGTCCGAGTTTGCGTTACCATGTGTTTTCTTTGGTGGTTTTTTTTTAGTAGTACGAGGGTTGGTCCAAAAGTAATGTCACAGACGCGATACAATTGTGAAAAATCGGAATAACGTGACAAAAATTCGTGCTTTTAGATTTCTACCAGATTTGGAAATTTTAATCCATCATGATAGTCATTTCTGATGATAACATATTTTATAGAGCGTGAGGTACGGATAGTCGTCGCACGCTAGCGGTCGACGTCATTTCTGGATCCTTGGCGTTCTGGTAGAACCTCATAATTTAGTTCTTTATAAAAAAAAAAAATTCACATTATCATTTTTTTCGTTAAGTAAATAAACTCCTGGTCTGGTCAATAGAGTAGTATATTGGATTATAATGTGCGACCAGTTTTATCGATGGCTCTTCAAAAGGTCATGGGGGAAGCCTTATAATATTAATAGCTGATGACCTAAGAACCTAGCTATAATTTCCCTCCAAAGCGTATGTCTTCTGATTACCTAATTTATTTATTAACATGACATTTAATGCTTTTATAAAACATTAGAACGTCAAAGGTACCTAGTTCACTCCCTCTTACATTAAGGTTGATATATCAATTCCAGTACATTTTCTAGTGATTTAGAACAATGTATCTATCGAAGCAAAAAATGGATCATATCACTTTTCGCATGTCCGGCCTTTTTATTCCAAAAGGCATCGCGTAGTCAATTTATCCGATATAGACGGTAACGTTCCCTGATTTTTAAAAACAGAAAAAAGTCTATGTTATATCTGTTTCAAAATAAATCTGTACGTATTGTGTTGTTTGGAACTTTTTCAAATTTTCTGATATAAAAACCTTTAAAAAGACATACATTCATGACTAAATACATGTATCATGTTAGGAACGTTATAATATCTTTTTCAATTATTCAACGAAATTCAATCAAATTTTAATTCGAATTAAAAATTTTGATGCATCATATTACACAATACAACGCCCATGTGAAGGCGGTGCATTGTGTGACATTACTTTTTGGAGCAACTCCTGTATAAATGATAGTAATAAGCTTTCGTAAAAGCAAAATAAACAAGTTTATGATCGTAATTCTAACGATGCGGGATATTCTGAATATTATGGTAAAGAAATATTCTCATATTTTGCAGATACATCTGACAACGTATGGGAATTTACGCTGGCATTGGAGAATTTGTTTCCTCAACAAAAGGTGCAGCAACAGGACAATACCCGATGAAATCAATGCCACGCCTTCACTGCATCACTACGCATTTCCTGTCTCAAATGTATCCCAGAGGTATTTTTCAAAAGCTTTCTACAAAAACATAATTTATCTTTACTTGGCACGAATATAGGCTATGATGAGAAAATAAATGTTTTGGGTTTCCAACTATGATGTTTCAATTGTAGCATTACGAAAAGATCTCTCTCTCTCTCTCTCTCTCTCTCTCTCTCTCTCTCTCTCTCTCTCTCTCTCTCTCTCTCTCTCTCTCAATTCAATTAAAACAACTTGTTCTGCTCTCAAATAAAAATACTAGTAGCGTTTGAATTTTTCTTGAATGGGGAAATTTAAATGCAACATGTTTCAGTTTTTTACGTATTTGCAAAAGTTTACAATAGTACAACTTGGTGTGATTTTCAAGGTTATATTTGGTGCAATTATTGATTTTTATTTTTTTATTTTTTCAGGTTTCAGTTAGAGTTTAGCACTGTTCATCTTGATAGTAGGACTTTTCTTGGAATAATAAGGATTGCATTCTCAGAATCGTGTTTTCCAAGTAAGTGGTGCAATTCTAATATTCATTTGGATTTTAATTGATAACATTGATCTATGCATTGTACTGTTGTATTTTTAAAGTATTTCTTATCAAATTGCTGAAAACTAGGATATAAATAAATCAGTTCGTTTCATATTTCCATGCAATTTGTTGTTATAAGCTCGAAGTACACTAATCAAACAATACAGTAAGACACAGTTATAGCGAACACACTTATAATGAATTGACGCTTACAGCGAAGTGATTTTAATTCCCCGAGACTTTATTACATGTTTTAAACTTGAAGGATATAACGAATTTTGCTTATAACGAAGCAAAATTGCCTGTCTCTGGCACTTTGTTATACATGTAAGCGTGTTTTACTGTATAATGATATGGCATAATATCTAAACTATACTGGACTCTATGGACTTTATTTACAGATTCCAATTCTTCATCAACAGCTGTAGTACCTCAAGACTTCACACAGAATACAGTACAAGGAGAACCTAGCACATATATGGTTGCGGCCATACTAATTCTCTGCTTTCTAATTCTGTTCATAATCCTTCTCGGTATGTTCACAGTTGCTACTTTGTACAATGTAAATAAGACATTCACACTTGCGAATGAATTAAAACTGGTTTTACCACACATTTATTTAAATATCTCATAAATATCACCTTTGTTGGATTTTTTATCTTATTTCCACATGTGAACCTAAGATGCGTGACTTTAAAAAATATTAATTTGTTTACACATACCGGTACACCTGGTCTTATTGTGTAGCAATTTTTTTTAATGTTGAAACGGATGTACATGTAAGAAAGCCAGATTCAAAACGCGATAATGAATAGCACGTGTTTTTGTTTTTAAACTTACAAAACTGCATGGATAAATAAAAAAAAAATTCGATCACATTTAATAGAAGATCTAATTGTATAGCTAACACTCTCAAATATTAAAATGTCCAAAAGAGGATCATTCTCATGATCACAGCTATTTATTTGATATTATTACAGGAGTTGTTCGGAAAAGAAAACGCCTTTGTCTAAACTACAAATCAACTGATTCTCTAGACAATAAAGTATCAATACATGATTTTCTGGCCTCTAAATCCGTAGAAAAGACACTTGAGGACATACTCACTGAGGGCAATCCAAACTACCGTTGGTACAGCCATCGGTTGTTGAAAGGGACAATAGTAGAGATAGACAAGTCCCAGATTCAAATCAACACGTGAGTGATTTCTAGGAAAACAACGCCTTTTCCTTTTATTTTTTCCCCTTTTTTTCCGAATATTTGAGTATCAATTAAATATTGACACAGGCTTTTTATTTTGGTTTCTTGTCTTCCAGCTTGTTGGGAAGAGGAGCTTTTGGAGAGGTATTCAGAGGAATTTTACTCGGTAGAGAAAGAAATGGAAATAATACTGACATAGCCGTAAAGGTACTTAAATAACGATGGAGGCTATTCTTTCTTTATTTTATTTTCACAAAATGGTTACAGATATGGTTAAAAGTCTCTACTTTTGCTCTAGGTTGTTATAAATAATACATGTACCTTATTAAAAGCACGGTCCCTCTCGTCCTAAAGGTGAGGAAGGAGGGGGTGGGGGTTGAGGGTGATGCCATTTGTCATTCATATGATCATTCAAACTCTATTCCTTTAAAATACTGTTGCCTAAACTGAAATAGTATCATGTTGATAAATAATACAACTTTTATTATGTTTTTTATTTCAATTAACTTTCTTTTTTCACAGCGATTATCAAAAAGTGCAGATCAACAATCTCAGGATAAATTTTTACTGGAAGCTTTAATATTATTGTAAGTGGTCTAATATCACGATGCATGTATATATGTTCATTTAATGCGTGAAGCATGTGTATGGTTTTACATGTCGTGTTATATTAGGTGTTGTCTATCTGCAGGTTTATTTAATTAATTAATATATTTTTGCAAACACCTTGAAATTATTATTATTTGCGATGAATCGATGATGCGTAACTTGGCTCGTGTGGTTTTTCTTGTAGCCATAAAGTAATTGGATTGGGAAAAAAAATACATTGTCAAATAATCATAAATGTATTGATTAGTGAGGGGTTTTAATTGCCAATACAATCACTCCACGATATATGTTTTCTTATTTAAAAATCGAGAGCAAAATAATTACATCTTCGCTAGCCAAGGGTTTTCGGTCCACTCCGCTCCCATGCATTTATGGGGAGCGGAGTGGACCGAAAACCATTGGCTAGCGAAGATGAATAATTATGATTTTTAAGGTAGTCCATCCATAACTATCATATTTCATATTTAATAAATCGCAAGTTTGATCGCTAAAATTTTAGTGTGATTTTAAGGGGTTTATTAAATAATAAAGATTCATCTTTGAAATTTTTAAAAATTTTGAATATTACTAAAATTATCACATATTGAAGTTAACATTGAAGTCTACGGGAAAAATGCATTTTTAAATATATCTTTTTAGTACAAATAATTTTCTCACAAATCTCTTGGTAAAAGGTTGCAAAAGCTCTTCCTTTTATTGAAAATGCCAAAAAAAATCATAATTTACCATACATGTTTTCAGAAAATGATTTTTCCTAATTTTTGTACAGGGCAGACAACTCTTTAAAAAAAATAAGTGCAAAAAGTTCATTCAATTGACTTTATGCATTCTCACGAATTTGGTTTATGTCAGCCTCATAATAATTTCGAAATAAGTATTTTATGTTGTTTAGATCAATCAAAATTGTTAACTTCCCCTCAGTTATGGATGGACTACCTTAAAACTCTTTCTTGATCGCGTGTAATAAAAAAAAAATATTTTTTTTTAAATACCAAATGTGTCGAGATTTTTTTTTATGTGGATATGAGTCACTTTTATTATAAAAGCAGTTTTTTGTTATTGTAACTCCAAATAACTGTTTACTGACATATTTATTTTCATTGCAGCAAGTTTCAGCACAAAAATATTGTGAAATGTCTGGGAATATCGTCCTCTAATGGGGGCTACATGATATTACTTGAACTTATGTTAGGCGGAGACCTGAAAACATTTCTACGAAATACAAAAGATAAACAGGTATGCATGCATTTTCTGACTTTATAGTTTCTGTATATGAATCATGACTATTTGATACACTACATTGTATATTTTTTGGAAAAAATACATTAACTTGATATTCTCGTTGATAATACTGCAAACATTTTTTCGCGTACGAGAAATATTCGCGATACTGGTTCGCAACTTTTGATTCGCTACTCTATTTGTATATCAGCACTCACCTCTCTATGAACATTAACAAATGTACATGTACATCTATATACATGTACATTATA
Source organism: Magallana nippona (assembly GCA_033439105.1). Taxonomy (NCBI): domain Eukaryota; kingdom Metazoa; phylum Mollusca; class Bivalvia; order Ostreida; family Ostreidae; genus Magallana; species Magallana nippona. Next base: position 23,152,406 of record CM065918.1, on the reverse strand, counting down.
CATAAGTGTAATAGAGCCTTAATCGCAAACTACTTTGGTTTGTTTGGTTCTATTGAAAAATAACTCATTTTTGTGTGAAATAAAAACCAGAGTCTTCATGATCTCTAATCTTCCCGCTTTAATAGATTATTGAATCAAAGGTTGTATTTTTCTATTTCAAAGACACAAAAGTCGACCTTGAAAGTTTCCGAGCTTCTAAGACTCGCAGGTGACATAGCTTGTGGGTTAAACTATTTGGAATCTCTACATTTCGTGCACAGGTAAATTGCTAAACTTAACCACAAAGTTTGACGTTATATAAGCTACATACGTAATAAGCCATTCGGTAAGATTTTTTCAAACTGATATATATATACACAAATCTTTTTCTTTGGTTGAAGGGATGTGGCTGCCCGTAATTGTCTACTGACAAACTTAGGACCCAATAGAGTGGCAAAACTAGGAGATTTCGGTTTGGCGAAAGACATTTTACTGTGAGTTAATAGCAATTCATGCAGACTGCATTAGCCCGACATAGTTTCGTGACTTTAGTAAGCATTTGTAATACACTGTCATTGTTTTGTTTTTTTATCCTACATGTAACTTTTATAGGCATGACTATTACCGGAAGGAAGGAACCGCACTACTTCCGATACGGTGGATGCCACCAGAAGCTTTCTTGGAGGGATATTTCTCCTCCAAATCAGATGTTTGGTAATTGTATAACATTTTATCGACTAAAATGAAACTGATAATTACCGATTTTTCCAATGCTTTATCTTGGTGCATTGTTCTTCATTTTCTAATTTTGTGAAGATAACTAGGCTATGTTATGTTCCAAATTGCAGGGCTTTTGGGGTGTTAATGTGGGAAATATTCACATCCGGATTTATCCCTTATCCTGGTTTACAAAATAACGATGTGATGACATTCGTCAGGAAAGGGGGACGACTTGAAATACCTGCCATCTGCCCTCAGTCAATGTACGTATCAATTTAAATTACATATTTCCATTGTTGACCATTTTTTCACTATTCAGAATTCCAGTTGCTTTTGCGAATATGCAAGCAACAAGTTTGAACATATATATTACACATTTTTACGTCATATTGTTATGCTTCAATTTTACAGATATGATTTAATGAGCTGGTGTTGGCAAAATGATACAGTTGAAAGACCATCTTTTCAAACAATTTATAAGTTTTTAGTGATAACGCACAAGGTATGGGTTTTTGACGTTTTTTTCCGTCCACATTACTTAGACATATACACTGTATTCTCCCTGTATATCTGGATGTTATGTAAAGTTTAATCGACTGTTAAAATTATTTCAGAAATTTCAGAGCGAAGAGTGCTTCTCTAATGACCAATGTAATGAGGATAGATCGTCTCCGCGTTATTGTTCCAAAGTTTTCAATGAAGAGGAAAGTTCGCCGTTAATGCTCATTGACGAAATATGCAGGGGAGGAATGTGACCTGCTTGTTTATGTCAGCAGATATTCTTGTGTTATATGATTCCTTGCCACATGGAATATTTTCTTGAAATGGTTCTGGATCATCACCAGATCTGTAGTATCAAGCGCGGATCTAGAATTTTTTTCCCGGGGGAGGGGGGAGGGATAATTTTGTTTGCTAAGGGGGTCCGTTGTCTATTTTTGTTTAACTAGTAATAAGTTTGAATTTTCCTGTGGAACCGGTACCCCCGACCCCCTCTAGATCCGGGCATGAATATAATGGGATTGTGTAACTGTACATGATTGCATGTTAACATTGCGTCATTGATATATCCCAAAAGAATCTTGCCTTTTTATCTTTGTGCGTCATTGATATATCCCAAAAGAATCAATTGCCTTTTTATCTTTGATAAATTTAAGTCCAATATCAAGTGAGATTTCTTTCATTTTTTGACTAAAATGTTCATGTATAATATTCTTTCAATGCAAACTACATGTATTATTAACCATGATAATTTTATAGTTTCACCCATCTTGATGTCTCGGTGTCCCGTACCAAATTGAATGTTGACCGCCAGATCTGGTTATGGGATAGTGTCAGGTGCTAACAGTTCCCCCATCTAAAGTGAATGAGATATTTTTATATGTTTTGTTTTGTATTATAAATTGTATGCTTTTTGTACATTACATCCATTTTACATACCAGTGAGAATTGTTTGTCTAACTTGAATCTGATTAAAAATACACAGAGGCCGATATCATGGAATTACCGCTACATGTAAGTGCGGTATATGTATGCAAAAATACTATTATAACATGTATAATACATTTAACCGATATTGATGAAGTAATGTCAAAACAGTGCACTGGACTCTGTGAATTTATTAATCTAATTTTATTTATACATGTACAAATATTACATTGTCAAATTACGATGTGTACAGTGTTCACTGATTGTATTGTTCAAGATTATTAATACTATGTGTATTTATGTTAATACTATTGTTACATTAAGCTAAGGGCTGGCTCCTTTTCTAAAATAAATTATTTTCAAAGAATGAATTTGAGTAGTTTTCTATATTCCTAACCATTACTCTACATGGATTTCTAAACGAAGTCCAAATGTGAAATATTTTAGGTTCTGAAGAGGCCAGCTAGCTACACTAGTGATGTTTCGGAAATTTTGACATAATGATCAAATGATATACTTCGTTATTTCACAATGATGCAATAAACTCTAAACATGTTCAACAATTCAACAGCAATCAAAAGAAAACTAGTATTTCGAAACATAATTTTATCATACAACCAATCTTTCATCTTACAGACTGTATATACTGGCAATTATTATTTAATTTTTTTGTTTGGTGGATGTACTACTATTAAAAATATTATAAAAGAAAAGTAAACATCACAGCTCAAAGAATCAAGATATATTGTATTAAAGGAAAATACAAAGCAATCATCAATATCAAAAACAATCACATAACATATTCATCTCAAGATCACATCATGAAGTCCACTCCTACTAAAGTCTCCCCAGTAAAGTACTGCAAGCTTGTTTTGGGGGCTAGATTTTCATGTCTATTTTTAGAGTACCAGTATAATGATCTCCTTGAGAAGAAGAGCTTTGTATGAAGATAAAAGAAAATGTTCAAATTTTACAGCTAAAATATAAGGAATTTTGTTTACTACATAAAAGTTTATAGCTTAATTTATTAATCATATCAAAACATTTAGGTAGATATGATACTTAATTTGTTGACCACCCAGCCTCCAAAATCAATTTTTGACTGCATACTGTAAATATGAACAAACATCAAATATGTTGGGAAATAGGTGGTCTGGTTATGTGAATGAGGCTAATTCCTTTGTAAAGAGAGGATGTACGTGTGCTCAAGTTAAAACAGAAACAAAAGAACAACAGCTTCCACCTGTCAATTAATAAAATGGTAACCTAGAAATGTTGTATTCAAGATAGAAAGCGATACCAAATGCCAACAAGTTTTTAAGAGACATACTTTGCAACAAATAGATATAAATATGATATCTCGAAACAAGTATGGCAATTTTCTTAAAATTTTATCAAGAAATAATATTAAAATATATGCCACTTAATTATACCACACAACAAACTAAGACTGCTGAGGAATGGACATTCATGTACAGTTAACTATAAAAAGTAGAAAAATAAAATGATTCTCAAAGACACTTTTGTGTAAGGATGAATACAATCGGTATCAAATCATCTCTAATTGGGTATACAGTATCACAATGATTGGTCTGAGAGCTACTTAATAGTCAACTTCCTCTGTATGTGGAGTAGCCATAGGGACTCAGCAACAGGGGCACATGGTAGTGCTGGGAGGGGTCCTCAATTCGGAACACGACCTTAAATAGAGATCAATAAAATACATTTTACAATCATGCATTTATTTTTAAATTGTGAAAAAATACATTCCTATAAATTATTCCTCCTATGAACACTGTTCTTTCAAATAGGTTATCCTAGCATCCTCCTTTTTTCACATTATTTACTTAAGATGGAGTTCTTTTTTATGTCTGAGATATTTGTTAAAAAGAAGTTCAGGCATAAAAGAACATTCTCATGCACCACTGCATGGTACCCTCCCCCTTTTCAACTTAGAATTTGTTCACAAGCAAAGGAGAGGTAACTCTTGGAATAAAACAATATCATCTGTCAAAAATCAAACATTCCACTAGCTCATTTTATTTGATATGATTTATAAAATATGAAATTATCTGTTCATTGGTTCATTGCTGTATTTTCTCATGATCTTAGTCAGTTAAACATTTGCTAGATAAGTAGCTATAGAATTACAGTTTTTTTTCTGTATGTTAATGGCAGAAGAACTTTTATCATGTAATCCAAAGTAAATTTGACAAAGTTAAACACAAATAAACACTCAGCAAAGTATCATTAATGAAAAAATCAATTGCTTATTGTGGAAAAAAAAAAGCATAACTAAGATATGCTTAACAAATACAGTCTTATTGTATAAGACTAGAGGAAATAAAAATTCTGCCAGATGTCAATTACAACTATGTAATTATAATTGTAAATTCTAAATGGCGCATATATTTGTTAGACTGTGGTTTACCTCTACATATGGATAGAAGCCTTTGACTCCAATGCTCTTGAAGTAACAGTCTGTGTCAAAGAACAGTTTGTACACTGCCCCTGCCTGGAGGGAGGAACCACTCAGGAAACCTCCACGACCATCATTGGTTGTGGTACTAAAATACCGGTAGAAGCAAAGAAACATAAAAGAAACCTGACATGGACATTGTTATACATGTACATTTTGTAATAGATCAATCTAATTAAATAAAATCCCTGAGTCCACTCCTACACACCTTTTCTCCATTTGAAAGTACTCAGGACAACTCTTGCAATTTTTTGAAGTTACTTTTTGACTTTTCATTTTTGGCTGTGCATTGAAACCTAACAAATTAAACTAGAAGGGCATTTCAAAGGAGAAATATTGGGACTTATTCATACTACTGAATGCACATCATTTAAACCCTGGAATATTTATGAAATCAAATAATTAAAGAAAATCTGCTTCATAAATATCATAGTACATAGTATAGCTCACAAAGTATTCTGATATTACATGTAAGAGTTTTGAAAATATACTTACCCCCTCTCTATTTCCCTAAACTCTCCATTACCGGTCTGGATTAGCAGCACCATACTGATTCCACCCCCAGGAATACCACGTGCAGTGTCCAAGACATGAGTGGTCAGTGGTGGTACCACATTTCCACCACTCATGGTAATCTTTAAAGTGTTAAATAATTACGCATGTATCAGAAAGGATATTATCAAATGAATACAATCATAATCATTGCTTTAAGACAACCGATTTGAATAACAAATGATATTATATGGAAAAAAAAAACGAAGATTGATATTGTGTTGTTTAAAGCAAAAATACGAATGAGAAAAAAAGTGTAGAGACACGCAGATTGGCCTAGTTCTGTACCAATGTAATACACAGTAGAGGAAATTCGAAATGTGTCTGCAAGCAATCTCTCGAGGAGAAATATATTTGCTAGTATTTTAAGTATATTTACAACATCAATTAACCTATTTAATCTAATATTTCAAAATAATTACTTCAATTTCCCTTGGTTGTGTGGAGTTTTGCAAGTGCCCCGATAAAACAGAAAGTCGATCTGTGGCGTTCATTCGGAATATTTTATTTTCACAAGTTCCGAATGAAATTTCCCGCGAAATTAAAAGCATTGAAAGTGAGAAAGAAATATGCCTACTCTAGCTGTTGGTCCTGAAACAAAAGAGAAATTTTGGTAATTTTTTTATTGAGTTTACTTCAAACATAGGGTTTTTAATGAATTTATCTTATTTTAAATGTCTTTGCTCGAGATCTACACTATACTCTGTCCCAAGATATCCTGGATTCACATTTTGCTTAATTACTCGATATTTATAAATACCTCAGGGTTCAAACGATGTTATTTCAAAAGTATGAAAAATTTCCAAGATTTCTCCGTTGAAACGTCCCCTCTAGCTGATCATGTTTCAATACATGGCTAAAAAATGTGATGTCTACGGGGATTTTGTATTGAAGCAGACCCGGATGATAACGTTGAAAATGCGCGAGGTATTCCGAGTATTTCCGAATGGAGAAAAGATGTAAACATTCCCCATTATAAATCTCCGTAAGAAATCTGTTTTCGTTCCTGTGAAATTTTATGAGTGAAAAATGATTATGTGTTAATGAAGATATCTTGGAAATTTTCGCTTTCATCGATTTCAATTGTACTTCTTTCGCAGGTATGTGTATTTTTATTAAAAATCGGCCAAATGTGCTGCATGAATATCTTGGGACAGACTATAGGAAAAATTGTGCTTGTGTTCACGGTGCAGTTGGCAGTTTGAGTATGCAATCACTCAACAAGTTCATTTTTTAAATATTTACATTCAGTGTATATTTCCCCTTATCTTAAATTATCATACTGCGCTAACGCGCTGTATTCAATTTGTCTGCACTGCTTGGTGTGTCATAGGACCGACGACATCTAAAAATAAGCATTCAATGCTTAAATTATGAGTGGGATGTCTGTAGATTCAGTTATTTATTAAATTTTTATTAGGATACTGCATTTGTGTCTCCAACCCCAAGGGGTTTATCACGAAATATTTACATTCAGTGTATATTTCCCCTTATATTTGCATTGAAATTATCATACCACGCTAACGCGCGGTATTCAATTTGTCTGCACCGCTTGGTGTGTTACAGGACCGACGACATCCAAAAATAAGTATTCAATGCTTAATTAAACTTCTTGTCTTCCTATAGTACTTTTTGACCACCACTATAAAATATTATGACACATTTTATTTTATACCAATGATAAAGGGATGGTTAAAAAGTAATAAGACAAAAAAAATGTAACTGTCGAGTTCCTGTAGCATGACATTGTACATAAACAGTAAGATATTTCATTACCGGTAATCTGAAAAATCTGCTGTTTAATTTCCAGCTGGTTTTTTTACAATTTGGTATATTATTTGACGTGCCCATTACTGTAAACTTTTATTATTGGCAACTTTTTGGTGAACTACCAGAGATAAACTAGTTCGCAGTGACTAATTTTCAGGTTCAAACCCTATCTTCAACTGTGTTGTCATCAAACTCATTGGACACTCGTTCGCAGTGAAAAACACTTGCAATGACAAGGCTTTCACAAAAAAAGTTGGTTTACTGAGTACGTATCAAAATTGTTAAAAAAGCCAGGAAAACAGCAGATATTTCAGACTAATATTTGATCTTTATACACCAAAAAACATTACCGGTATATATTAAAGTTTGTGAAGCTATCTCCAAAATTCTCAATCCCGTCATGTTAAGAAGTTTTGGGGATATACATGTAGCTTTGAAAACTTTGAAATGAGCAGACATGCATGTACATGTATTTTCCCAAGAGAGTAACAACAAAATACTGCATGAACTTATATATATGTATAAAAGATCACATTTTAAAATGTTTCTTTAATTAGTTGAATTAATATACTAGTACACATGCTCTAGGTTTAGAATCTGCATGGTGTGAGAACTTGGCTTTTCTCAACACAATTGTAAATGCATTGGGATGATGCTAAATATAAGTACCTGCATTGTAATAAGAATCCTTAATTCAACAAAAATTCTTTTTAAAAAAGATGAATACTAGCTTTATTGAGGCTATGGGAAGAGATGTCCACAGGATTTTGATACTCTCCCTCTTGGCTCTGTCTGCACCAGAATGACTCAACGGCCCGCATCCTTGTGTCTGCTCTCTTCTGATTGGCTGAGGCAAGTATCATATTTCAAAACATAGAGGATGAGCTTGTTTACATTTACCATGTGACTTTTTTCTGCGTGCTACAAATATTTCATGTTTTCTTTGTTCTTGAAGGAAGTCAGAGCTTTGGAAAAATCCAGTTAAAACCAGGTAATTTTATTCCTTTTTAATTACAAAAGCATCTGATGAATTAAAAATGTCAGAAGAATTCAAATAGGCATTCATTTTTACCTGCAGTAGAGCGTTTTTTGTTCAAATTGAAACAAAGACTCCTTCAGCTTAAAGTAACTTTAAAGTAAAGATATTATGGGTTGGATTAATCATGGAATATTTAAATTAATTTTATTATATTTATTAATTAGCAAAAAAGTTTATTGATTGATTTTTATTTTTTTAAACCAGCATATTTGGTTATTGTTTAGAATAAACAATATTATTAACGGGGCTATGTTAAGTTTTTCTAGTGTCTTGAAGAGCCTGAGTTCAAATTGTCATATTTTATTTTAAATCCAAACATTTTGAGCAAATGTTTTTATGACTGAAGCAATGAGGTCAAACTTGATAAGAATTAATGATTCTGAAAATGTCCCAGATTTGTAAATTGACACATCTTCAAAGTTTGAAACCTCTTAAGTTTATCAAAATAATTGGCTTTACAAAGTTGATTTATGTAGAAACAGATTGGGGTTTGTAATTTGACATCAGATGAATCATGTTATCTATTTGTAGATATGTTTTAGGGGTAAGTTGCAGATAAGAGACTTTGAATCATTACAACAGGTTGAGCCGAAAGTTGATACTTGCAGACACTGTAGTCTTATTTGCTTATTTATTAGCCGTGATGGTGCAATTTGATGAACTACTTTAGTTAGTATTGGTAGATTTAGAGTAAAGAAGTCCAAGTTACAATGCCTTAAGTAAGTTGCACTGACAACTAAACTACTGATATATTAGACAAGAGTTACCTCAGGTTGTGATGTAGGGGTAACATGTGGTATGTTAAATGGCCAAACTAAAAAACAGGTGCTGTGAGGGATCTGCCAATGACATGCATTAATATATCAAAGATAATTGTATGCTTCATTAAGGCTTCTACTCTATAAGCCAATTCTTTAAGTTTGCATGTAAAACGCATTAACAGTAGTAGTAGATTAGGACAATCCTGCTCTGGTAGGCAAGTACCAGTATTTTTGATTACTGGTATAATTATACATATTTTGTTTTAATCTGAAGGTTGAGTATTAATTGTTATTTTGATGAAACTTAAACAACTATCGATTTCTATTACTTTAAGAAAATCAAAACTTACCAAAACTGCTATGAACATACACCACAGAGCAATCATGTTTCTCTCTGCTTCTACCCGAGAATATTAATGTATGTCTGTTGACTTTGACTGACCTTTCATGCATATACAGACTATAGCTCCACAGGTCAGTGTGCTAGCAGTATAGGTAACACATGCTTATTGGACAGCCAGGCTCAAGTGCTTTGTTTACCCTCTTCGTGAATTGCAAATTGCCAAATGTATTCCGTACCTTGGCTGTTCTTTATTGTGAATGTACAGAAATTCCATTAAAACCTTCGACTTAAATTTCAAGGGTGTGCAAGGTTTAAATTTTCTTCTTCTTTTTTGTGTCAGTTGAAATTAGTAAGACTTAGCGTTTTCTTTATGTTCCTAACAATGAAGGAGGATCAACATGACCTTAGTAGTCTGGAAATCGTTCTAAAAAAGTGACCCTCTGTAATCTTGCCTTCATGATAAATCAATATGATGAGAAAATGTCATTGAAATGAGGTGACCAAATTAAAGTCAATGGTTTGCATTTCTAATTTAAAGGACATTAAATGTATTTGAAGATATAGAGAGCCTGACGTACTTGATCCCCCCCACCCCCCAAGTAAAAAAAACCAGTCTTTAATTGTGGAAGCTTTTGCATGTGCAAAAGATTCCCTTGTGTCCCCTTGTGGATTTTCAGTTAAATGTAAATACTGGTAGCTTAGAATATGTAGAACATGGAGTAGTCTCATGGAAAGAAAAAAACTTAATTTGAATAAGTACTTGTCAAAATTGTAGCAATTCAATGGACACAGCTGTATGAATCAATTGACAGTGATTTACTGACTTGCACATACCAAGTTACATGACAGGGAGAGCTTTTATTAGTGTGGCTCACCTGTGTTTAACTTGTATACATGTATATAGAAGGACTCTAGATTATCTCTAAACCTGTCGAATACTTAATCCATAATGTTCTGTCTGCTGAAAGTCTCCAGTCTACATAGATCTTGTCTGTTTCTCTGAATTTTGTTCTGTTTGCCAAGTTTTGAGATTATGCAATAAAACTTCAACAATGCATTCCTGACAATACTTTCACAAGCTAACAATATAACAGAACACATTCATACAAGTACAGATAATTATTCTTCTTCAAAATCCCAACTGAAACAACTAGAGTCTGTAAATAAATGTTGTAAATGCATAGCCTAATGAACCTTATTAATCTTGCTTTTGATGATGGGTAATTACTTTTGATAAAAAGGTATGTGGGATATGAAACTTGAAAGTCTTTGAAGTAAAGATAGAAACTAATAAATTATTAAAAGTACATCAGTTTTCAACATCAGTGAGACTATGTAGATAGCGCCAACTATGGCACAATTTGCTTAGCATGCATAGCTGTATATTTGACTTCTCATTTTACTTACATTGATGTTGAAGGCTTTAAATGTTGGTCAACAAGGTCATACTAAAGGTCATAGTACATGTATATTAAGTCATCATATACATATATATATAAACAGGATTAAAATGAACACCATTCATTCAGTCAACTGAATGTTAACTGAAAGGTCTGGGAAGGTGACGGAATGACAGGACTATATATGTTTACTAAATTGTCTGGAAAGGAGGGGCGACTGAATGGTAGGAATGTGTTAACTGAAAAATCTGGAAAGGTGACTGAATGACAGGACTATGTTAAGTGAATGGTCTGGGAAGGTAACTGAATGACAGGACTATGTTAAGTGAAAGGTCTGGGAAGGTAACTGAATGACAGGACTATGTTAAGTGAAAGGTCTGGGAAGTTGACTGAATGATAGGACTATGTGATTTGAAAGATCTGGGAAAGTGACTAAATGACAGGACTATGTTTAGTGAAAGGTCAGAAAAGTGACTGAATGACAGAGCTATATTAAATGAAAGGTCTGGAAAAGTGACTCAAGGACTATGTTAAGTGAAAGGTCTGGGAAGGTGACTGAATGACAGAACTATGTTAAGTGAAAGGTCTGGGAAGGTGACTGAATGACAGGACGGTATGTGGAAAGGTGACTGAATGGCAGGACTATGCCATTCTTTCACCTTTCAGTTGACTAAATGGCAGTGTTTCATTAATTCCAATATGCAAAACATTTAAATGTAATTATCATACAGGGTCATTCTAAGTTAAACTTTTTAATCGTAAGTTTTGTGTAATATTCAAAAGATAGTCAATATTTTTTAGGCTCTTTTTTTTTTTATTTTGCTCATCACTTTTAAAATAGGAGGTATGGTTTTTATTTCTGAAATGAATGCTTGCATGTGCTTTGTAGGCCAAAACATCAATAAATGTAAGCAATGTGTTATCAGATCTGCTTAATTGCTGATAAAAAAATTTAATTACTCTTGAAAAAAAGTGTTCACTGGAACTGTAAAAACCTTCCATTATCTTTAAGTCATTTTTCCTCTGCCAACAAAATACAAATGATATGCTGAAGTCTGTGCAAATCAAATACTGAGCTTATATAAACAAGTTCATTTTGTTGGTATAGCCAATGCCTATCTGCACTGTGTAAACAGGAAATCTTTCTTACCTTGTTTATTCCTATGTTACAATTACCCATGTCTATGAACTATCATCAGTTAATATAATAAAATATTATGTATATCCTGGAATACAATGTATCATGCTTTTTCATTAATTCATTCTAGTACATGTATATAGTTGTGAATGCAAGAGTACCATAGCGACCATTATAGATCTAATGGCATTGTGTAGAAAAGTTACAAGACTTATCAGTAAGAAGTATTTATTCTGATAATGAACAGAATTATCTTTGCTGCATTTACTTACTAGAGGTCAAAAGACAAAGAAACTTGGCACATTACACGTTCTTTGTTCTTGCTTCCAGTATACCTTGTCTTTAAATCAGTGTTTCGGGAACAAGTTTAGTACTTCCAAAAATTAATCCAAGTTCAATTCAACATACACACGCATGTATCATTTCGGTTTTTATGATATGATTAAAAGCGACGAAAAATTTAGGTTATTGTGACCATGCACCATTATTGTCAAAACTAATCTGGGGGTTTTTGAGTCAATCTTTTAACTAAATTAAAGTGTACGTGTAACCCACAATGCAAATTGCATCGATCCATAATATAGGGAATACAGTCACATTATTTATAAGCTTAAATATAATTTGAAAAATATATTTGGATTGATGCATGTACATTATATAATGAATATACTTGATGAAAGGTACAGTATAACACGTTACATATTTTAATGAAATAATTAAATAATGACATTAAAATGTACTCACATATGTAACGTGGGTATTTAATTTTGAGTTAATTTTCTCCATCCCATGCATTTTTGATGAGTAGGGATCCAAATTTCACTGATATATATAAATTAGGCTCACAAACTCTTGTTAAAATATATCGATAAATCCTATATCTCTCCTCCTGTTTACTTTAGAAAATTCATTCAGTACTCTCAAATCACTGAAGAAAAAGATAAGGGAACTTTAATTTGCATTCAAAGCTCTAAATACCTGCATGTAAGGATTTAGAAAAAGGTTCATTTAATGGGGGGGGGGGGGGGGGGGTGGGGGTCAATGTCTAAGACAGAATATATACCGTAATATGCCTCCACTCCAGTGGTAGCTATGATGTAGAGCACTGAACTATCAAACAAAGTAAAAGGTCCTTCATAAATTGTGAATTTCATTGGGACTATATATAAATTGTAATGAATGTCGTTTTATAATGTTTTTTATGTTTATCCTCTTTGTAGTTTGTTACTTATTGACAAATTATTTACCATGTCCTTGGCATTCAGAAAAATGTGTGATGTTTTCCAGAATTTTTTTTTCCTGAGGTTGTCTTTTATGCGCAGCAATACCACTAATTGGTATTATACAGAGAACAAATGTTTTTGAAGCTTCTACGGCAGTGGTTAAAATTTCAGACAAAGTGCGAAGAAGTATCATCGCAAAGTTTATAAACAAATGTCAGTGCACGTGCCTAGCACTTCTAAAAATAAAACCAAAACAAAGATGTTTTGACTTGATCCTAAACATCTCTGAAGTTCATCGTAAAAGCAATAGAGGATTATATTTGGTACCCTAATTCTGTTTGGCATTTTGAATGGTTGAACGAATTAAGAATACATGTAGTTTGAAATACTTGAGCTTCAGAACTAAAAGTCTACGACCAACAAAATAAAAAAATTTATGAAAACTATTTGGAAAAATTACATATGTATGAAAAAAAATTACACCTGAATCTGTTGAACTTTAGCCATCCATGTTATATTTCATACATTATCAAGCTCTGTGAGAAAAATCTGTTCTGTATCATTGATCTTATCTCTAAACTGACTGATTATATTTAAACTCCTTTGTGACAGCTTTTTTGTTTGAATTCCGAATACTTGTTAAAAAACAGAAACTGTTGTTTACAGTATAGTATGAAATCTTTCAGATTTATAGCAGATAAGAGAATCATTCAGTGAGTGTAGATTCGGTATTTCCTGATTTTCATCAGCTTCTGTATCTCTGAAGATTTTGATAAAGTGAGAGATTTTATTATTTGTAGGTCTATTTTAAGAGATGAGTAATGGGGGTGGAGTGTCCCTGGTACACACCAAGTCATGCAGCCTCTCAGAAGATGCACTGGCTTTACTTGAAAGTCTGCCAGGTAAATTATAAACTGAACACAAACTATTCGAAGAGGTTCATTGTTTTTCTGACTCAAATATGTAGACAGAAACTTAAAGAGAAGGAGGATTGAGTAGTCTTCCAGAACAGTCTAAACTTTTCCACTAGATTTGAAAGATTTTTTTTTTCATTATTATTTGGGGATATCAGGTTCTCAAACAAGATTTTTATGTTTATCAACACTAAACTTTTTTTCGAAGTTCTCCTTTCTTGAGCTAATAATTTTCACTGATATGACCAAATGATTAATATTAAAATGGAAACGCTATCAGTAATATTGCACCTGCATAGCCTAAACAACAACCAACACATGTATATATAGATCTTATCACTAAAAATCTTGAGAAATAGAATTTGCGTATACATGTATTAAATCATGGCTATATATATACTATCTTAATTGATTATGATTTGATATCCATTTTCTGCGTTTGTTTGTAGGATTATTTCGTAGAACAGATGGGAAGTTTTTGAGTGAGTATGTTTTTCGAGAACAATCACATGCTCTGACTGTGTTACATGGCCTCAATGAACAGAGGAAATCAAACACACTTTGTGATGTCATAATTTGTGTGGAAGGCGAAAAATTTCCATGCCACAGGAACATACTGGCTGCCTGCAGTCCTTATTTTTTGGCAATGTTTACAGGTGAAGCCTAAGCATTAATGTCTGCAATACATTTTCAACAGAAAATTCCTAATTTATTACCCCTCCACAGTTGCATGCGTGTACACATCATTTTATATAGTTTAAAGGTGCACAATTCCCATACCAAGAAATTGTTTCTCTAAATCTAGAGTTACCTCTCTTTGTTATACTAAGGAATGCATGGTTTGCCCATTTTCCAATTAAAGCATGACTTTAGGACTGAAAATTGATTGATAGATTTATTTCCTCACTGGAAAGTTTCTCTAGAATAGCTAGAACATCAATTCTCCACAAGTTGTGACATTGTCAGAGTGTGTTTTACATGCATGACTATACCTTAAGTTTTAAAGCATGCACAATATATATCTGGAGTATGAAATGGTAGAGGTAATATATTGCAGTGATGAACTAGCTTATGCAGATACTCTAATTTTTTCTATAAACCAGATGCTTCGTAGAATTTTAATTTTCCCCTTAAGCAACTTGTTGCAGAGGGGATGTAAGTATCAATAACTGTGGATCATGTGTTTAATGTGTGTTATTATTTTAGTGGGTTAATATAGTGAGGGCAAAATTGAAAGAATAAAACATTGCATACTTCTTAAGCATTGTAATGAGTCAAACACTATTCATTTCCAAAGTTATTTGTAAAATATTTCACAAGAAATCCGAAATTCTGAATTATATAAAACAGAGGAAATGCTTTGCTTAGCAGTACTTATGCTTTGCTTAAATCTTTATTAGGCATTACCAGTAGATGCTTTTAAAACTACCGCTTGTCCAGAATTGTGTACTTAGTAATTGTTGCATTATATGGTACATATTTTTATTGAATATGGGGATAAATCTATTGTATAATGTACCAAAGTAGTACCACATGTAATGTTTATGTAGTGACGTACATTTAATCATTCAGCAGTCCTTATACAAAAAAAATTATTTTAGTAGGTCATGGAATTTTTTAATTTGTATAATGTTTTACAGGAGAAATGAAAGAGAGTAGAGAGAAAGAGATCAAAATAGATGGAATGTCTCCGGACATCATGAAACAGCTGGTGGACTTTGCCTACACAGCAGACATATCCATAACACAGGAAAACGCCCAGCAGCTCTTATCTGCTGCAAACCTGGTTCAAATCCACACTATCATACAGGCTTGCTGTAACTTCCTAGAGGGAGAAATGGACCCCAGTAACTGCCTTGGGATCCACTGCTTTGCCGAGGCACATGTCTGTGATGAACTGAGCGAGAAAGCAAGACAGTACGTCATTCAGCACTTCACCCAAGTCGCCAAACAAGAGGAGATCTTGCTGCTCCCAAAAGAAAAATTGATTGAATTCATCAGTCAGAATGACTTGAATGTTGGTACAGAGGAGGTGGTGTTTGATGCCATACTCAGATGGGTGAAACATGACCCCAAGCACAGAATTCCTCAGTTGGCAGACGTGCTACAGTATGTCCGTCTACCACTTGTTAGTCCTTACTATCTGTTCGACAAGGTGGACTCAGAACATCTTCTGATGACAGCACCAGGCTGCAGACCTTTTCTTGATGAAGCCATGAAATATCACATTCTCAAGGTGAAGAAACTTGAATTTTTTTTAAAAATTTAAAACATTTTGATTTACACAAAACTCAAAGCATAAAAAATATTTTAACTGATTATCAAAAGGTGGGTTAGTTGGCATATTTTTGGCTTCCTTAATTTGTATCAACATGCTGTGGTTGACATAGCCATGTCATTATTAAAACTTTAGGGAAAAAATGAATAACTCGTTCTCTTGTGAGCATTTGTAATAATAATGAGAAATGATGCAACTCATCAAAGAGATAAAGTTAGGTCTCCATTGTGCCTGGATCTCTCTGACTGCACAGTCTGACAACCGTGTCCAGATTTGGATCTTTGGGCCCTAAATGTCAGCTGCACAATCATGCGCTGTGCTCTGATAAACATCATAACTGTCCCTAGGGAATTTATGAAAGTGTTTCCTGTGGTGCCTAATATTATTACAGATAACACAGAATTTGTTGTTTTAATTTAAAAAAGTTAAATTGAAATTTTAGAATATAATTTAAGTGATATGATTCACCACTATGATTGTTACTCTCAGGAGTCATTCGGAAAATGGGAAAAGTCCTAGAAAACAGAACCTTTCATAAAATCAAAATAAGAACTTTATCTTATTAAAATATATCTTTATTACAGGATAGGAGAATGGAGATGCTATCTCCTAGGATGATACCCAGACAATGCATGGCTGTGGAGACAGTGGTGTACATCACAGGGGGTGAAATCTACAACAAGAACTATTTGAACTGTGTAGAAGGATACAATTTGGAAGGGGGAACCTGGGTCAAACTAAAAGACTTGCCTTTCTCTCGGTGTCATCATTGTGCTGTTGTCTCGGAAGACATGCACATGTATATTGCTGGTTAGTTCATGTGTTCAATATCATAGATATTAGAATCAAGATTAAATTACGCAACAAAAAGCAGGGTAGACTATAGTAACAAAACTATTGAGATAAGGAAATTTATTTTCTCTTAATAATGACAACTGTGTTAGGACTTTTGAGATTTAGATCAAAAAGCATTTTAAGCAAGGATTAAGTGTGGTTTATTGTAAATTATTTGCAGGAGGATACAACAAAGAAAATGTAGTGGTGAACAATGTCATGAGGTACGAGAGATATCTAGACAAGTGGATCAAGGTAGCCTCGATGAACACACCCAGAGCCAAGCTTGGAATGGCTACTCTGGATGGCTACATATACGCCATTGGAGGATACGATGGAACCTCCAAACTGTGCTCTGTAGAGAGGTACTGTCCACAGACAAACAGATGGACCTATGTGTCTCCCTTGTCACAGTCCGTGGCCAAAATCGTTGCAACTTCTCTTAATGGATTTCTATATGCTGCTGGTATGCTTTTTTTTTTATCCAAAAATGCTCTTTGATATTAAAGGATTTAATTAATTAGTTGTGAAATACATTTTTTCTGCATGGTGTTAATCCGTCCCTCCATCTAACCAAAGGAGGCCTAAATAGGGAATTGGCTCATGTTCTAATTTCATATAGATGCAAATGAAAAATTCTTCTTAAGAATTCTGCTGTAATTTTCCAGAGGAGTTTTATTTATTTTTTGCATAATTTTTATTTTTCATGAATCTGAAGAAATATTTAAAACTTGTCATAGTTTTCGTTTGTATTTGATATCATAAAGTTAATTGGCTATGTGGGTCAGAGATAGATAATTATTGGACATTGTTGGTCAGCTGAGCAATGTGGTCTATGAACCTCTTGTTAGATTCGTGTTTAACAGTTTGTATAAAAGAGTTTAAAATCTCTTATTCTGTTGACAAATTATATTGGTATTCTGATTTTGAAGGTGGGGTAGCTGATCCATCTGGTCACTGTGTGAATACTTTCCAAAGATACAGCCCGATCAATGATATGTGGGAGCAGGTACATTGAAATAAATGTATTATTTTCAAAATGTGATTAAACTTAACTTGAAATAGCACAAAAAAATTCATATCGGTATTTCCTTAGAAATAAAAGTATGAACAGAATAGTTTGTTTTGACAGCTGTCCCCTATGCCAACTGCAAAAGCTCTGAGTGGTTTGGTACCAGTGAAGGGGACACTGTATGCAGTTGGAGGAATACTGCAGAACTCCTACGCCTCCAGGGAACTGATGTCCTACAACATTGAAAGAGACACATGGACCATGCTGCCTCAAATGAAAGAAGTCAGATATGATCCAGGTAAGCAAAATGAAACATTGGTAAAGAACACAAAAAGAAAACACATCGACAAGCATGATATGCACTCACCAATTATTTGAAATGAGATCTTGGATTGTACATTCTAGCCATTTTTTGCAGATTCTAAAGATTTGATTTTGTATTTGATGATTTCTATGGAAAATTGTTCGAAAAATTAATGCACCTTTCTTTTTTCTACATTTTAGGTGTCACAACCATTGGCAACAAGATATATGTGTTGAGTGGACATGATGGAGAGAACTCGTTCTTCTCTAGTATTGAGGTGTATGACACAGAAACAAGCAGGTGGTCAGAGCTCCCTATCCTGACTCTTCCGTACGGGAGGTGCAGATTTACGTGTGTTGCCATGGACACCAAACAAGCGTGACCCAGAATTGGTTTGATTGTACATATGTACATGCAAAAACGTTGAGCTTTTTGTAAAATTATGTACTGTGTCAATCTGTTGTTAATTGGCTTATTTTACAAGCTTCTATTTTTGTGTATAAAAATGATAAAATGAGCATAATTTGTAAATACAATTTGAAAATAGCAGAGTGTGATAGTGAAATATTTGACTGGGTGATATTATTGAGTCTGTGATAAGAGAATATAATGTGCAATATGCTCCTTTGAAATTATATGCTCTTCCAGATCATAAGATATAGTAATTTTATATGTACTGGTTTGTGTTTAGACTTTTAATGTTGTAAATTAAGATGCACATAGTTCCAAGATTTCACACTATCCCATTTTCTATTTCATTCCATCTTTCTAATTGCATTTTTTTTTGGGAATTTGTATCATGTCAGTACATTTATATTCATCATGTAATTATGCATGAATTTTCATAATTTTATTTCACTATTTTAGTTTTTAGAGTTCATTCAACAAAGTAAAATGGTTTGGTTTTATTCAGATCTGAAAATTGGTAAATATCAAATTATAAGTAAAAGCTTTATTTGTATGTAGACTTAAAATACCATTTGTCGAATACATTTGATACAATTATTAATGATGTTGTCCTGAAAATTGAAACAATACTTGTATCTGTGAACCTACAATAGTATTGTAGAAAACTACTGAGGGCTTTAGTACATGTTGTATACATCTCAAATTTGTTTTCAATGTTTGTTGTTGAAACATAATTACTAATATTTGTGAATTAAGTAACATAAATTATATTTGCTAATTATCATGATGCACATATTTATTCGATATCTATGGGCCCCGCAAATAGTTTGCGATGCATTGCAATTGTCTGCTCATTCATGTTTTAGACTGGCATACGATGGAGAGGTTTTCAGAAATGGTTGTGCTGAAGAAAGATACATTCCATGTGTGAAGTGCAATCATTTTCATTACACATAGAATCATTAGTCAGTTTGTACATTCATGCACATGCACATTGTAACTGCAATAAAGTTAGCCTGTACCATGTACATTGTAAAAGCAATAAACATTAAATGTTGTGTATCTAGTTCTGTTTACTGTTCATTATTTGGATTTTGGATATTTACTTTCTCCAACAAATTTATAGGTTGTGCATACTACAGATATTTATATTTGCCAACAGTATTTATACAGTAAATACAATTGGTTTTTTTATTGCAATGAAACAGGTTAGGAGTGAAGTCACTTCTTTGTTTGAAATTATGTGAATGCTTGCTTCAGTTTGGTTGTAACATTAGAACCCATGGAGACAGATATTGAGTGACGGGGCTGTCGTTTAGCCTCCGATGTGTGTGCGAAGTACCGGAAAGTTCCATCTAATGTAACAGCTGAACAATGCATTCATGCACACCAATATCTGCTGCAGTTGCACAATCGATGCTTGCGGGAAATTACCTGGTCCAGTGTTAATATTAATTATCTGCATTAAGATAGCTTCAAAGGAAATTCCAACGATTACAAACCATGCGTAAATAGTGTCTTGGAACGAGATTTGTTGACGTTTCTAGTAGTCTTTTTTCCCTCCATTTTCAGATGGTTTCGTGATGGGTTTTCATTCATTTAAACCTAAAACCAAAGGATGTCTAATAGTATTTATTCAGTGCATTTAGTTTAACCGCGGTGTAGAATTTTGATATATGCATACATGTAGTATGAAACAAGATCTTTAAAGAGATACAAATCCGCATTTAATCATTTTAATTTGCAGGTTGTGAAAATTGATATTCTTCTGTAATTCTCATGAAGAGGCATAGCTATTGTGTCTCGTAAATTAACATAATTATGCAAAAACGTACAAGAGGGACCCCTTGGAGACAGCAAGGCAATGTAAAGGACGCCATTCATATTTTATATGTTCACTAAATCTAGGCATGTTAAACTATACGGACAGGCATCCAGAGTAATAAAGGGGTGATAAATGAGGTTTTAGTTTCAGAGTCAAGAATTTGTCCATTTATTTTACGTAGGTAGCTGTAAATGGACAACTTTGTATTATTCTTGGAACTTGTTTAGAAATGTTGTTCTCGTTTACTGTAATGAATCTTGTACATGTTACTGCCATTCTTTGATATAATTTATTTTGGTTTTTGGTTTTCTTTGAAAACTTTTTAAGCATCGTGTAATTAATGAGCCTGCATGCTGGTATGTCCTTTCCTTTTCAGTTATACAGACGTTGACGGACTTAGTGCTTTTTAAATATAGAAGTTTCATTCTGATGTACTTTTTTCAATTTTAAAAATTTAAGTGTAAACTAATATCTAAGAAGATACGTGCCTGTAATCATCATTCAAAATTCCCTTCCTTAACTACTGTACATGCAAAGCAATTACTCTATAAATGTGTATTTCTTCTTAACTAGTAGTGATTTGTCCGAAAGGTATGCTGCCAACGTCGGATATTATATTTATACACATCATCTTAGCAGTAAACGATCTGTCAGTATCAGACGACAGCTTCAGTAGGGTTGGTTTTTTTCCGGATCCTGCTTTAATCACGTGATCGGAAGAGACGAGTTGCAGTGTCTTATGCTGAGAGTCCCTGCTTTGCCTGCCCCGGTACTGTAACTGTGCGTGTTTAGAATCCATCACATCTGTCTGGCTTATTAATTATTCCATTCAATCTTTTTTCAGCAGCAGAAGACAGACCATGTTGTTTAAGGTGTAGTGCATACTGGCGAGGAACATTACCTTTTACGATCATTCTGGCATGATTAATAGGGCTCAAACAAGGATTGTCTAATTAGCATCCATGTATATATTTACCGAACACTTCTTCATCAGAGGTCCGAAGTTTTGAAAGCAAATACACATTAACTGTTATAAAGTCTTATTAAATACATTTGTTAACTAACCGAATAACGTTTTGCCAACTCTCACAATTTCATGTAGCAAAAAAAAATTTCACAGTATTGGAAATAGTTTTAAAAGCTTGATTGGTATCGGTATCGGTTAAGCTTACAGAGCACTAATAGGAATGTAATTGCTAGTCGCTTTGAAGTGTCGTAAAAATCAGTCAAAGTCTGTTTTCGTGAAGGGGGAATATATGGATGATTAAACAGTCACACCTATCGAATGGCCAGGCCGTTGTTTCGTACAAATCTCCACATCTCTTGGTACGATGTTATCAGACTCAGGTATTTAAAACTTTGTGAAATGCACGTTTACTCTGGATATTCAATATTTGACCCGGCTATGTTATGAGGACACGTTTTTTGTGCAAACACTTTGACTTAGGAGATTAAAGATGAAAGGAACGGAAGACAAAATTTAATACCTTGCCGTATTTTCTGAGTCATGTCAATTTGATACCAAGACGCCGGGAAATTTAAACGATTGAATATTGGGTTTTAGTATTCTATTCTTTATAAATTGCTATAAATAATGCCTTATCAAATGTTAAAAATTAGGTTCATGTGGATATGGCAAAACCTATAGACAGTGTAGCATATATGGTACATATTTTTTTCAAATTTTGTTTGTTGTATTGCAATATTGAAAACATGAAACAAAACATTAAGATTATCATTTTTTATTCATTTTTTTATTTTTTTTTTGTTTTTGTTTTTTATTGGGGGTTGGGGGGGTTATAGCTATTTTTTTTATAGTTATTACTTTAATAAATGTTTAAAAAGTTAAAGCGGGCGAAGCAAGCTCTAAGAACCAATGTGCGCGAAAAAGAACGAGCTAATTATAACCTACAGATTCATCAAGAAATTTTTTTGCAGCATATCATAATGCTCTCAAATGCTTTCTCCCGTAGTGATATGGCAAAAATGACCGATAAATAACTCGTAACTTACGGTTCCTTGAGGTTTGAAGACACATAGTTTTTAAATTTAGCAAGAGCCATACTTTAGTGTCATATCGATCCAATTGTAAGCTAATTTTGCATACATGTACAGTAAGAATAAGTAGGGAGGAAATTAAAAAAATATATTGCTATCAAAGTTACAGCCTCGTCATTTTGAACTAAATCTGGAAAGAATTAATAGAAAAAATAAACAGTTAAAAAGTCTATGTAGATATTTAAGAAATAAACAGCAATTTAAAAGTTCACCGGGATATGAAGTTGGTTGGTCATGTGATCAAATCCTGTGAAGCCCGAAGGGCTTCTCAGTAGATTTGATCACGTACCAACCGGCTTAGGCCGATCACAGTTGTGTCCATATGAGGCATCCGGCAAATTTTACTATTTGCGCACGCATTGCGCCTTGCACTACTTTATTTACTATGCAATGACAACGTCATTTACTAAAAACGTTACTCTTATCCGTTTACCTTGAAAATAAGACATTTATACAGTTACATACATAGTGATTCAAATCACGTTTTTCTTCACATATGCGTAAGAATATTTATCGGATGTATAATTCGACTACTAAAAGTAAAACTTCTTCATGCCTTGCTATTTCGGAAATCAACAAAATGGTGTTATATGTAGTTCATTGCATGTAGCGTAATGCTTCCGTATTACATTAACAGAGCTGACCAATGATATACCATGCCGATCATTCCTTTAAAAGGAATACTTGTTGTATGTACTGTGTCCGATTTTTTTCTAAGTTGCCTTCTTAACTTAAACTTTAAAATTGAAATTAAAACGCAACAACATCGTAGGTTTAAAGGAGCAGGCAGGGATGAAAATCTAAATTAAACTGAAACTGATTATATATACATGTGTGTGGCCTTAATTCTCTTGTTGCAGCTGCCTAGAAAAATTACAAACTTTTTTTTATTTTATTTCAAACCATGGAGTTTTTGTATAGTGCGTCGCATCTCTTTTCTAAATTTGTTCTTAAAGCCAATTAGTATCATATTTATCACAAATAACTTTTTTGAAAAACGATAGCGGAAGGGGATCAAATTGGCTTATTTTATTTATTAACATTTTTTGTTTTTGTATTAAACAAAGATGTGAGATGCAAGTTATCTGTCCGCGATGCATGATGAACTCGTCCTACACTTTCCGCCCTGACGTGAATTGGTCAACCCGCGTTCTTGGTTACCCCGTTCTGGAAAGTTCTATCAATCAAACCTAAAATCGCGCATTCAAGAAACGAATTAACTCATTTTATTTATTCAACATTTAAATCAATTAAGTCAAATCTTAACTTCTATGCATACTCTAAATAAGTTCTCAGTTCACTCTTTACGTAATCATTCAATATTATTTCATTGCAAGTATAGTTCGATGCAAACTACCCTGACTTGGATCCGCCAAAGCGTGCCCACCACCTTATTCTTATTTTTGCTATACCGGGCTTGTTTATCGAAAATGAAAGTCGGTTTTTTATTTTAAAATTTCACAATAATTACTTATCAGTTAAAATTCAATTATAGCTTACGGGCATCATCTCACACGTGTTGAAATACCAAAGGTGTAAGCAGTTACTCTGGTGCAGGCTTTTTGTAACTTGTACTTGCTAAACGTCTTAATTTATAAGTATAGATTCTTTTCTGTTAATCATTAGAGATAAACTATGTCCTGACCTCCGAAACAACACGTCCGTGAATGTGTTCGAAATAAAATCTCGAGTTTTACTATTCGGTGAGTTACAATAAAGACAAAATATTTGTCCTCTGTTTCATTTATTTGGATTGATTTTGCAATCTACATGCATGATAACGTATCATTAAAAGACATCTGTCCAATGGAGCCTGATTTATGGTCTCTGTGTTCCTTTTCTAATGAATATTTCCACACAATTTACCACCTTATCTGACAAGCGCTACTTTTATGTCAGGGTGGACAATTTCTAGCTTCGGCAGAACCAATCACTGAAACTAATGGACCGTCGCTGAAAAAAAAAACAACATCAGTTTTTCATAAATCTCTAGAAAGCTGAATATTGACGCATTTGCTTTGCTCTATCTATTTTTATTTCCCTTTAATTGATAATATTTGATTATATCTTTTTTTTGTAATACACTGCACCATGTTTTAATATGCTCTATAAGAGAAAATGCTTCAATAGGCATTTGTTGGGGGTTTTTTTCTTTATCATTTAAAACTGACTGCATTGCAAACAGTTTTAAAGAAATACAATAAATTATTACAATCTACATATTTTACATTTATCAATATGGGTTGTGTCACCAATATATTTTCATTTATAACTTTACAAAATTTACAACACAATAGAGATGCGTTGAATCATCACTTAATTGCACATTGTGTCGTTTATGAATGGTTTAGTGAAAGTATTTCAGTAGTGTGCTATAGAAAGCCCACCAATTACATTAAAAGTAAAAAAAAAAATCTCATTGAAAATTGGCCCATATGAATCACCAACACCCCCGAACAAATTGTATCATCAGTCGATAAAAAACATGGTAAAATTTATATTTAATTGTATCGAATCCAATTATGAATTAATATATTATCGGTGAGATGAAAGGCCATGGAAAGGTAATATCTAATTAGACTGGTAGTAATTCTGTATCGATCATTTCGGTCCTTGCATTGATGCGTTGTTGAATCCTCTCTATACGTACCCTTTGGCTGTTTGGTGTCTGTGTCATGTCATCCGATCCTGCAATGTTGCAACCCATTCTAACCGATTTCACAAAAACAGTAACTAAATTAACAGGCATATAGAGCTCTCTGGTGATACTAATACGCAGTTTTTTAGAGCTTAATATGGCATTATATTATATTAGTAAAAAAAAAAATGTGCTTTTTATCTGACAATGGTGACCCCCTTGTTCCTGCGCCGGAATGCTTGTGTCAGGAAAATAATATGAATGTTGAGACCTTTTGAGACCGTTAAGGTATCATATTAATAAAGTATATGTCTGATTGATTTGCTGGAGCCCCTATTGATTCGATCTATACGGAAATCCCACTGATCAGAATTCAATCATCAAGACCATAAAGGTAAGAAGAGAAGCAGACGATCACCGGCTTTGGCGCGCTTTGAAATCCGTGGTATGTTATTGTTTTAGATTGAAATCTTTGGATGGAACGACGGATGGGCTCAGTTTTATTTCCATTCGTTTCATAGAGTATCGGCGGCATACTTTCAATCTCATTATTGGTTCGTCGCAGAGTATGCAACCTGTGGACAATGGTGGCGGAACTGATGTTTTTATCAAATTTCTATCATTGTACAAACTTCATGGTGGATTTTGTTCATTAATTTAATTGGTCAGCCTATTCAAGAATTATCGTTTGATGAGGTGAGTCAATATAAGCTGGACATTTATTGTCGTGAAATCGTACAATATGAAAAACCCTGCAGCAAAATACTGTGTAGTTAAGTTTCAGCTTTTGCATTGACCCTTTCCTGTTTATTTTAAAGTTGAGTAACTGTTCTTTAAATGATTTCAAAATATACATTCATTAAACATTACAAAATCCATTTCAACATTTAACAGTTTCTTGAGAGTATAGTTAACAAAATTGTTTCCTAATGTTTTTTTTCAATAAGTTGTTTTTTGCCTTAATTTAGAAATTGCGCACTTGATAGAATTATGGGTAATTCTTTCATTGGAATTTAATTATTCTTATTAGAAAAGAAATTTTGGCTGACTTAGAAACTAATTGGTTGCTATCTTTTGAATTGATCTCTCTGGTTGCCGTACATATATCTAACGAGGATGTGTCGACACCAATTGTCAGCTTCTTCATTGATTTATCGCCAGTTTATCGCAATAACTTGAGAATTGCAGCAGCTAGGTCCATAATTTGCACTATATTTCTTTTCTCTCTCTCTCTCTCTCTCTCTCTCTCTCTCTAGGAGAGACAGACAAACAGACAGACAGACGGACGGACGGACAAACAGAGACCGACAGAGAGACAGAGAAAAATTAATTAAGCCGCGATATAGAGACATAGAGAAAGATTAATTCCGCTGCATGCTCAACAAATAAAATGTTCCATGAAAGAAAGAGCCAGGTATGAGTCTCAATACACTGTCAGGTATCTTGTTGCATAATACGGGCCTGGTAACTGTCGCCGAATAAATAGATCCAGGTTTGGACACCAAGATATAATTAAGTGTCATTCGAAACAGATGTCTATCTGTTTTAAGGAGAAATCGATTTGTACCGCTATCACTGCCTTTTGTGATCATTCTTTGATGAATACGATGTCGCAAGCAAAGATGCAAATTTATGAAATACCCGACTTGCATTGTCGTGACTTTGACGCTGATTAAATCATCATCAAACAAAAATAGGAATCCATGTTTGTGCATATCTCTCGGGAATCGGTGCGTCCAAATATGACTCTATGTAACAGAATATGCTCTTGGCAGTAAATCGTCATAAGAACCAAAAATAAGTACTCATCAAAAGCCATTTCTGATTTTGATGTGGGTTATATTTTTTTCGTGCATGCCTGAGCTGAGCAATGTCATCAAATAACTCAGGTTTCCAATTGGAACACCAACACGACCACCCAAACAGTATCTTTAATTTACTAATCTACAAATGTCGCATAACAAGCTGATGATATCTTAAACACTTGATTATGTTATCCTTTCCCCAAATAGATGCGTTTAATTTCTTATGATAATCTAAGTCGTTGAAAGATAATTTTACTTGCGTTGTCTTTATGCAATATCAGATTATTCAAAATTGAATTTTGATTACTAATCCATTGTTAAAGTGTCTAAATATTTTTAAAAAATCATTATTCAGCAACTGAGATATCCTCCGGTTACACCGATTTGATAATTTCAATAACCGCAAAATCACTTAAGCTTAAAACACAACTTGCGTCTTGACTTGGTTGATATGGCAATGACTGAATGATAAGCCTGCCTTCAGTACAAGGGCATTGACAAGGATTTGGGAGGATATACCCGTGCAACAAGTGGGATTAGGTTTGATTAGCTGGGCAAATAGACTGGACTATCACTCAGGATGAGATGTTTCTCTTGTTTTATTGAAAAAACCCGATAACACCGCAGAAACACAAACATCTTCGGGATACTCCTCGTTCGGGATCGGACACCTCGCACGTCTCGAGCTATGTTGAATGTCGAGCTGCCCGGGTGATGTCATTTATCATTCGACTGTCGTCTGCTCACCGCCAGGATTTATTTCTTTGCGAAATTAATATTTCATTTGCCCCTGTAGCCTACAATCGGGTATCTGGCGACGGGTAATTCAATCAGTTGATGGCCGGTGAATATTTCATAACTTACAAAATGTGCAATTTTGTGTTGTCTTTGTCTCTACTGGTGTGTCGTTGATTATGGCATCAGAACCTAATCTTCCTTGACGGCATGTCTATACCAAGTTATGGCACCCCTTCCCCCTCCCCCCTTCCTCCCCGCCTCCAAAAATTTCAATTCAACACATTGTTTCAATATTCTGTTTGCCAATTGTTCACAAAATTTCCGGCGTTGATCCCAAATATAAAGAAATAGATGACACACAATTAAAATTTTGAACTTTTTTTTGTACGCCATGCAGATAGTCTTTCAATAGGTTGAGAATATTAATCGCAAACAGTCTTTATTTGAGTAGAAATGGCATATAGACGCGGGATTCCGTTTCTTTGTCTGTCTTGCCAGTGTCTTCTTAAAAGGGTTGACATGCCTTTAGCTTTTGAAACCCAATCGATTGTGTAAATGACGTGCATTGTAACTTCAACACTTTACTTTTAAAATGCAGGAAAAATTAAAACTTTTATGAAGTTCAAGATAATTCAAACTATCCATTGCTATCCCAATGACCTTACATTTGATTAATGGGTTAATTCATAAATTAGTGAATATGTTACTATGGTTATGGCTTCTTTAGAGAGATTGTCTAAACAAAAAAATAGAGAGGTTTGAAAAGGAGAGAAAAAGATAACTGGCATTTCCACAGTTTGTCGGATAAAGAGTAAGTCGCTGACGCCTTGGGAGAAAGAAATTGTGATAGACCGAAAGGTGTACCCCATTGAGTCGATAAATCGATAGGTTTCCTGGTCGCGTTCTCAGGTAAAACGGGGGCCTCCTTATGAGTGAACGTCATCTGAACGAGGTCGAGATAAATTTAAAACCGGAATTCATAAAATTCTGTCAAATCTACAAACCTCACCACAGGTACCTACCATAAGGGGTGGATAAGGATGTGACGCAAATTAGGATTAGTCAAAAATTGCACTTGCAACCAACATTTTTTTTTTCAACCGAATTATCCATGTATTTGAGGAATTGCGGATACTAAATTGGCCCTTTCTTCTGTAAAGTGCATTTGTGTTTCATTCGTTGAGGAAAGTGAAATAATAATATCAGAGGCCACCAAGCAAGAATACATCTGCCGTTTTTAGAATTGTGTAAGTTCGCAGTGATTGGAGGCAAAGCGAGCGACGGTTCACCGAGCGCGATCACGCTTAAACAGAAAGTAGTACGCATTATTTTCTTTCACCTGTCCTTAACAGCATGTCATACACTTGAGAGCGTGCTTTGTTGCATTTTTGTTTGTTTGTTGTTGCATTGCAGTTCAAAAATGGAATCCAATAATACCAGAGAATGTTTATTGATAAGAATGATCAAACGCCAAAGAAACCATGAACGCTGGGAGAACTAAGAAATGAAACCACCGACACCTTCATCTGTTGTTTTCATTGTTGTCTGGATATTCATTTCCACACTTGAGTTGACAAAATTCACAGGTAGGTAAAGAATATGATATTTTTCACGTATCTGTGTTTAATATTTTGCGGTAATACACTCAGAGAAATTATACCCGGTTCTTTGCAGATACGATCATTTAAAACTATTTTTAAGACTATATGAATTTCACGCTTTAATGATAGGGTAAATTATTTTTGAGGAACTACATTAACAGCAATAGAGAAAAAAAATGAAATTAATGCAAATATATTAGAATATATAGTAAAGTATAATTATAACATCAAAGTGTCTTTGTAAATTTAATTTTCTCATAAGGTTATCATATTTGTATTGTCATTAAAAATCCATTTTCGCTTTGAATAATTACATGCACGGCATAGCTCTTCATATATATTCATTCATCAAAACCTAATTATAATCACGCTCGAAGATTTCAAGTACGTTTTACTCAAATACACGTCTTCTGTTCTTTTCATTGTACAGAGTCAAAAACCGTTGTTGGAACACTAGAACAAAATTCAAATATTTTTTAAAAAGATTCTCTTGAACCTTATAGCATTAACAATAGGCAGTTGTTCTGAGAGCACAGAAACTCGTGCACATGGGGGCACCGGTGCACACAACCACTTATATGTACTCTATAATTAGTCAGGCTTTCTAAATAGCGTCTACATTTGTCATGTGTTGGAGTTGGAGACACTCGTCCCTATAGTGACTGCAATGGGTTTTACTTGTGGCATTTTTAAAACAAAATTATCAAAACTGAAAGCGACACACAAGACAGATGATTAACACATCTTAAACAGACCTGTGGTGGTATTCGATATGTATCATTTAAGCAGGTAATTGCCGTGCTTCGATGCCAGCTCTGTAATTGTATTTTGCTGTGGTCGCCGCTGCAACTTTGATTTTTATTTCTATGTTGATCATTTAAGTTTCTGTAAATAAAAGATGCTCGAAAACTTCAAAAACTATTTGCTCAGTTTTAATTACATTGTATACATTGATTTAACTAGATCTAGAGTTGAAGAAGTTTTTGATTGCATCCTGAAACCTAGTTTATAACCAATCGATTTTAGGTAATGCAGTGGTAATGGTCTTTTCATCATCTGTTGAAAACACTGAAACACAATACATAGTGGTCTTGCTACGGGAAATTACCTATACACCGGATCATTCAAGTTGCGCCACTCTATCGAATTTTCATAAATCATCGTCGACATCTCGTGTGTTTTAATCCTGCATCGATATGCAGCTTTTTAAGCCATATTTCCCCCTGTCTTGCTGTGCCATGCTAAAGGTCGGGGAGATTTTCAGAGGTGGTTGAATAGATAACAAGTAAACTTGTAACAAGAAATTAGGTCTAAATCCGTCAACTAGCAGAAAAGTTCGTGTTTGTTTGCCCACAAATACTGCAAACCTGCAGCGATAAAGCTCATTTATATAAGGGATCTAAGTTAGTCCAAGGACCGTAGAGCCCGCATACATAGACTTGATACTGGAGACAAAGAATGTGCAAGCTAATCTGGTGGCTCGGAGTTTACCCATAGAATCCCGTGACCATATCTTTATGGCATTAATTAGCCATGAGACAGGGAAGCCGACATGGACCCTGTGGAAGATCGTTAATTTTTCTTTTTAATTCCCTACCAGTAGGATTATTGTCACTTTTGCTCTGGTCAGGAGAATTAAAAGGAGTATCAAACTAATAACGCCATAATCACGTTTCCTCTGCAGAAGGTCGTGAACGAACTTAATGGCCTTTCTCGTCTATCTTTCATTCATGCTATAAACTCACATTAAAGTTTAGCCACCTTAATTTACGAATTGTCAAAACAAAAACATTTAGAGGCAACAAAAATGGCAAGTGGTTTTTATGTGATGTTTCTGATTTTAATGGAACAAGTAAAGATAATTGCCTCTAGCAACATTAGATTTAAAGTTTTGTAACAATATCTAAAATTTGTTCAATTACATTTCACTAATTTTTTTTCTGTGCACCCACACCTGTCAACCACGATTGCCATTTTTATTTTCGGTTGCACTTTAATATTCGGTGCAAGATAAACGCCAGGATTTCGGTTGTAATTATAACACAAGTAATGTGACATGCCAAGCTAACACGGGGGCTAATTCACAGTCATCAGGGGGAGAAGACATACCAACAACACAAAGGATTGTGGAATTCACAATATTTTATTTCAACTCCTATTATAAACCTAAATGTCACTTTAAGAAGTAGATAAAAAAGAGTGCGACGCCTTTTCAATATAAGGCAACACAACGCTTCGAATTAATTCTATATGAAAAATCTTTTTAAAAGCAAATAGGTGTGAGATTATGCGATAACAATCTCGTAGACATGGAGAGGTATTGAATT